>JAXRKP010000892.1:80000-200000 GCA_037039925.1 Doris montereyensis | reverse complement strand
AATGTGAAGTGAAGGCCAGGCCGAGGAAAGGAAACTCGCGGACGGGCGAGCTTAGATCTAGTTTTTGGATCGCAGGCAAGAATGATGAAAAATAGGCCATGTTTTTCTTTTAAAGTACGCGCGCGACGCTGTGCGGGCATTGTAGACACTTAAGACCAGGGACAGCTGACTCCATTCATTCGAAACTCCTACTAATTGTCAAAATAAAATAGAAATAATTAGTAAGTGATTTGGTCAGTGAAATGTTATTGTTATGACTCGTGGTGTAAGCCTTCCGATGGGACATCGTCGAAAGGAGTCCGAGTCTCACTTATCCACGACGTCCAGTGATGAAAGCGTCTCAGACACGGTATGTTTACAAATCTAAAACCAAATACGTTTCTACGTAAGCATATGCATTAGATAAAATATGTTTGAATGGATGCATGTATGTATACATGTAGGTGTCTGCTTTACACATGGAGAGAGAGAGAGAGAGAGAGAGAGAGAGAGAGAGAGAGAGAGAGAGAGAGAGAGAGAGTTTGTGTGTGTGTGTGAGAGAGAGAGAGAGAGAGAGAGAGAGAGAGAGAGAGAGAGAGAGAGAGAGAGAGAGAGAGAGAGAGAGAGAGAGAGAGAGAGAGAGAGAGAGAGAGAGAGTTTTTTTAAGGGGTAATAATCTGTCTAAAAATATTTTACAACAAGTCGCGTATTTGTGAATTATCACCCACAATACGATGCGATATATTGGGTCGGTTCAGTGCGCAAAATATTACGAAACTCACGAAGCATAGATCCGGTGTGTCTTTGCGAGTATGTTGACATGTGTAACGTGCACAACCGATTTTTCATTTATAAGCGTGTCGCATACATCTGTTGAACAGTCCAAGCGAAATACAAAGGAGAAATAAGATGGGAAGATAATTGAACTTAAAAGATAGGCACGTGTATAATACATGTATACATTGTATGTCGTGATTCATTGATTAAATCTACTTCTTATGTACAACAATTAAGTACGACCACAACAAAAACAACAATACCTCTACTACTACTACTACTACTACTACTACTACTACTACTACTACTACTACTACTACTACTACTACTACTACTACTACTAACAACACCTCTACTACTACTACTATTACTACTACTACTACTACTAACTGATGCTACTGCTACTGCTATTACTACTACGACCACAACTAGACTACTACTAGTAAATAGGAAATACGAAATTAAATTTGAAGACCTAATAGGCAAAACCGCCCTTCCTCAGTCAGTAACGATACAAAGACCGTTTTAGTACTATATCTTGTCTACCTATTAGGCCTTCCAATTCAATTTCGTATTTCCTCTTTACTAGTTACCGGCCTATTCCAGTATAAATTTTCTTTAATCATTAGATACTACTGCTACTACTACTTCTACTAATACTGCTACTACTACTACTACTACTACTACTTCTACTACTACTACTACTACTACTACTACTACTACTGCTGCTGCTGCTACTGCTACGGCTAGTAGTTATGCAGTAGCAGCAGAAGCAGCAGCAGCAGTGGTAATAGTAGTAGTAGCAGTAGTAGTAGCAGTAGTTTTAGGAGTATTTCTATTACTACCACCATGGCTACTACGTGTACTCTTCCTCCTCCTACTACCACTACTACTACTACTACTACTACTACTACTACTACTACTACTACTACTACTACCTACTACTACTCCTACTACTACTACTCTACTAATACTACTACTACTACTATTACCACTATTGTACTACTACTACTACTACTACTACTACTACTACTACTACTACTACTACTACTACTACTACTACTATACTACTACTGCTACTACAGCTACTACTACTACTACTACTACTACTACTACTATTAGTAATAAAACTACTAATGCTACTACTAATACTACTACTACTACTACTGCTACTGCTACTGCTGCTACCACCACCACTACTACTACTACTACTACTACTACTACTACTACTACTACTACTACTACTACAACTACTACTACTATGACTACTATTACTACTAATATTACTATTACTACTACCTCTGCTACTACTACTACTACTACTACTACTACTACTACTATTACTACTACTAATAATATTAATACTACTACTAATGCTACTGCTGTTACTACTACTACTACTACTACTACTACTACTACTGCTGCTACTATTGTTGCTACTACCACTACTACTACCTGTTGTTGTTAGTGAGTCTACCACCAATACTGCTTCTGTTACTATCACTACTACTACTACTACTACTACTACTACTACTACTACTACTACTACGACTACTACTGCTACTGCTACTACTACTACTACTACTACTACTACTACTACTACTACTACTACTACTACTACTACCACCAATACCGCTACTACTACTACTACTACCAATACCGCTACTACTACTACTACTACTACTGCCAATACCGCTACTACTACTACTACTACTACTACTACTACTACTACTACTACTACTACTACTACTACTGCTGCTGCTGCTACTACTACTACTACTACTAATAATAATAATAATAATAATAATAATACCCAGCTGCTGCTGCAACTGCTACTGCTACTGCTACTGCTACTGCTACTGCTAGTGCTCCTGCTACTGCTACATGACTGTACTGCTACTGTTATTGCTACATCAGGGAGTAATTTAGCATAATGGCAAAAAAAACTTTCTTTTTCCTGATTGATGAAGATTTGTATCATCACTCTTTACTTCATTGCTTCGAAATCAAACACCCATTAGACTATTTATGGAAACAAAAATGTAATTATCATACACACGACACGGTTGGCAAGGAACGTGGAGCCAAGGAAGAGGAGGGGGGGGTGTATTACGTTATTCCCATGACAGGGCAGAGACATTTATTATGTCAGCATCATTTATGGTACGATGCAATTAGGTACATTGTAGGAAAAACACTGAAATAATGAGTATAGACAAAAGATGGACCAACTGGTTTCATAATACATACTGGGTCTGCTGAAAACAAAAGGTTACTGTTTTAAAGTGCGATAACTCACTTTTAATCCGTGCCACTATTGACATGAAACTTTGATCAAATAAAGTTCATTCAAAGGCATTTTAATATCACCAAAAAAATCATGGGCATAGATTTAATACTGATCTCACGCCATTAGCTCTAAGAAAATGAGTTCTGTTCGTCTAATATATATAAACAGAAAGAATGATAATAGTATAGCTAAATCAATATACAGTGCTAAAGCCCAAGGTAAAAGACCAAAAGGCAGACCTCGGAGAAAGTGGGAAGAAGATAAAAAAGAGTCATTGAAGCATAGAAATTTAACTTTTTTGGAAGGAAACAGAAAATTTCAGGACAGGGCATCCTGGAGAAAGATCATTTCGGGCATCTGAACCCATACACCGAAAGGTAGAATAGGAACTGATAAAGGAAGAAAGAGAAGGAGAGGGAGTGGAGACGGCCGAGTGAACAAAGGGACTAAAACCTACGTCACGTAAAACCTAAGCATAGTTACGAGATTATTTTATTGAATCTAACCGTGTCTTTGTCTGCCTCACAAAAAAATGTCCAGCCCCCCTACCCCCTACCCCCCCCCCCCCAATTAATCTCTCAAAAAGCACCTGTTGAACTGCCGTCCGAAAGTCCCGATCTGATCCCCTACTACTTCTTGCGAGGGAGAGAACTGAAGGATCGAGTCTTTCGCAATCCTGTTGGCCTCAACGAAGAGCAAATATAAGAGTAATGTCACCCGAGTAGGGTAGAACGAATTTAACCTGGTTGCAACGGCGTGTTACACTTTAATATCAGATTGCGAAATGTCATTGCGGTAAACTGAAGATATATGGAACATCCCTCTTGAATGAAATACTAATCCCTTTAAAATGGCTTTTGTCATTCCTATTGTTCATAATGTTTGAATTTGTTTGAGTTATTTAGATCTAAGCAGTTTATCTTAAAATCCATAATTCCATAGACTTATTGTCTTCAAATTTTAGGCGATCTTTCTTTTTGGCTACAATGTCATATTGGTTTTTAAAATACAAATTAAAATGCGTTATCTTCAAGAAATATTCTATATCCGTTTCTGGTCATTATTACATTTTGAAACGTTGGCTTTTACAATGCCTTCGAATGTTTCACTTGTGTTTAAAATTGCATTAGAGTTGAGTTCTAAGTTTTAAAAAGTATTCACATTTGTAAAAGTTACCTTTTTTTTGTTAGTACATGTGTACAACCTTATTATATACACACGTCTAATAGACGATGTGACATCCAATCAAGTTTACAGGTTTTTCTCTGTCACATTTTAAGCAGATGTGTGTGTGTGTGTGTGTGTGTTTGTTTGTGTGTGCGCGCGCGCTCGTCTGCATGTGCGTGTTTGAGTGAATGAGTAAGAGAGACAGACAGACAGACAGACTAGACAAACAAACAGAGTAGGTGTGTGTGTGTGTGTGTGTGTGTGTGTTTTTTAAAATTACTGTTAACGTTTGTTTCGAAAATCACGCAAATGACCAAGGGGATCTCACAGGACACGATATGAACACATAATTTAATTCATTGAGCTTTTCGATATTTGATTTGTCAAAAGACGATGACATCCATGCTATTAAGAACGTGGAGTGCTTTCCTAAAATAATAGTCATACAAGCATGTCACTTCCCGGGTAATACCAAGTACCATTATTAGATCGGGTCAGTATTCGATACCGAGGTTGCGCATGTGTGCGTGAATGGTACTATTCCAACTTTTTAATTATAAAACCTCTTCAAAACGGCGGCTGAGGTGAATGAACTTTCTACTCAAAGATGGGGAAACAATGACATTTTCAAAAATTAAACATCACTTCTGGTAGAAAACTTCCTTAAAGGAAAACGATATTGGGATCATTTAGAACCTTCAGGCAAAGCAGGGTTACTCTTAGTGACCTGGCAAAGGAACCCTTGGCGAACAAAAAACGACCAACTCAGAATTATATAATAGATGTACGTGTTTGTGTGTGAGGTCAATGTGGGTAGGGAGATCTGTTTTGACACATATATGGATCTGTGGGGCACGATAACCTTACAACCATGGTTTAATTCTTCATGCGGAACATTTTGAGCAGAGCGTATTCTAAAGAGATAAATAGGCCTATGCCACTTCCTGTTTCTAAAGGATTGGTCGAGTTATTTTGTTATTCATAAAAGAGCGATCAGCACCCTAGAGGTTCGAGGCAAGAAGTGAGTCACTATCCAAATCTTGACAACCCAACCTGAGATGGTGCACATACCAAGCCAACAAATCGTTTAGATTTGAAGAGAAGTATAACGCAGAGTTAGAATTTACAGTAAACCTCTCAAATTGTGTTCCATCAAATTATGAACTACAATCATCAAACAAGCAACAATGTTATATCATTGACGGTGTGTGTCACCAAACGTTTTGATTATGTTTTATACTCTATGGCACAGCACGGCAATGATTTTGCATAATTTTTTGATACAAGTACGATAAATATGTTTGTATCCACGACAGCTGTGGCCATCTCACGCTTTATTATTATGTGTTCTCTCCTTTCGCTTGAGAAACTCTGGTTTGTTGTGAAGCTTTGATCTATAAATTGCTCCCCCTTGATACCGAATTAGAGAAGTAAGTTCCTTCTTGGTGAAAGAGCTATAACCAAGAATTCGAAAGAGCTATAACCAAGAATCAGATATCAGCCTGGCTTTAGCCAGACATACGTGATGTGCTTGTACTATTTGTGAGTTGATTTGCGATGGTATCGTCTCGTGAGTGAAGACAGTTCTGATAATATTAATAGTAGGTTTTTAGAGGAGGGTATATATATATATATATATATATATATATATATATATATATATATATATATATATATATATATATATAATATATATATATATATATATATATATATATATATATTAATTATGATAATATATGCATATCTATACATGCATCTACACG
Organism: Doris montereyensis; assembly: GCA_037039925.1. Classification (NCBI taxonomy): domain Eukaryota; kingdom Metazoa; phylum Mollusca; class Gastropoda; order Nudibranchia; family Dorididae; genus Doris; species Doris montereyensis. The sequence continues at coordinate 194,021 of JAXRKP010000892.1, read as the reverse complement.
TAAGTTTGTTATAATACTGTACATCTCAAACTTTGACCGCTCTAATCCCAGGAAACACTGCACCCACAACCGCCATGTCACAGATAGATTTCAAATAAACAGGTTCTTAGCGAATAAAACATTGAGTCAAATTAGTATTTTAATTGATTGGGAAAAGATTGCTTTGCCTGCGATGTTCGAAACTTTGTTTTGTTATTGTAAGTCATTCCTTCATTTCGGGTCATCAGATATGCAATGAAATGCCCGCCTAACCTAAGTATCTAATACTGTACCGGTATTTGGCATCACCCTGCACCTGCTAACCTATTATTATGTAGTACATCGTTAAAAAAAAAGAATATTGTAAAAGAGTAATCGTAATCATAATCGTCTACGGGCATGCGTGTATATATTCATATGTATGTAGCCGTTATATCTCACACTATACCCACTCGTCCCTATTCTTACGTCCACCTAAATGCATCTCGTAAGTCTCAAGCTGGTCAAGGTCACGAGTCTCGGTTGAAGTTGAACAGGTCTAAATAGGGCAGGCCTGAGACTGATAAGACCTTAATGCCCGGTCTTCCTTTGGGTTAAGAGGGCTCCGGATTTACCGTATCAGACTTGCTACTTGTTTTTCGTTTACCCTTCGACCATATGCGATGATTTTCGGGTTTGGTTAGAACGTGAGAAGTTTGTCGGCACATTATTTCCAAATGCCAATGGTCTTATGAAGTGAACAGCAAAAAGAATGCACTCGGTATCTTTGACGACTCCCCCCCCTTCCCTAGGCGGGAAACGCTGATAATCGAAGAGACAAACTGCGGTAGGTTCTACTTCTTTCTTTTCCTTCTTTCACTTATCTTTCATCTTGCTGTTTCCTCTTAATTAACCCTGATATCATCGCAATGGTGGATGGGGAAAATGTCAATGAAACAACAACAAAAAACCAAATCAAACGAAGACAAGCGGGATGGCTTTTCCCAAAACCATCTAGATCTAGTTAGATATGAGTGTGAGCATTGGCCTATATATAAACTATGTGGGTAGAAATGTGTGTGTGTGTGTGTATGTGTGTGTGTGTGTGTGTGTGTGTGGTATGCATGCCAGAATAACAATCAGAAATAAAGACGGAAACGATTCGGGCTGATAGTCACTAACGTATCGTTTAAAATTTAAATATTTTTTAGAACACCGTCTGTGGGTTTGATAAATAAAAAGGCGAAAGATAAAGGGGAAAAAACGGACCCTTCCCCTCCCTCTCCCCACCCCTTGTATACACACGGTGTTTGCAATAATAGATTATGGTCGCGTGATATATGCTTTAAATTTAAAGAGGAATCGTTCCACTTTTGATTTGGTCTGATGGACTTTGGGTGTACTTTTATCAATAGGTTAAGTATATTTGGGCCGCATACGGCCTATAAAGCGCAAACTCCTGGTCACAGGATATTTGAACTGAAGTTATCGTCCTGTAAAGAGGACTCGCTGATCAATATCCAGATCGTTTAGGAGATCGATACAGCAACACCACAGATTCTGTCTTTGTAAGCCGATGTTCCGGCCAACAATTTTTTTCCTTTTTTTTAAATATTTATATTATTGGCTTACAATTTGTTTATTCTCTACTACACATTACATATTGTAATTAAACGTGGCTATATTTAATTTTAAGAATGTGTGTGTGTGTGTGTGTGTGTGTGTGTGTGTGTGTGGGTGTGTATGTGTGGGTGTGGGTGTGTGTCTGTGTATGTGTGGGTGTGGGTGTCAGCGTGTTGTAAGTCCACCAGGCATCACCCTGTCATACCATTAGACCTAGATATAGATACAATGTGACTAAGTACAATATAGATTAGACAGTCTTGTTCGAGGACAAGGAGACGCATTCAGGTATTTATAAGTATGGCCTACTAACGACCGGGTACTATTCAAAGTTTCAGTATTGATAGAGATAGAGAAATAAGAGTGAAGAGAGAGAGAGAGAGAGAGAGAGAGAGAGAGAGAGAGAGAGAGAGAGAGAGAGAGAGAGAGAGAGAGAGAGAGAGAGAGAGATGGAGAGAAGGAAGGAAGGAAGGAGAGATTAGTGAGAGAGAAGGAAGGAAGGAGAGAGAGAGAGAGTGAGGAAGAGAGAGAGAGAGAGAGAGAGAGAGAGAGAGAGAGAGAGAGAGAGAGAGAGTGAATGAATGAGTGAGTGAATGAATGAGTGAATTGAAGTGAAGTTTTACGTCTTATTTTAAGTAAGCCTATATTGATGTAAATCAAGTCGTGCAAGCAACCAGGATCTAAAAACTAGATCTACTGATCTAAATTAGGACCAGTGTGCTTTTTTACAATTATTTTAACATACATCAATACCACATGTGGAGGGTGCTCTGTCTCTCTCAGGCTCACTCAGATCAGCAAATAGTCCTACAGTGTCATTAACATGAGGAACAGAAATAAAAGAATAGGAAAGAAAAGGAATAGACCCAACAACTTGTTGAAAGGTAGCAAGAACAACCACCTTCATGGTTTCTTCTTCTTCTTCTTCTTCTTCTTCTTCGATCTCTCTGTCAGCGGGTCAGATCAGGATGCGGATTGTCTCCATGAATTGCATAGTCTTTTGCAGACTCTCCATATGGCCGTACAGCTTTTCTTCTAGAGTTGCCTCTCCCGGCCATATCGCTGTTCTCTCTGATGTGTGGCGCGGACACTGCTGGAGAATATGTTCAACATTCTGGTGAGGCGCTCCACACTCACACCCTTCTGAGGCCCCAACTTTGAGATAGCTATACATTATCTTGATGGAGACGGTTGTACCCAATCCTGAGCCTGAATAGTGTGACCTGGGATTTTCTGTCAAGTTGGTGTATGGGATCTTTGGGGTTATAGCTGCTATGATTTTCTCCCCATCGATTGCAGACAGCTGCCTTGATGATTGTCTTCTCTTCCTCGAAGGTCAATAGCAGAGACTCCTGGGGTATACTCGAGCCTTTTTTTGCGAGTTCATCTGCACGCTCATTCCCATCAATCTGGCAGTGTCCAGGTATCCACTGTAATAGGTGCATTGTGTTGACTGACATAACTGTTGAAGAAATAGTGAAAGATGATTTAACTCCTCCATGGTTTGAGATTCAGTTTTTCAGTTTCATCGACGACGACAATTGAAAGAGGCGACGATTGCCGATGTCTAGCCTCAGGCCTCGGCCCAAGCGGTCAGACGATGAACAGACGAATCGAAACTTATTTGTGTTCAAATTCAACCCTTTATTGACGTTCGGGCACTTTTTGAGCCGTTTGCTATTACATATTATGATATTATTTTGTAATTATCTCAATGAAAATCTTCAAACTTGAGAAAAGTTTCTAAAATTCTTCAAGAAGACGAAACACAAAACTTGTCATTTTTTAACATAAATCCTACATACATGGGAACAGACGTTTAAAAACACCCCAACTGGAATTGTACTCGATTATAATATAGTTATACCCTGCTATCGGTCCAAATAGCCCACCACCTTACATCTGGGATATTTGGTCCGTATTCGGCCTAAATAGAAATTGCCTTATAATTACCATGGAAGGTGGGAAAAGGCGGAAGAATAAGTGGGGGCGGGGGTGGAATAAGGGACTTACTACATTGTCTGCAAAACGCCCCCTCCCGATGTATTATTCTTTTAAATGTTTGAATGACGAAACTTTTTTTTTTTACCATAATTATTATTTATATCGGAATATGTGATACGATAAGTAATATAACTTTTACATGAAATATTTATCTATTACATTTTTAAAAAATAATATATATTGTACATGTTGTGTGCATGAAAACGTTAATTCTTATGTCCATTTACACGATTTATATACTTATACTTCTATTTATTTTTACACGTCTGTAAAGCAAAGTTCCCCCCTGGGATGAAATAAAGTATTTGAATTGAATTAAATTGAATTGAAATAGAGTTCAGTGTGACTGGTGAGCATGACCTACAAACAAAGGGCATTGCATGGAACAGACAAAAGCACACACCCCCTCCCCCTCTCTCACTTTGCAGCGTCTCACCGTCAAAAGCTATTTTTCCTTTTAGCTTTTATTGAAAGTTGGATTTAATTAATGTTGTAAGATGGAAAGATCACATACAAACTTGGATTCTGATGGATTCAAATATCAGTTGTGTTTAAGGACGGAACATTAATTGCCTAAGATTTCCTTTTATTGTTACGGCTCACTCAATAATTTCTGTCGCCCCATCATACATGTGTTAGGATGAAACAAATAAAGAATCAAAATACCATAATCGTTTAATCCATTAACCAATCATCCATTGAAACTACGACGATTTTAGTCATTTCATGCATCACGATGCTAGGCGTCTTTCCATACGATTCAGTCTGTTGTACATGTGTTATGTCGATTTATTTCACGTTTACTGAATAATTTCATTAACTTGGACCTTGTCTGGAGGCCATGATACCTGTATTTTGGCCTGCTGCAAATCGCTGGGTTCGTTCGAAGTCATTTCGTTTCCACGATAATTGAGAGACCTAAACATCCGTCAATGGATGAAATGTTGCCATTTTGTTTAGGCCTTTGCGTTTACTTTGCCCACTTGGTGTTCATAGTACCGAAGAAAATATCACGACGGTTCTTCATGTTTAGAAGTATGAATTTATGCTTGAATGATTTTTCTGTAATCATGTTTTTATTGGTGTCCATATTATTAGAAGAAGAAGTCAATGTCTTCTCAATTTAAAACTGATATTGTTTGGTCGAGTTAGGTTTTTTTTTTTATTTCAGGGTTTTACAAACCATGGAACAAATTAAATATGTTTTATTTCTTAGGCCTCCTGACTTCTGTTTTGTTTTTTAGATGCATGCAGGTTATCTTTTTCATACTTAAATTCACGTAGCAAAAACTACGACTTGCGTTTGACTAATTTCGTCTTTCTTTCTCCTCTTTCCCTTTTTCCAGGAACACACACTCGCTGCGCCAGCCCTCGGCTGCCGGACATACGTTCTTCATGCTGAACGTTCATCTCAAGGAAGGGCGTGATTTGGTCATCAGGGACAGCTGTGGTGAGGGGAGACAACTCTTTGCATCTTTTACATTTTGTTCTTGTTTTGCATCGTAAATAAAACTGCGAAAGGCGTAATGAGTCAAGTACTAATGGGTAGAATACAATGAATTTAAAGAATTCCCAGGTCAAATTTTGGTTCTTTCTTTTCCAATTGAAGTACAAGTATAGTAGTAGAAGAAGAAGAAGAAGAAGAAGAAGAAGAAGAAGAAGAAGAAGAAGAAGAAGAAGAAGAAGAAGAAGAAGAAGAAGAAGAAGAAGAAGAAGAAGAAGAAGAAGAAGAAGAAGAAGAAGAAGAAGAAGAAGAAGAAGAAGAAGAGGAAGAGGAAGAAGCAGAAGAAGAAGAAATAGCAGGAGGAGGAGGATAATAATAATGATAATGATAATAATAATATTGTTGAACTTTTCTATAGTACCATATCTCGCGGAGGCAAGTTCTAGGTATCCTTACTTCTTGTTCTCTCTTGAAATTTTGCACAAGACAATTTTAGTTGTCTCTTGAGTAAAATTGACAGATTGTGACAAATTGGCAAACAATGAGAAGTGGTTACTTTAAAGCAATGCATATCATATAAACAGCCGAAATGAATGGTGTATAATGTCATTACCTTCACACTCTCTTTTTTACGTACCCCCACCCCCGCCCAGGCACGAGTGATCCGTATGTAAAGTTCAAATATGGAGGGAAACAGATTCACAAGAGCCGCACCATTTTAAAGAACCTCAACCCTAGATGGGATGAACATTTTACCATTCCTATTGATGATATTCACAAGCCAGTGAACGTAAAGGTAATTTCTACAGTTTTACTTGATTTGTTTTCTTTGTAGTGTCAAAGCCTCGCTGATGGTAATAATGATAATAATAATAATAATAATAATAATAATAATAATAATAATAATAATAATAATAATCATCATCATCATCATCATGATAATAATAATAATAATGATAATGATAATAATAATAATAATAATAATAATAATAATAATAATAATAATAATAATAATAATAATAATAATAATAATAATAATAATAATAATAATAATAATAGTAATACTGTTATGATAATAATAATAATAATAATAATAATAATAATAATAATAATAATAATAATAATAATAATAATGATGATAATAATGATAATAATGATAATAATAATGATAATAATAATGATAATAAAAAAAAATAAAAATAACAAAAATAATAATAATAATAATAATAATAATAATAATAATAATAATAATAATAATAATAATAATAGTAATACTGTTATAATAATAATAATAATAATAATAATAATAATAATAATAATAATAATAATAATAATAATAATAATAATAATAATAATAATAATAATAATAATAATAATAATAATAATAATAATAATAATAATAATAATAATGCTTTATTGCTATTTGTAAACAGAGCATACAATTGGGATATGGATCGGTGTTGTATAAACATTTGATCTTGACAAAATCATACTGCACACAACTGACACACATAATGTCAGGGTACATGTAATTGAATCTAAGCATATTATTATCATCAAGGTAATTGAAACGGAACATATTACACCACTGGCAAATACACACACACACACACACACACACACACTTGCACTCACTAGCATCGAAATTACACAATATTACATGTATAAACATAACACGGAGTAACAATATAATTAATATTAAGAAAAATCTTAAAACACATCGCCTTAACCGTAAATATTTAGACATATTTTCTTTCATTGAGTTACTTATGAAATTATGATGGCATGGCCTTATCGAGAGAAAAAAAACCCAAGTATTCTTCAATCTATTTTGATGGCTATCAGACACATGCAGTCCTGTTTTCAAACGGAGATTGTCTCTTTCTGTCACACTTTGACCCCAAAAAATATATATGCCACCGTTGTTTGTATTGTAATGCTTTAAATGTTTTCCCGTGTATTTGATCCGTTTTATTGACTATTGACTGGCTACATAATTTTCAATTAATTATTTCCAGGTTTTCGACTATGACCGTGCTTGGAACGATGATCCGATGGGCGGTGCTGACATTGACCTTACGACCTTGGAACCTGACAAGTCAGTGTCGTGACCTGTTTAGCTGTCAATTCGATAGAATGTGGAGTAATGTAGTTACAATAGCTCTTCGGTTTTAATGGAACTTTGCTTTCTATCCCTTTTCTTTTTTTCACTCTGTGCGTTTGGTTTTTTTTCAATTTCTATTGTTTGTTTGGGTTTTTTTTGCTATTGTTGCTTTTTATTTTGTTTGTGTTTTTAGGTTGTTGGAGGGGGGAGAGAGGGGGGTGGGTGTTCGTGTAGCTTTACTTATTGTTCCTTTGTTTTTGTATTGTTGGGTGGTTTGTTCGTTTATTGATGTGTTATTTTTATTTTTTTCCTTTATTAAATTGCATTTTTGTATGTTCGTAAGCTGATTCGTCTTTGTGATTTTATATTATTTTATTTTATTTATTTATTATATCATGTGTCTTTTGTATGTCTACATTCATTTCGTTATTTTTTTGTTTTACGTATTTCCTTGAAATACCTGACTTTTCTGTGTTTTGTTTTCTTTCTTGCCATCACCACACGGGAGTCAAGGTAATGGTACAACCACTATTTTTTTTTAATGGTTAGCTCTGAGGCTCCCACAGTAAAAGTTCATGTATGTCCGGTTTTAAATCAATAAGAGCGATCAGCTGCCGTGGTCAGCGCTTACAGAAAACCATGTCGTGTGCTCCTAACTTGAAACACCCCTCCCCCCCCCCTCCCCCTCTCCTTCCACACCCACCCCTACCCTTTACACTTCGAACAAGCCCAACGCCGAAGTCCTGTCCTTTTCTTTTCTTCTTTTTTTTTGCTGGACATAGTGTATTGCCTACCACCGGAAGTGGCCAATGGCTTGGCAGATTGCCCTCTGGCCTAACGTATGATTACGTGGCTTTGTTACAGCTACACAATAAGGCGATGACAGAATCGTTGTCTGGCACAATACTACCACCCGGACAATGCCAACGATTTGTCATACCAAGCTGAAGGGTTGTTGATCCTAGTCACTTTTTTTAAAAGTCAAAGTATTATGAAATGTTTCCTTAGCCTTGATAGTGTTTGAAGATTAGGGACAAAGGAAGAGAGAGAGTTAAGATAGGATACGCATCCTTTGGCAGAGTAATGACTTTCTTTTATCGTGGGAGGGAGTGGGGAGGGGCGTCTGACAACCTCCTTCAAATTATTATGGAGTACTGTACGAATGTATTCCTTTGTTTTCTTTCTTTTCCTTTTTTAATTCTAACTGTTTATCTTGCCTGTTCCCCTTACTGAGTGACCCCATTTATGCCAAAGTGTTTCCTCTCGAGCGGGCGGGTTGGCGGGTACTACCGGTAGGTCCTATTTCTTTCCTTTCCTTCTTTCACTTATCTTTCATATTGCTGCTTCCTCTTAATTCACCCTAAGATCACCGCAATGGTGGACGGGGTAAATTTCAATGAAACAAACAAACAAAAAGCGTTCTCTCGATTCGAAGCAAGCAAACAAAAACGACATTTGGAAGCAGCAAAGCAATCATGGCAAAAGAGACCAGGAAAGCAATCATGGCAAAAGAGACCAGGAAAGCAATCATGGCAAAAGAGACCAGCAAAGCAATCATGGCAAAAGAGACCAGCAAAGCAATCATGGCAAAAGAGACCAGCAAAGCAATCATGGCAAAAGAGACCAGCAAAGCAATCATGGCAAAAGAGACCAGGAAAGCATTCGCTCCTCATCGGATTCGAATTTAGAACCTTTCTCCACAGTTATAATCTAGCAAATGACTAACATGACTTCCTGAGTACTACTATTAACGCGCATGATTTGAAATGTAACTTGCACAACAGTATTCACCTTTTCTCATTGAATATAGTGTTTGTCTTCTGTGTAAATGAGGAACATGCTTTGATGATGGTGTGGACTCACGGCTCAAAGTGGAATAACGTGTTTGATTCCTGTCCATATCCAGAGAAACAGAAGTGAAGCTGCACTTGAGCGAACGTGGGAAGAGTGACTACATGGGCTACCTGATTATCACCTGTTCCTTAATGATCAAGTCAGAAGATGATAAGGATCAGGTCAGTTTCCTCTTTGAATTTTTCTTTCTTTTAAGAGCCGTATGTGTGTGTGTGTGTGTGTGTGTGTGTGTGTGTATTGTTATATCATGTTTAAGATTGTACGCCACTTGTCAATACCAAGGATATATTGAAGCTTTCGTTGAGTAGCAGTGTTTCATTTATTCAGCAATGTGTTCACTGCTGGCGTAGAATGCACTCTTCGTGTATATGGTCTTATGTTCTTTTTCAGTTCTTCCTGTTATTATCTTCTTTGCTGGTGTGTTTTGTTTTGTTTCCTTTTGAAGGTTTATGTCATGGCATGTATCTCGTAACCCTCCATGATATTGAGGTTGCCGCACGATGTATTCTCGCACCAGTATCTTCTAAAGTATACGTTCTGTAAAGAATGGCGAAAGGAAAGGGGGAGGGAGGGGGTGGCGAGAGACACAATGGACCAGTGGTCCAGAGGTTATATACCGACCTCGCCGACGCTGGAGTTCAATTTCCATTATATACATGCATTAATTAAATATTTAAGACGTGGAATCATTTAGGTTGAGGGTCATCCTTTGTCCAAGGAAGGTGGGATTTAGTATGCAGTGTAATCGTGGGCGGTGGGCAGGGCTGCTGGCAGGTGGTACTTGTTTCTTTTGCCCTTTTGTTTTACGTGTCTTTCAAGTTGCTGTTTCCTCTCAATCACCTTTAGACGACGGCATTCGGAAATGGGGGGAGGGGTAATTTACAATGAAACAAATAAACAAACAAACAGGCAGTGTAATCAGTCTGATGAGGATGTACTTGAAATGGAATCTCGAGTACGCAAGTGCACGTGACAGTATGGTATGCAGGGTATCCTGACAGTCAAAACCATGAGATATATTCAAACATAGGGCCGTCATCTCTGACAGGACTTGGTCGAAGATGGGACCTCCGTCTCTGATGGTACGTGGTCATATATTGGGTATCGTCGAAGAAGGAACATATAAGGTTTATACTACATTAATTAACACTAGGCTCAAAGTGTACATAGGTATACAACTGTGTGTTTTCTTTACAGCTAACTGCCAACAATGTATTGATTCAATCTGCTTGTCTGGCCCGATGATCGGTGGAGTCATAGTGCACCAATCTGAAATTCTTTTCTTTTCTCCAGATGAATTTCCTACCACATATACATGTACTGCAAAAGCATGTTCTTTTAGAATTGTCCATGTGTCTAAATCTTGCTGCTGTTAAAGATCTGCCTTATCTGATGCTCCATGAGAGAGAGAGAGAGAGAGAGAGAGAGAGAGAGAGAGAGAGAGAGAGAGAGAGAGAGAGAGAGAGAGAGAGAGAGAGAGAGAGAATGAGAGAGACAGACAGATAGAGAGAGACAGACAGACAGGCAGACAGAGACACAGGGAGAGACAGAGACACAGACAGAGTGATAGAGAGAGAGAGAGAGAGAGAGAGAGAGAGAGAGAGAGAGAGAGAGAGACAGAGAGAGAGAGAGAGAGAGAGAGAGAGAGAGAGAGAGAGAGAGAGAGAGAGAGAAAGAGGGGGAGGGAGGGAGGGAGAGAGAGAGAAAGAGAGAGAGAGTGGGGGGGCGGACGGACGGGGAAGAGAGATAGATAGAGAAACAGACAGACAGACTAAGGGGTGGGGGAGAGATAAAGGGTGAGAGAGAGAGAGAGAGAGAGAGAGAGAGAGAGAGAGAGAGAGAGAGAGAGAGAGAGAGAGAGAGACAGACACAGAGACAGGACAGAGACAGAGACAGAGACAGAGACAGAGACAGATGGAGAGAGAGTGTGTGTGTGTGTGTGTGTGCGTTTGTGTGTGAGTGAGTAAGAGAGAAAGACAGAAGGGGGGGAGAAACCAAAGAATGACCGACGGACAAACAGAGGCAGGCAGAACGGAGTCTGATGGTAATCACGGTGTTAAACTTATTCCACAGAGGAAAGATACGAGATGGAACAGTGTTGTCCTTTATCACAGACATGGGTTTGGGCTCCTGTCACATATAACATGCAATCACTCAGTTTGAATGAGGTTACGTCTGTTCACACGGACGATTGAATTAGTGACCATCAGTGCTGACTGAGAGGCGTCACGTGCTGCCTGTAGATGCGTTCATCAAAGTCTTCTAGATAATAATAATATGCTACATACACTTTGACGTAGTCGTGTTTTGTCATCCCTGTGGTATTGATTTTGAATTTACTACATGTAGTTCGTGAACATATAATATTATGTAGACTGACAGATCTACACTTGTATTGATATCGATAGCTGTGTCTGAAATTTGATGTCAAATCGATTTTAGAGGCAGTGAACAAGTTATCTGGCGTAGATTAAATCAGGAAATGGGATACAGCTGTTGTGAACGCACATGCATTGTTTAAAAGGAAAAATTAATAAATAAATAAAATGAAAAGTTATAAGAAAAGAGAATAAAAAGGAACTCACATTCTAGTTTCTATAAGGCAGCAGATATAACTAGCAGTATCAGTCATGCAAATGCCTTCATTATATACGCCTTCACCACGAACGCCTTCGTCACGAACGCCTTAATCACGAACGCCTTCATCACGAACGCCTTCGTCACGAACGCCTTCATCACGAACACCCTGGCCACGAACTCCTTCATCACGAACACCCTCGCCACGAACGCCTTCATCACGAACACCCTCGCCACCAACGCCTTCATCACGAACGCCTTCATCACGAACGCATTCGTCACGAACGCCTTAATCACGAACGCCTTAATTACGAACGCCTTCATCACGAACGCATTCATCACGAACGCCTTAATCACGAACGCATTCATCACGAACGCCTTAATCACGAACGCCTTCGTCACGAACGCCTTCACCACGAACGCCTTAATCACGAACGCCTTCGTCACGAACGCCTTCACCACGAACGCCTTAATCACGAACGCCTTCGTCACGAACGCCTTCATCACGAACGCCTTCATCACGAACGCCTTCATCACGAACACCTTCCTCACGAACGCCTTCATCACGAACACCTTCCTCACGAACGCCTTCCTCACGAACACCCTCGCCACGAACGCCCTCGCCACGAACGCCCATTGCCAGAGAATCATAATAATCATCATACTGTATAATACTAATACGATGGTAAGAGAGGTTCAGTGTAAGCGTTACTACAAGAAAGAAAAATCGATGCAGAGATATAGTATTACACCTACCATTTTGTCTTCCTATGCGACTGACTGACACGTTGGCTTGGTACAAACCTACTCGGCTGGGCACAGGCTCGATTCCTGTGTGAGATAAAAAAAAAAAATCTAGTGTGTGTGTGTGTATGTGTATGTGTGGGTGTGTGTGTATGTAATTGATTATGTGTGGTTTCCTCTTCGCCTTTCTAACCTAGGTAGGCAAGGCTTAGGTATTATCATGTCATGTCATGTATTCCTTTTGGATGTGGAGGATAAACAAAACGCCTGCTACACCCTATATTCGTTCTATCGGTTCTCAGTGTGAAGAAGATTAATTTACATCAACGATAGTTTTCTAATTTGATTGCACTTCCTGTGTTATTAATTGTTTTTATCGGCATAAGACCCTGTATATGTTTATCGTATAAAGGACAAAACGCTAATTTCACTTGCAGACCAAAAAGAAAGCGGTGAGCAATGTTTCTTAGTGTTACCATTTCATCTATGTATGTGTTCTACGATTTTATTCATTCCTATTGGCTTCTGGCCATTAGAAATTTTTTTATTTTTTTATTCTCAATCTCATTTTTTTCCGACCTTAACTTAGCCCGCTCCCCATTTCATAATTTGTTGATTTCTTTTTTTAGACGTGATTAGGTGTATGTTAGACACGTACTGGTGTTATTAAAACCTGTATGATCTCTGTCTGTCTGTCTGTCTGTCTCTCTCTCTCTCTCTGTCTCTCTGACTGTCTGTCTGTCTGTCTGTCTGTCTGTCTGTCTGTCTCTCTCTCTCTCTCTCTCTCTCTCTCTCTCTCTTTCATTCTCTCTCTCTCTCTCTCTCTCTCTCTCTCTCTCTCTCTCTCTCTCTCTCTCTCTCTCTCTCTCTCTCTCTCTCTCTCTCTCTCTCTCTCTCTCTCTCTCTCTCTCATTCTCTCTCTCTCTCTCTCTCTCTCTCTCTCTCTCTCTCTCTCTCTCTCTATATATATATATATATATATATATATATATATATATATATATATATATATATATATATATATCTTTCTCTCTCTCTCACACACACACACACACACACACGGAGCATATTAGGTACTTTTTATCCTAATATAAACTGTATTGAAGTGAATACGAGATAATCTTTCGTTAAGCAAACAGAGCAGATACAACATACCCTGGATTGTGGCTTATTAAATGATTTTCCTCTAGGCTGTTCTTATTTTACCCATTCTGGTCAATTTTGATTACATATTATTACATTTCCTTACATTTCCTTCAGAAATTTTTACTAACATTTGTAATGTTTCTTTTGTTCTCTTACCCGTTTTTGTTTTTTTTTGGTCGTTTTCCTTTTTATCACATTTTGTTCAAATTTTAGTGTTAAGTATTTACGTTGATTGATGTGTATGCTATACTCATTGAAGGTAATGTCGTTGACTTTTATCTTATATCTTGATCACTTTACCAACTCATTTGGTTTTGTGCTATAGAAGTCATCATTTCTTACATCTAGACTGAATGAATGCTGAAAGAATTATTTTCTTGAATGAAAATTTTGAAAGCATTGAAATCATTGAATTTACTCTTCTTGACAATCGTGTTCATTGCTATAATATGACAAAATTTTGACTAATTTATACATCGTTAATATATACTTTGATACAGCTGAAATACTCACAAGGTCAAAACTGAATAAAAAAAAATGCAAAGAAAAGGCACGTGAAAAAAGAAAAAAAATTTTGGTAGGTGTGAGAAAATTGCTAATACCAGTCATGACATGACGTCTTGGAGAAAGAAAAATAAAACCCAGCACAGTTCATTCTTTGTTTGTATGTATTGCCTGGTGTATGCTGGTAGATATGACAATGAATAATATTAAAGCCCCATAGAAACAAAGATGAGACAAATAGAAGGAAATAGACAGATACAAGTATTAGCCACCATGGGTATTGAACCCGTGACTCCTGCGTTGGCACCCATTGCATGCTATTAACCGAGCTAACTTAGGAACGTAGTGATACTCATTTGTCATTATTAAAGGTGATATTCATTTGTTACTATTGAAGGTGATACTCATTTGTCACTATTGAAGGTGATACTCATTTGTCATTATTAAAGGTGATACTCATTTGTTACTATTGAAGGTGATACTCATTTGTCATTATTAAAGGTGATACTCATTTGTTACTATTGAAGGTGATACTCATTTGTCATTATTAAAGGTGATACTCATTTGTTACTATTGAAGGTGATACTCATTTGTCACTATTGAAGGTGATATTTGTCACTATTGAAGGTAATACTCATTTGTCACTATTGAAGGTGATATTTGTCACTATTGAAGGTGATACTCATTTGTCACTATTGAAGGTGATATTTGTCACTATTGAAGATGATATTTGTCACTATTGAAGGTGATACTCATTTGTCACTATTGAAGGTGATATTTGTCACTATTGAAGGTGATACTCATTTGTCACTATTGAAGGTGATACTCATTTGTCACTATTGAAGGTGATATTTGTCACTATTGAAGGTGAAACTCATTTGTCACTATTGAAGGTGAAACTCATTTGTCACTATTGAAGATGAGACTCATTTGTTACTTTTGAAGATGACACTCATCTGTCACTATTGTACCGTTCAGCATCTGAGGTTTTCTTTGTATGTTTGATTGTCTGTTTGTCATTGCTTTTTTTGTTGTGATTCTTTGAGGTCTCTTTTACTTTATTTTGTTTCAGTTCACTGATGATTTATTAATGGAAAATAAATAATATAATGTTTTTGATCAAGATTTTTTCTTTCACACATGGCATGTTCAAATAATGTTACTTTTAATCATAAGAAAAATTTGTGAAATTATTGTGAATCCAGAAATCACTACCGCACAATAGCCTAAGTACTACTGCATTCAGGGTTTTTTTTTCTTCTTATCTATCCATAAAACTTTCATTGTAATATTATATAATGTACTTTAAAGATGGTCTAGTCTATGGGAATCATCTTAGATTGAAATTCACCTACAAGTAGCCAGTCTACTAGAGGAAATGAGATGGGTTTTAGATTATAGGAATTTTAAGATCGCTTTGCTGTCATAATCATGATATGATGTCACAAATTCACTTCTTGATTGTTGATCTTGCAATGGCCTTATCATCATTAAACCAATGACAATGGGGGCTTGCCTTATTCCACTTTCAAGAAATGAAAATTTATTCATTTTTATTGTTATTACTTTTGTCTTGGGCTTTTGTTTTCTTGCCTGCTGTTGCTTTACTGACTTGTTGATTCATTCATAGCTTTGAATCTTGCATTTATCCAAAAGAAATCTTAAACATTTTACTTAATTTGACAAGATATATAATATTGCAAAGCTAGTTGCTACCTCTTAGTTGATACTGTTTACAAAGACTGAAAATGTGATTTGAACAAAGAAATCATCTCTGATATCCAGTGCATTGATACAACAAGATATATAATAATAATGATAAAATACATGTCTATAGCGCTCATCATCAATACAAGATTAACTTCTGAGTGCTTTACAGTGACATTGCATAGTATATACAACTAAAGAATGTCATTGAAAAAAAATATGATTCGTATACAAGAAAACTATAAAATTGTGTAGTGTAAACGGAAAAGAATTAATTTGAATAAAATTACAATATCTCCTCTTTCACTATGTAATCCTAATTGTTGTATATACATTATTTCAAAACTATGAGCTTGGTTTATCCCAAAATAATCAACTTATCAGTAACATGTTGAGCCACCGCAGTGTTCTTATTTTTACCTAGAATCTTGCAATATTTATTTCATACATACATTTTCAGCATAGATTGTTATGATTAGTCTGAATCTAACTTTATAAAGAATCTAACTTTATAAAGCATGTCTACCTTACCATCTAACTTTTCCAAATAGAGCAAGACTATTACAGATCCTAATTGAAGTAGTGAAAAGTAATCAAAAACTAAATCAGATAAACAACATGAAAGCACAATTTGTATATTTTATTGAAATCTTTTAAAAACATTATTTACAAGAATTTAAATAAAGGAAAAAATTTAAATAAAAGAAAACTTTTGATGAACTAAAACAAAGGCAAAAGCTATCTTTCCACAGAATTTGTGAATATTTTTATTTTCCTTTCATTGTCAAAACTTCTGTATCAACAAATGAATTTCAGAATGTATCGATGTTTAAACTTGGATGAAACATGGAAATCTTGTTTTGCGATATGTTTTTTTAAAGGCAATCGCATCATATATTTTTTTATTGTTCCTGTTGTAACAGGTTGCTAAAAGCTAAAATATTTATCACTTTTGATTGTATAGAATAAAGTCATATGAGATCCATGAATAAATGGTCACACGATTTGTTTGATATTTGCAGTTTTTTAGACGTACAGTCCGTCCCGTAGATTCCAACAAGAAGATGAAAATGCAACTTTGGAGTGGCGTTGTTACCATAGTTTTGGTGGAAGGTTCCAATCTTATGCCTATGGATGATAACGGGCTGAGTGACCCATATGTTAAATTTCGACTGGGAACAGAAAAGTACAGAAGCAAGGTAAAATTCTTTGTCGCGAACAAATTATTTAAAATGGAAATATGACTGCTATATTTTATTTATATGGGAAAAAGAAATATTTGTGTTTCTAGCGCCACTTGTGTTACTTGCTGTTTTGATACTGAATTGTATTGCACTACAAGTGCTTTCTTCTCTTATATCATAGTATGGCAATTATTACTTTTTCTTTTTTCTTTGAAAATCTTGTGTTTCTTATTTTGTTTATCTATTTTTATAACCTTAATGTGCGGCTAGCTGGTTAATGCTACTAGTAAATACCTCTTCTTTGCTGTCATTGTTTTACATGTATGTGTTTCTCATCCTCATTTTCCTGTAAAATTGACTTTTGGACACATATACAGTGGAAAGCGTAAGTCTCGATGGAATGAATAAATAAATCTTTATTACCATGGGGACACTTCTTCTTCCTTCAGTTCAAATTGAAAACATTGAATCCGAAATGGCTGGAACAGTTTGATCTCCACTTGTATGATGAACAGTTATCACAGATGGAGGTCACAGTTTATGATCATGATACAAGGGGCAAAGATGACTTTATGGGCAGGTAAACAAATGCTTTGCATCGATAGTATGTTATGTTTTTTTCAAAGTGATATATTGCTCTATAAAACTGAATTGTGTGCATCATATTTTAATAAGAGAAATATTTTGGTATCAAGGACAAGAAAAACCTCAATAACTGTAGTGTATGTCCAAAAAAAATTTGGTTCAAGGACAAAATCATATATATTTAGTGTGAATTTTTTTTTTACTTGTTAAAATGTTATTTACTATTTATTAAATGTAAACTTTGTAGTTGTGTTTGATGTGTTATTTTATCAAAATATATATATATATGAAAAGTTCAAGTCGAAAATGACCATAATTTATCTTTTTGCTGGTTCAAAGTTTATTCATTTCTCTGTATACATTGCATGGTCATTTTACCCTGTTACAATTCCACTTAAATTAGAATTCTTTTGCATCAGTCCTTTTTTATATATATTTATATCTATTATGCATATATTACAGTTTTCAATATTTGTTATTCCAAACTAGACTTGACGGTCATAATTAAATATTTATTTTTGTTTACCTCTTTTATCTATTAAAATCATGCCTGTGCTACTATTGTTTTTCTTTGTCAGAGCTGTGATAGACATTTCCCAATTAGAAAGAGAGAAAACCCATGTGATAGAACAAAAGCTAGAGGATGGAGCTGGAGTCATTAAGCTTCTACTGACCATCTCTGGCACTTCAGGCAGTGAGACTTCATCAGATTTATCCTGCTACACGCCAAATGCTAGGGATAAAGACCTCCTCTTTAAGAAATTTGTAAGAGTTAGATGTAACCATTTGAAGTGATAAGATTTTCAAATTATGTAAGATTTTGAATTAAGTGGTATTGAAAAATGTATTAGATATTTACTCTAGTAACGCTATAAAATGTTTGAATTTTAGAATATGTAAGACTTTAAGATGTTGTAGAATTAAGGAATGTGTGAAGCTTTTAAAACATATGAGACTTTGAATGTGTAAGTAAAACTTGAGGTTTATGAGGTCTTTTATGCTTTTGAATTTGAAGAAATAGCTTTTGAGGAAGGAGGAGGAGGAGGGAGAGGGAAGAGAAAAAGGAGAACAAGAACAAGAAAAAAAGAGAAGAAAACAAGGAAAGAAGGAGAAAAGGAAGATAAACAAATAATCATGCTGCATAATGTGTCATTTTGTAACGAAAGCATATCGTTGTTGAAATTATGATGTTTTGTACTTCTCCTGAAAAATTATGTCAGGCGGATTTAAGCGTTTACACAATTTTTTACCGTTTTGAAGTTGACAGTTTTGTCTCCGTATGCATGCCATGTTGCCTCTAAAATCTGCAAGAAATGTTTATAGCTGTCAATATAAGATATATTCTTACTATTATCACTTTTGATCTGTGAGCTTGAAAAAAGACTTCAGCAGGAGTGTATTTCAATTTGAAAGGAATAGAAGTACTATAGCTTAAATTAATGCGAGCAAAAGAGAGTGTTTCTTTGACTGATAAAAAACCCTTCAAGCATTTGTTCTCATGAAAATTTTTCATTTTCTTTTTCTTTACTACTCAGAGTTTAATCAATTCCTTCCATGATATCAGTGATGTTGGTCACTTGCAAGTCAAAGGTGAGTCACAAATAAAAATGTTCACAATAATGTATATAAATTGCAATGTGCAGCAAAATTTTGTAAGCACATTTTCAGTTATTTGGAATTATGACGTTGTGGGTTTAAAACCTAGCAATGCAAATGGGTACCAGCAACAGCTTGAGAGCAAAAACTTGCAACAGACTATTATCCTATTCTCTTATGTATGTGATTAAAGAGGAGAAATCTGTTACACGTAGAAAGTAGTTTCTAAGGCAGATTTACCTCTTACGTGGAGACCACTGTATAGCTTAAGTGAAAGGTACATGTAGGGATATCAAACATTTCTAGCTCATTTTGAAGATTGTGTAGGAAATATTCCAAAGATCTGCCCAAAAACCTTGAGATATTTAATATTATGTACTGTGGTATTCAGTATTCGATCACAAGATCAAAACTGCATTACGCATATTAATGTAATGCTTCTAATGCAACTTTGTCTCCAAAGAAAAAAATTGGTAACAAATAATTAGTGCAATCTATTCTCTTTCTCAAACATTTAAGTGATCGTTTTCCGGACTGGAGTGTAAAAGTGAATTTTGAAAATAGCTTAACTTTCTATAGGTTTATATAAGATGAAAAGCAATTGATCTTTCCTTGTGTCCCTCTGAATAGTGTTCCGTGCTCATGGGTTGCAAGCAGCAGATTTTGGCGGCTTCAGTGATCCCTTTTGTGTTCTAGAGCTTGTCAACGATAGAGTACAGACTCAGACTGAGTACAAGACGCTAAATCCTGAGTGGGCAAAAGTTTTTACATTGTGAGTATACTTCTCTGGGCAGTGGACAGGTAAGCACCTGTATGGGGAGTAGATGATCCCGCCCTCCACAAGTCTCCTGCTGCCTTGCTGACCAAAGGCTAAGGGAGTTAACCCTGACAGAAAACAACCTGCTGCCTTACAGGCCGGTCTTGGTTGACCAAAGGCTAAGGGAGTTAACCCTGACAGAAAATAACAACTTGCTGTTTTGCAGGCTGGTCTTGAATGACCAAAGGCTAAGGGAGTTAACCCTGACAAAAAATAACAAGGCCTGATAGGGGGCTTCAAGGTGACAACCCCATCATCTACCTAGGGTACAGTGGGCTAATCCCCTGCTTATCCAAAAACCAAACAGATTCAGAGAAATAAATATAATACAACTGGCTTGATCTTTCAAGACGAACTTGGAAACGAATACGGACTGTGATTTTGGAACATGGAACGTTAGGGCAATAAATGGAAAAGAGTTAGAATTAGTTGAAGAAAAGGAAAATTTCAAAGTAGACGTTTTGGCTATCACAGAAAACAAGAAAAAAGGAAGAGGAATAGAAATTGTAGGACCAAATAATATTTTAATCTTCTCAGGAGTAGATGTCAAAGATAGAACTAGAGCAGGAGTAAGTCTCCTAGTGCATAAAAGGCATGAAAAGCTACTAGAAAGCTAGAAATTTATAGGCCCACGGCTATTAGAGGTAAATATTAAACCAAAAGGAAGAGAAATTAAATTATTAATAGCTTATGGACCAAACGAAGATGCCACTAAAGAAAAAAAGATACCTTCGAAAACGATTTACAAATAGCTGCAGAGAATCTTAAACACAAACAGGAACTAATGGTTTTAGGAGATTTAAACGCTAGAGTAGACAACAATATAGAAGCATCAGGTAGAGTAATAGGTAAAGAAGGAGAGACAACAATTTCTCCCAATGGAGAGAGACTAATAGATTTTTGCCTAAAGAATAACATGAAAATAGCCAACACCTTTTTCCCTCATAAAAATATCCACAAATAAATGAAGACAGGTGTGAAAAGTCAATGATAGACTACATAATAGTTAGCAGCTCCCTTTTTACAGTACATTAGACGCAAGAGTAAACAGGAGCAGAAATATTTAGTGATCATCACCTAGTGATTGCCAAAATGAGATTACTGACTGAAGAAAACAAACAGAAAAAGAAAGAGAAGAAAGCTACTAAACTCAAAATAGAAGAACTAAATAAACCAGTAGTAAAACAGGAATACCAATCCAGGATATAAAGATATATCAGTGAAAGACAGATGGATCTGAAGGATAGCACAATAGAAGAAAAGTGGCAAATGTATAAAGAAACACTCCTCAGTTGTACTGAAGAGGTCTGTGGTAGGAAACAAATTAAAGGAAATGAGAAAAGAACAGCATGGTGGAATGAGAATGTCAAAACTAAGATCAAAGAAAAGAAGGATGTCTGGAAGAAATACTTGCAAACAAAGAGACCAGAGGATAGGATAGATTATGTGAATAAAAGAACTATCACCAAAGAGGAAGTTAGGAAAGCAGAACAGGAATAATGGGAAGAGTTTGAGAAAGACCAAAAGCCGGCCCAATACGACAAATTATGAATGCCAAAGGGGAAATAATGAAAGAAGACAGCCAAATCATGGATACATGGAGAAAACATTTTCACCAATTACATAATCCCTCCAGAACGTATGAAACAAAGAGTAAAGATAAATTAGTAAAAGTAACAAGTAATCCAGAGGAGACAGCTGAAGATGTAGATATATCAATGGAAGAAATCCAAACAGCTATAAGAAAAGTGAAATTAGGAAAAGTCCCAGGAGCAGATCAAGTTTATCCAAAAATGATTAAAAGCCAAGTGAGAGAGGCAGACAAACTACTACATGCAATATGCCAACAAGCATGGAAGTCAAAACAGGTGCCAGACGACTGGAAAAAGGGAACGGTAGTACCATTACATAAGAAAGGATCAACTATGGAATGCTCAAACTATAGAGGGATATCACTACTTAGCGTTCCAGGAAAAATATTTGCCAGGATACTGGAAATGAGATTAAGGAAAAGAGTAGAGGATCAAATTGAAGAGCATCAAAGTGGATTTAACCAGGAAGAAGTGTACAAGACCACATATTTACAATTAGACAAAGAATAGAAAAATTCCTTGAGAGAAATATTGACCTGCACCTGTGTTTTATTGACTTAGAAAAAGCATTTGACACTGTGAGGAGGGGCGAACTATGGCATTCCTTAAAAAAACACAATGTAGATCAAAATTTAATAGAAGCCATTAAAAGTTTTTACAATAAACCAACATGTGCAGTGAGAGTAGCTGGAAACATATCTGCAGAATTTGATGTTGATATAGGAGTAAGACAGGGTTGTATCCTAAATCCTCTTTTGTTTATCACATTTATGGATTCAGTCGCAAAGGCATCTTCAAAAATGAAGAAAATGAATGTAGGTATGTGGAAACTCAAACAAGTAAATGTATCAATGTTTTCATTTGTCGATGATTTAGTTCTGTTTGGAAAATCAGAAAGGGATCTTCAGTCGAATATCAACATTATGAACAATGAACTAATTAAAAGAGGAATAAGAATAAATGCAAAGAAAACCAAAACAATGCAAGTAACTAAGGAAGCTAAAACACAAAATCTTAAATTGGGCAGGAGAATTTAGAACAAGTTCAAAGCTACCTAGGAGTAATGATTAACTCAGAGGGAAAACTAAGAGAACAAATGAGCCAAAAAATCAAAAAGGCAAGTGCAATATATAACCATCTAGGAAAGACTTTTGTAGGTAAGCAAGAATTGTCAACAAAAACCAAAATGGCAGTATACAATACAGTTTATTGTCTTACTCTCCTCTATGGCAGCCAAACCTGGACCTTAGACAGTAGAGAATACAGTAGAGTACAGGCAGCTGAAATGAAATATCTAAGAAGAGTAGTAGGGAAAACTAAAAGAGACAAAATCAGAAACACAACTATAAGAGATCAAACCAAAGCAGATGGCATAAAAACTAAGATAGAAAGAAATCAATTGAGATGGTTTTGGCATGTAGACAGAATGAATGACAATAGAATAGCTAAATCAGTATACAGTGATACAGCCCAACGTAAAAGACCTAAAAGCAGACCTCGGAGAAAGTGGGAAGAAGATATAAAAGAGGCATTGAAGCATAGAAATTTAACTTTCATGGAAGGAAACAGAAAATACAAGGACAGGGCATCCTGGAGAAAGATCATCTCAGGCATCTGAATCCATGCACCGAAAGGTAGAATGGGAACTGATAAAAAAAGAAAGAAAGAGTATGTTTCTGTGGGTCTACATCTAATGAAATTTTTTTAAGTTGTTGAAAATTTATGTATGACTAACCAATTCAAGGAAATGAAACAGAAGCCCTTTCTATTTTTTATGACTTTTGAAAACGAAATAATGTATCATTAGTCTCCTCAGGAAGATTGATCTTTTTTATGATTTTACTACTTCTCATTTATTCTTGTCAGTAAAGGTAAAGATACAATACAGTAATCATCACTATCATTCATCTTGACTGTGAGCAAATTGTCATCTGTTCAGCTCCTCCCTTTTACAAACTCTTATCATAATTTATTGGTCTTTACGAACTTATTTACCCTTCTCATGTAAATTTCTCAATACGTTGATGATAGTCTCTGGTACATGATGATACACATTTCATATTTTGAAGATTTTTCTCCTGATGATTTTGTTTTCCAGCCAAGTTAAAGATATTCATTCAATGTTAGAGGTTACTGTCTATGATGAAGACAGAAACAAGAAAGTTGAGTTCTTGGGGAAAGTGGCAATACCTTTGTTGAAGGTAAGAATTAAGATAATATATATACAATAGAAAACACTTATCAGAAATCACTTGTATAATGTGTTTAAACATCCAATTTATGCATTTGACAATGGTAAATTAGAAGTTTCCCTTACCTACTAGTTTTTCCAAATATCAATGACAAATTAAATGTTTTAAAGTCGTCTCTGATTGCTTTGTCTTTTTCTCTTTCTTGTACAGTATTTTGTTTCTTTTTTTTCTTACATTTTGTATGTCTCTCTTCAACTGATTAAGCCTTCAAAAATATTTATAAAAGAAACTCCCCTCCTCTTCCTTCTCCTCCTCCTCCTCCTCTTCTTCATCTGCCCTCACCACCTCTCCTGTCCACATGTCTATTTTTTTAAGTATAATGGATTGATGATAAGCTTCGTAATTGACACATTTTATTGTTGTCAAAGATGACATTACAATTATTTGCAAGTGTAGAATATGTGTAATCTATGCAGATGATATTTTTCTCCTAATCAAACACATTTGATACCTCTTTAGATACGTAATGGAGAGCGTCGCTGGTATGCCCTCAAAGATCGCAAGCTCCTGCACAAGACAAAAGGAGCTGTTCTGATGGAAATGGATTTTGTGTTCAATCAGGTAAAAATTGTATTTATGATAGATACATTTATATATGTATTATTACACCCCATTCATAGTATCAAAACCAAACAAAACCTTTTTAAATAATGTCTTGTTTTGATTTTAAATTTCTATTAATTAAAGTTAATGAGGATAAGAGGTGTACATGACGCCCTATCACTAGCCCACTCACCTTGACACTGAACTAGATCTAGTTGATTGGTTTTACACGGTGCGTTGATTTCTCTCCCTTCACCAAAAGAAAATGGTTGTTTAATAAATTTGAGACAAATAGTAACCTCTTTAAATAATGTCTTGTTTTGATCTTATTTTTCAGTTTTTATCTTGTTTTTCAGTTAATTAAAGTCCATGATAATAAGAGATGTAATGATACCTAGATCGGACTGTATCGTACCTTGGAGCCCTCCCTCGGGCAAATCCCTCAGTCCGATGATAGTCCAATCTAGGTCAAAATTTGCTTTTATTATATATTTTTTTGTGTTTGAGATTTCAAAATATTCTTTTTTCATTATTAGTATTTTCAGTTTTCTTCCATTACATCTTCAAACTTCCATATAATTTGCACAAGCTAAAGTTTGTTTGTATGCAAATCTATCACACAAACATGGTTTTAAAAAGTTGACTGCTTCAAATAAAAGATAAGCAAGGTCTCTATTGATATCACTCTTTCATTCTATCTATTTATCAACTTACATGATCAAGATTCCTCTTCTTCATTCATTGCAGATCAAGGCAGCAATTCGCACGGTAAATCCAAAGGAAGAAAAATTTATGGTGCCTGAACAGAAATTCAAAATATCAGTAAGTTTTGTTTTCATTTACTGAAAACTACAAATTTAAATACAAAAGTAAAATGATAAAATAGTCATTTGCCTGATGGGCAATGAAAGTTTTGAGATAAAGGAAATTGTTTTCACACCACAATTTTATAAAGCTATACTTTCTTTATGAATTCTAGAACTGTAATCAAGTATAACTCAGTTTTGATTCAAATAAGAATTTGCTTTAGCATTTTAAGATTAATATAATATATGGTACCATTGTTTTTTTCTAAATCCAAATGTAGATAATGAAACAAAATGTCAACCGACTATCTCAACTCATTGGTGTCTTCATGGAAACAGGACGATTTGTTCAAAGTTGTTTTGACTGGCAATCCAAACCAAGGTCAATAACTGCCTTTATAGTAAGTATAAGCAAAGTCAAAATACAAAAAAAAATGAAATTGTTTTAAAACGCTCAAGTTTCTCTTAGTTTCTTTGACATTAACCAGGTAGGTGATGCAAGATCATATGCCTCGTACAGGACATTATTCTGTTAAACTCATGGTCCAGAGTCAAGTCATATGCTTTGTACAGGGCATTCTTCTGTTAAACTCATGGTCCAGAGTCAAGTCATATGCCTTGTACAGGGCATTCCTCTGTTGAAGTCATGGTCCAGAGTCAAGTCATATGCCTTGTACAGGGCATTCCTCTGTTGAACGCATGGTCCAGAGTCAAGTCATATGCCTTGTACAGGGCATTCCTCTGTTCAAGTCATGGTCATGGTCCAGAGTCAAGTCATATGCCTTGTACAGGGCACTCCTCTGCAATGGCTGAAATATGTATAAATGATATATATCTAAAGTAACCTCCTTTATCAAAGATCATAATCAAGTGCTCTCAATTCTAGTCTGTGGAAATAGTATCCTGTTATATTATCCCTGTACTTTCTGGTATTGCTGCAACCCTTTTCATCAACTTTGATAGTGATGTATGGAAGGGAGATGGGAGGGGTTGGGAGGGGAGGGGATATTTATGCCTGTTGAGATCCAGGGAACCTTAGGGATGTTTAGATATCACATTTCTGAGATTAGATATTTTTCATCAAACCGCATTGTCACTAATCCAATACAATTCTTGACGAAAACAAAGCATAAGTTAGCATTTAAACTAATAAACTTCTTGCCCGATCAGAAGGGAAATAATAATTGTCAGTAATCATACAAACTATGCAAGATGGCTGAAGACAAAAAAAGTAAACAATCCGATAAAAGTGACCAGTGATCGAGGAGTGTGGACGAATATTTTTCCATGTCAAAATAATTTCATATTTCCTTTTTGTAGGAATTGATTGTTCTATGACACCAACGTAAATCGTCAAACACTTGCAAAAAATCAGTTAAAGATTATTATGAAATTATTAGAAAATGATTTATATGAATTTTTTGCTCGCTTTTAGGTACTGGAAGGGGGCTCTCATTCTCACATAAAGTGTATGGCGTCATTTGTCCATGAAACTAAACTATGGCTGATTTTTTTACACAACATTTTTTTTATATTTATATTTTGTGTGTCTAATGTTACAAAGTTCTTGACAGTTTATGTCGTTATAAATATGTGTTTCAGTGGTCACTTTGTTCACTCACAGGTATATCTTGTAATTGTATGGAACTTTGAGATTTACATGCTGCCAATTTCCTTATTGCTCATCTTCTTGAAGAATCTTTTGGTTGCCCAAATTGTTGGTGGATTCAGACGTGAGCCTGTTGAAGATGTAAGTCTATAGCATTACATATTGGTCATTATTAATCATGATGGAAATTATCAAACTTTGTCTTCATCACATGTGACAAACAATCTTTGCAAAGACATTTTCTAATAATGATAACAGTGCTGGTCTTTCAATGATCTAAAGATTATTTTAACCATGTAAATTGGGAAATTCTGTTTACGTGAGTCGATCTGTAAATCATTTATTTCACGGATGATGAGGAAGAAGAATGAAACAAGGAGACTAATTGCTCAATTTATGTTATAATTTTATTTTAGGTATCAAAAATTTAACTCTTAATATATGGTCCATTTAGCAAACATTTTCTTGCTTTAACAAGATATCAACAAAGGAGATTTAAAGTTTATCTCCCGCTGTTTTTTTAAACTGGACTCATTCAATCAGTATGAATATATATATATGTAACTTTAATTTGCACCCATATAGCAGCAATTAGTGCCTTTATGGACATTCTCTCACCATGTGAAGCAGTGCCTATTGTACACCATTGAGTAGCGCCTAAATAATGTTAACTTCTACTCGTATAACATCAAAGCAGGTACACTTTGAATAGCCGGGAGTACCTATATGTTATGTAGGGGATGTAACAATAGCATCAAAGGTACATCTAAATTTGTAGGGGCTCTCCTATTGCTATATGGCCTTAAGGATCATGAAATATGGTCTTGGAAGTTGAAACATGTGTTTGGTGTTTATCACTCGGCTTGAAATATGATTAGAATACAACCTACTTCTGCTAGACAAAATATTGAAACTCAGATTTGCACACAAAAATTTTGTTGAATTAAAATCAGTCAGAAAGATGGAAGGATAGAAAGATAGAAAGATTAAATTCATCGCTTGGATGACACATAGCTAGATTAGATTGATCAATCTATCGATAGATCAATAGACAGAAAAACAGATAAATAGGTAGTTAGATACATATATACACACACACAGATAGAGATTATAAATGGATATCATCATCAACTGCATATCCATAGGACACCTGAATGTCTCTCTGTCCTGTGCCATTCTTCCTGCCTCTGTTATTGTTTTTCAAAAGAGTCCTCTATATTTTCTG
The DNA here is from genome assembly GCA_037039925.1 of Doris montereyensis. NCBI lineage: Eukaryota > Metazoa > Mollusca > Gastropoda > Nudibranchia > Dorididae > Doris > Doris montereyensis. The sequence goes on along the minus strand of JAXRKP010000892.1, from coordinate 166,147 downwards.
CATGGTTTCCTTCTGTTTCTTTCCCTCCTTCTATTTGTAGGCAGATCAATTTAGATAGATATAGGTATGTAAATACCTACATATAGAAATTGTATAAATAGATTGATAGATAGATATAAATAGATAGACTATAAAATAAATCAATATAGATAGATAGTGTATGAATAAATTTATAGATAGAGTAAGATAGGTAACTATTCTAAATGTCTATGTGCAAATGTATCTTCATTTTCCAAACCTGTATTGGAATAAGAAGAATGAATAGTATATTCATTTGTAAAATTTATTTATGCCAATATTTGTTTCAACTGAAAGATTGTGAGCAGTCATTGAATGAGTTGTTTTGTTTTTTTAAATTTCTACCATTGTTTAGGAATACCATGAAGAGGAGGATGATGATGATGATGATGACAAAGATAAGGTAAGAGAGTTCAATTTTGTTGATGTTGACTGTATGTTATTTTGCATGTTGGCACTATAAGACTTACCTGTCTTGATATGAATGCAACATTGGTCTTTCGTACTGAATGAGTTTTGTTCTAAGTATATCTCTATGTGTTAAAACTTGCCCGTAGTTAGCCCAAAGTATTAGACGTGTCACTCATTTCAGTTGATATTTTTGCCTGCTGCAATGTCATTGAATATTATTGTTCTACTAATTGTTGATTTCAAGTCATCTGTCCCTTTCATGTTCAGTGATCAATGAACAATATGAGGGGAATTGATCTTTGTAGAAGCAGCCAGACTGAAAAATTAACTCATCTGGGGTTGGGACTCTTGAAGATGTCTGCTTAGTTCACAATCACCTTTATAGTAAAGTTGAGATGATTTTCTGCTGAACCGAATTAGCTTAGGAAAAAGAAATGGACTTTTATTGGTTTGAGTTTTATCCTGACCATCACATATTTAAATTTTATCAATATTATTGATGTGATTCCTTTGAATTACAAAACAAATTTTCTTTTTTGTATTATAATTAAAACCTTACATCAAACTTTACTAAATTAATTGGCATGCATTTAACATATCTTCAGTGAAACTGTCTAAACACGCAAGTCCACAATGTATTGGATATGACATTTGTCCTTAAAATTATAAAACGTATGCTTCTTTCGTGTCTTTATAAATATTGGAGGCCTTGAACCAATAGAAAAGCTCATTTTACACATTATCTGAACAAAGATTTCCGTTTTTCTTCCAAAAAGCTTAGGATACTATTTGCTGCCCAAGTTTTCGATGATTTATAACGTTTTTAATTCTCCTGAGAAATTATTTTAGTCAAACTTACGTGTCTAGACAGTTTAACTGACAATATATTGTATGCAGTATATAGAATCAAAGGAAAAGATTAATGAAACTTAAAATGAGGAAGCAATGATAGAAATTGGTAATGGCAATTTTGTGCTGAAGTGGACATCACATTGGATCCCAACGCTTGGTCAGTTATTTTCTCTTTCCTGTCAGCCTTTGTATTGTCTTCCTAGCCTCATCCTACAAGGATTATTTCCTATTTGTTTATCGGTGACTCAATTAACATCCCTTTCTTTGTTTACTGTGTCCCCTTTGTATTTTGTGACAATTTTACATCCCAAGGTGTTGATATGTTCATTCACTTCCCCTCATGCCTATTGTGGTTGATATTCCGTTCTTAAATAATGCCTTTTTCCTGGCACCTAGTTCTTCTGTCAAGACTGTCATTCTTATATACACAAGTGGACTGGCTGTAATGGCTATATGTGGCATCCTTATATTTCAATTGTTTTCCTTTGTTGTTTCATCTTCCCCTGTTTTCATCACGCTGCCTTTAATAGATGAGGTTGATTTCAAAATTTTTCGCCTCACCTCCCCCCCCCTCTCTCTCTCTCTCTCTCTCTCTCTCTCTCTCTCTCTCTCTCTCTCTCTCTGTCTGTCTGTCTGTCTCTGTCTGTCTGTCTGTCTGTCTCTCTCTCTCTCTCTCTCTCTCTCTCTCTCTCTCTCTCTCTCTCTCTCTCTCTCTCTCTCTCTCCCTCCTCTCCCTCTCCCTCTCTCCCTCTCCTCCCTCTCCCTCCTTCCTGCCTCCAATCAATGGCAAACTACCACACTACACTGTATGCCAAGAAAAATCAGGACTCTATTCCTGATTAGCCTACTCTCAACTCTGAGTACGGAACTTACTTTACTGGAGCACACAACTACTGGTGTGCCATTATTTACATCTATTTTGTTATCTTTATCTTTTACTAGTACTGAATGACCGAAATATCGCTAATATTTTATCTCTCTACTAAAGCGGGAGTTTCAATTTTTATTCTCCTATATTCCTCTTGGTAAGATAGAAAATTTTTTACCTCTATGAGCTCATAGTTTCACCTCATCTTCTATCTGAAGAAATTCCCATTTCTCTTTGTTTATTGCCAGTTCTCTCAGCAACCTCTACTTGTACCTTCAACAATCTGTATTGTTTGTTTGAGCCCATTTATAAGAAAGATTTTGTTTCTTGTGATAAATCTCTCCTCCTCTACATTTTGTAAACGATCACTCATTTTTTGTGTTCTACAACAGTTTTATCAGTCATTTGAGTTAGTGTCTTCTCTAGTGACTCTGGCAGGCTTGTAGTTCAAGTACCGTAATCTATGAGTTTAGTTGGTATTTTCTGGTCTCTTCATCTATTGCTTTTTAATATTTTTCCTCATAATATTCATAGATTTTAGTCATTTAAGCTTATGCACCCAAGGAAAGTGTGAAGGAAATAGTGTTGGCACATGTATCTAGATATCTATTATTGTACCACGGAAAACACAGTAGGTGTAGATGATTGTGTTGTATTACCCTCTGTTTATTTTAGACAGTGATTCTGTATTACCATGCATTTTAGTCCTTGGCTTAGTAACACTGAATTATGTGAATAATGATTTTCTTAAAACAAATTTTACTATTGTGGAATTATAAAGATATTTTAATTCTTGAAATACAGAAGCAACAAAACAAATTATGTGAAAAGATGATACCTGTCCGCTATTTTTAAATGTTTATTATAAAGATTGTATTATTTAACATCAGATGTATGAATACAACTTACAATGTGAAAATGCATTGAAAGATCAGTTTCAAATCGTGGATATTATTAGCCCAAATAACAATTAAAGAGATATTAACTGATGTCATTTGAATACATTTTTCCTCTTCCATTAGCAAAGAAAGGTAACTTTTTAGAGTGTATTCTCTGATTGGTTGTAATCTCTTTGCCCCCTGATTTCAGTGTTGGGTCAAAACTACAAATCATTTTTCACTCTTTACATTCCTTCTTCAACCTGTCTATCATTTCTGTGTGGCCTTTTTTTTATATAACAAATTTTGATTAGAAGCAAATAATATGCCATTTTCCTTCCTTTCCCCCTCCCTTTCTCTCTCTTGTCTTGAAATTGTTTCCATTTAAACCCTCCCTCATGCTCACAGATTTTTGTTTTCTTTTGGGTGTATTACAACTTTTAATCTTTAGATAACAAATTTTATGAGTAGAAATTTTAATTAATAGTGTGCAGTGCTGTAGCTTTTAATGAAAGAAATTGGCTTTTTTTTTTTTTTTTTTTTTGTGTGTTTCAAAATTTTCTTTTGTAACTTTATTATTATTGAATATCTGCAGTCCATCGCTTGTTCATTACTTTATTTTGCATAGAAAACTGAAAGAAAAAAAAAAAGGAAGTGCAAAATAATCATGCTGACTGAGGATGGGAGTGTTAGCGTGTTGTACATCCGATTTTGCTTATATCAGGAGTGCAAGTGGTCACAAGCTGTTTTTAATTGCTATAATTTTCCAGTACACGCATTATATTTCCTCAGATACACAGCAAGCTAATGTAAATTTAATAATGGGATAGGAAAGTGGATATTCGACAGTAAAATGTTTCCGTAATCTTTTCTTTCTAGAAAAATGATATGCATCCTAAGACTTCTCAAGGTCATTAAATATTATCCACCCTTGAAACTCTAAAACTATGAAATACAGCCTTTTATTATATACTTACATTAAATTTTAAGGCTGGTTAGAAGCCACAGTTCCTCTCTGTCATCTAAAATTGGCCATGATGGAAACATACATGTCTGGTCATCTCAGTCTTCTTCTTGCCTTTTTTGTCAGCATAAATTGAATTGGCTAAGAAGAGTTGAGAAAGCGTTCATATCTACTGATGGCAAAGAAAATGTGCCTATTTTTACTTCTTCTTTTTTTTTAGCAAAATCCAACGAATTCATCCTCTAAATCAGGATCATTATTATTAGGGGTAATAATATTATTATTATTATTATTATTATTATTATTATTATTATTATTATTATTATTATTATTATTATTATTATTATTATTATTATTATTGTTGTTGTTATTATGTTATTATTGTTATGATTGTTGTTATAATTATTATTATTATTATTATATTATTATTATTATTATTATTATCATTATCATTATCATCACCATTACTATTATTATTATTATTATTATTATTATTATTATTATTATTATTATCATTATAATCATTATTATTAGTATTGTTGTTATTGTTATTGTTATTATTATTTTCATGATTTCTTAATTTTTTTATTACTATTATACATTGAAGCAGAAATAAATGAGTACCGGTTACTTCCACCATTCTGTTGTGAATGGTTTTTACTAGACTTTGGAAATCAAATTTCTGCTTCAATAAAGGTTGAGATACTTTGTTGTTTTAAGTTTATTCTTCTTGTATCTGTATTAACATAGAGGTATATATAAGAAATGTATTTTTTTAAATATTCGTTTGTTCCATGCTTCATAGGCTGAATAATTTAAGTTAGAAGTTACACAGGAGAAACTTGAACTCTAAGATAATCGGTGATCCAGAGGCAAGGTGTCGGCCTCTCACCTAAAAGACTGTGGGGTCATGCCCCAAAAGTTAACAAATTTCTAGAGGGTTTTTTTTCAAGTAAAACCCACCCCACTGATCCAGGTAGGTGGATCGACACCTATTCCCATCGGAGACGTCCGATAAAAAGAAGGATATTAAATGTAGTTAAAGTTTCCTTAGCTGTTTACGGGCCAGGCGGGGCAATATAAAAAAATCCTACCAAAAACCCTGAGATCACCTTAATTGTGGATGTGGGAAAAATCAAATCCAATAAAAAAAAAATTAAGATACTTTCAGTGAAGACGATTTTAGCACAGAAACTTTTGAGGACATGAGACAATCTAAAAGTTTATTGGAGCTTTTATTGTTCTCTAGCTACTTTCAAGAGCAATATGCATACTAACAACCCTATGGTCCTTGTTATTTTCCCTTTGTATCTATCCTTATTCCTTTGTTGTTGTGTTTGTATGTGCGTATGAGCATTAGTATGTTACTGTTTTTACATTAGTCCATAGCCATGATTTGATTAATTCATACTGTCTTTTTGAAAATTGTGGTTTAAGGAATAAAATTTTATGCTTTGTCAAATAACTTTTGCATAAAAAATTCTGAAAAGCACGGAAGGGAAATATATCCCACGAAAAAGAAAAGAATGACAAATCTCAAACAAGCTTCAGATTCAGATTTATATTGACTTCATTGGTATCTTTACAAAATGTTATATATTATGTAATTGTTCAAAAGCATGAAAAGCGAGGAAAGTACTTTAATAATTTTCCATATCGGATGGAGAGATCACCAAATTTAGCATCTTGTAGAGTAACAAAAAGATAATCACTTGGCAGCAATAAGGCATGAGAGGAATATTAATCAATGGATTTTCATATGAGACAGATTGAAATTTATTAAATTTTTGGATCAAAATGAGAAAACTGCCTCCATGCTTAACTCCATCCCTAGTATTTGATTGATTTTTCTTCTGCATCTATTTTGCCTATTACAGATTAACATGTACATGATAGGGCATCTTGTTGAGAGCTGAATCTCTTTATAATTTCGACATAAACACATTCTGTTCATTTCAATATACAATGTACATTCTTTCATTGTCAATCATACGATTTAAACCACAAAAAAGAAACTTGAAAAATTGTCTGTGATTATAATTAATACACTTTCAGTCAACGACCTTTAAAATTTAAGGTAAATTTATTGTTATCAAGAAATTTGAAGTTTCCTTCCATTAGCGAGATTTTTAAAATTTGTGAACTCTCTTAAGTTGTTTTTGACCTTTTGTTTTTATAGGACATCCTTTTCTTATTGTTAATTGTCATCACTACTGGTTTTCCAACCTGATTATGCTTTCATATATACGAAGTATATACATGTATAACCTTGAATTAAAAATGTTATCCCTGCAAATTCCCTTTCATTAGGTAAAGATTTGTCTTTTGTCACTCTTTGATTACATCAACTTTTACTTCAAAATTATATGAAGTAATTTCTTAGCCTTTTTTTTAATTTTTTATTTCTTGAGAGTGTTTGCCACTTAAGATAGGGATATTTAAAAATATTGTTGCAATGGAGAGGATTTGATTATTGATTTAAGTACTAAATGATTTTTAAGAAAAAAAAATATTATTTGTTTGTTAACACAAGCGGGGAAAAAAGCATTGTCTATGTCATTCTCCATTCTTACATGTAACGTTATTACAATAATAAAAATAAGATAGTTTCCCTAGATAGAGCTTTAAAATAGTTTTAATATTGACAATAATGATTCCTTTTGGTCAATGACCATAGATTGCTTGAAAGAATTAATTAAGGAGAATCCAGGAGATGCATTTGAAAGACTCACAACCGTTTCAGGTGATTCTGTTTTCCTCGAGGTCAGTGTATTCACTCAATGTTTAATTGGTTAATTCTATATTTCAGACAGAAGAGAAGAAGAGCATAATAGAAAGATACCATGCCATTCAGGAAGTTTGCCTTCAAGTTCAACAAGGGCTTGACACTGTAGCTAGTCTTGGGGAAAAAGTGAAAAAGTAAGTATTTCAACGAGGTTGTATTAATTAGAATATTTTGGACTTTTATGCATTCTAAAAAATAGATATCCTGGTTACAATGTGTAAGTAAAATCATATTGGATTTTTAACTACATAGTGTTGGTGAGATTAATTTTTTAACAGGTGTTTGGCATGGAAAATGCCCAAAACCATACACTTAGCCTGAGTTCTTTTTCAGCAATCGTTCTCTTAGAGGGATACATTAACATAAATTTAAAAGACTGTAAACAAAGGAGCTGAAATATTTAGTGACCATCACCTAGTGATTGCCAAAATAAGATTACTGACTGAAGAAAACAAACAGAAAAGGAAAGAGAAGACAGCGACTAAACTCAAAATAGAAGAACTAAATAAACCGATAGTAAAACAGATATACCAATTTAGAATAAAAAGATTTATCAGTGAAAGGCAGACGGATCTTAAATGATAGCACAGTAGAAGAAAAGTGGCAAATGTATAAAGAAACACTCCTCAGTTGTACTGAAGAGCTCTGTGGTAGGAAACAAATTAAAGGAGATAGGAAAAGAACAGCATGGTGGAATGAGAATGTCAAGACTAAGGTCAAAGAAAAGAAGGATGCCTGGAAAAAATACTTGCAAACAAAGAGGCCAGAGGATAGGATAGATTACATGAGTAAAAGAACTATCGCCAAAGAGGAAGTTCGGAAAGCAAAACAGGAACAATGGGAAGAGTTTGGGGGGCAATGAAGAGCATGAGATAGACCAAAGCCGGCCCAATACGACAAATTAAGAATGCCAAAGGAGAAATAATGAAAGAAAACAGCGAAATTATGGAAACATGGAGAAAGTATTTTCAACAATTACATAATCCCTCCAGAACATATGCAACAAGGAGTACATATCAATTAGTAAGAGTGACTAGTAATCCAGTTGAGACAGCTAAAGATGTAGATATCTCAATGGAAGAAATCCAAACAGCTATAAGAAAAGTGAAGTTAGGAAAAGCCCCAGGAACAGATCAAGTTCATCCAAAAAGGATTAAAAACCAAGGGAGAGAGGCAGACAAACTACTACATGCAATATACCAACAAGCATGGAAGTCAAAACAGGTGCCAGAACTGGAAAAATAACCAGTACCAATACACAAGAAAGGATCAACTATGGAATGCTGGAAACATAGAGGATATCACTACAATTGTAGAACAAGGAAACCAATATGCAATTAGAAAGGATCAAAGGATTAAACTAGAAAAGAAGAGGAAATCAAATTGAAGAACAGACAAGTGTATTTAAACCAGGTAGATTAAGGAAAGAGTAGAGGACCAATATTTTCAATAAGATAACCTATGGCTCAGGGAGAAGTATGATGCAAATACCAACAAGCATGGAAAAAACAGGTGACGACTGGAAAAAGGGAACGTAGTTTCAATTCAAACTAAATACTATTAGCTTAAAGGACATTATGAGGATACTGTGAGATTAAGGAAACGATTAGACTCAAATTGAAGAACATCAGAGTGGATTTAGACCAGACTTATGACCAATTTTCAATTAGATTAATAAAAAAATTCCTTGAGAGAGAAACATTGATTGCACCTCTGTTTTATTGACTTAGAAAAGACATTTGACAAATATTTCCTTAAAAGACCACAATGTAGATCAAAATTTAATAGAAGCCATTTAAAGCTTTTATAATAAACCAACATGTGCAGTGAGAGTAGCTGGAAACGTATCAGAAGAATTCGATGTAAATATAGGAGTAAGACAGGGTTGTGTTCTTAATCCTCTTTTGTTTATCACATTTGTGGATTCAGTCGCAAAGGCATCCTCAAAAATAAAGCAAACAAATGTAGGTATGTGGAAACTCAAACCAGTAAATGTTTTAATGCTTTCATTTGCCGATGATTTAGTTCTGTTTGGAAAATCCGAAAATTGTCTTCAGTCGAATATCAACAAGATGAAGAATGAACTAATTAAAAGAGGAATGAGAATAAATGCAAAGAAAACCAAAACAATGCAAGTAACTAGGGAAGCTAAAACACAAAATCTTAAATTGGGCAGGGAGAACTTAGAACAAGTTCAAAGCTACAATTACCTAGTAATGATTAATTCAGAGGGAAAACTAAGAGAAGAAATCAGCCAGAGAATCAAAAAGGTGAGGACAATATATAACCATCTAGGAAAGGCATTTGTAGGTAAACAAGAATTGTCAACAAAAACCAAAATGCAAATATACAACACAGTTTATTGTCCTACTGTCCTCTGTGGCAGCGAAACCTGGACCTTAGACAGTAGGAAATACAGTAGAGTACAAGCAGCTGAAATGAAATATCTAAGAAGAGTAGTAGGAAAACTAAAAGAAACAAAATCAGAAACACAACAATAAGAGATCAAACCAAAGCAGATGGCATAAAAACTAAGATAGAAATAAATCAATTGAGATGGTTTGGGCATGTAAATAGAATGAATGACAGTAGAATAGCTAAATCAGTATACATTGCTAAAACCCATGGTAAAAGACCAAAAGGCAAACCTCGGAGAAAGTGGGACGAAGATATAAAAGGTATTAAAGCAAAGAATTTAGCTTTCACGGAAGGAAACAGAAAATGTCAGGACAGGACAGCCTGGAGAAAGATCATTTCGGGCATCTAAACGCATACACCAGAAGGTAGAATGGGAAATAATAAAGAAAGAAGAAAGGTCTGTAATTAATTAAGTTGGACTAGATTTCATGGAAAACAGATTTTGAGTCTTTGTTTATTTACCAGTACATCAACTCAAAAATCCTCCTCCATGTAAAAGATCAAACGACAGACATTTTTCATTCATAGTATTTCTGAATTTTGTGAGAATATCACGTTGTTGTTGGTTTTGGTCATTCTGTAACATACATCATTTCCTATATAATTTGTGTTTATCATCTCATGTTGAATAAAGGAGTACAGGCATCTTGAATAATTCAAAATTGTCATTCACAGTACCTTTAATTGGAGTATTCCATGGTTGTCAGCCTTAGCTGTCTTTGCACTCATAGGAGCCATGGTTGTTTTGTTCTACGTTCCTCTTCGTTTTTTATTACTAGCATGGGGTAAGTAGAACTTCATGAAGAATTCTTCTTTTCTTCATAATCAAGCGAGTGAATAATTCATAGGCATATGCCAGTAGTTTTTTTTCAATTATATTGTGAATATTTATGTTTAAAATTCTATTTAATAAAATTAGGTTAATGAAAACTGCTGCTAAAAGATTGATTATATACATTTTGTAACATTTTTTATAAGTCAAGAGAACAAAGCTAGTCAAAAGGAAAGAAATTGTAATAAAAAATTTGGACACTTGACATTTGGCGTTCAGTCATTCATACCTGGTCTTTATTTCTGATTAAGCATAAATTGATACTGTGGAAAAATACATGAAATAATAGTTTGGGCTTTTGTTTTGTTGTGTATTTGTCTTTGGGGTTTTTTTTTAAGGTTTTGTTCTGGTTTTTGTTTGTTTTGTTTTTTTTAAACTGAAATAATTTTATTTTCATTAAACAAGCAGCAACATTTGATTAAATTTTATTGTAATTGTATTATGGTCTTTTTATTATTTCAGGTATCAATAAATTTACCAAAAAGTTAAGGAAACCAAATGCTATTTCAAACAATGAATTATTAGACTTCTTGTCTCGAGTTCCATCTGATAATGAATTGGTAAGTGCATGATCAAGATTTACTAGGTAATTAAGGTAATTTCAGGGTTTTTAGTAGGATTTTTAATTTTGCCGGACTGCCCTGTAAACAGCCAAGGGATCATTAATGTACACAGAATGTTGTCATCTGCACACTGACTGCCTTTTTATCGTCCCGTCTTCGATGGGACTAGGTGTTGATCGACCTGCCTGGACCAGGGGAGTAGATTTTGCTTGAAAAACTCAAGAAATTTTGTTCAACCGTTGGCGGGACTCAAACCCACTACCCTTTGGTTGAGAGACCGACCCCTTACTTCTGGGCTACAAAGTCCCCTTGTTATAGCACCATCTGCCATGCTCCAATGACTTGATGTGAACGTTTCTTAATAACTATTGTAAAAAGAACAATTCATTATACTGTCATGCCAGTGTCACTGTGCATCACCTACCTCCTCCTTGAAATGATGCAAGTGGGTTTAATCTAGTTTGGCTTGGTCAAAGATCAAAGTTCAAACACACAGAAAGCATCAGTGCCCTGTGCACCATGTTTCATCCCCAGATGCAAGCTAATAAGAGCCAAGACGGATGTATGGTATTTTGTCAGGCTTACCTACTTCTACTACTTTGTTTCATTGAAGTTTCCCTGTCCACCATATGTGTTGATCTTATGATCATTTCAGAGGAGGCAGCAAGATGAAGGATATGTGGAAGAGTTAAAGTTAAAGGAACGAGTAGGACCTACCAGCAGTGTCCGCCAATCTCCCCACTACTATTATTACTACTACTACTACTACTTCTACTTCTATTATTATGACTACCACTACCACTACTACTACTACAGTGGCATTTTCACATGCAATGTGCCTACATTGTATTGTCAGTGTCAGATGACTTTTCCCCTGTTCTTGTAGATCTACTTGTACTTTACGTCAATATTGCTCGTCTCCCTTGTTGTAATACTGGCTGAGTGCATTTTCGTTATAAATGCCATTTCCTTTTATAACACCAATTTCCATTGGCACAACAGTTGGCAGAATAAGAAAGTTAGTGTTTATTGATTATGCTAAACCGGTACCTAGTTTGTCACAAACCTTTCTTCCTGATTTTTTAAAGAAATGACCATTGCAATTTAGCTATTAAAGGCGTTAACATGTATGATCCATTTTGTTTGTTGTCATGATCTTAAATTGAATATTGAACAAAGATGGAAATCTCATTCTTAATAAGCCATTGGTCCAAATATTCTAATTCATTGTGTCTAATAAATTTTGTCTGTGTCCACAGCTGCAATATCGAGAGTTGCGACCAGATATTCCTGCCAACACAACATTAACAAGAAAAAAGAGATCATAGCAGAAACTGCATTATTCATTCCATGGTATTGCTTTGATACTTTTAGTGCATTATATGCATTTTCAGAGTTATTGTGTTCCTTTTTTTCGACGAGATGACATTTGTTTCTCAATATTTTTCGTGCAATGAAAAGATAACCTGTAAACAATAACTAGTTCTGAAAATCCATGTTTTTGATTTTTATTAAAGTTTCTTGGTACTGGTTGCTTGGCGGATAATTTTGTACCAATTCTTTACGCCTGTATGAAATTTATGTGTTTGTGTATGTATGTATGTATGTATGTATGTATGTATCTATGTATCTATGTATGTATGTATGTATGTATGTATGTATGTTTTGGAGGGAAAAGGGTATGGGAAGAGAGAGAGAGAGAGAGAGAGAGAGAGAGAGAGAGAGAGAGAGAGAGAGAGAGAGAGAGACAGACAGACAGACAGACAGACAGACAGACAGACAGACAGACAGACAGACAGAGGGGGGAGGATTTGATGGCAGATAAATGTAAGTATGCAGATTGTTGCAGAGATGAATTTTCAAAGGATGACTAAATGGTAAAATTTAACTTGATATAAACAATCAATTTATACAATTATATACAGGGTTCGTTTTTCCTTTTTTAAATCTTTATAGTTATAGGTTGTCCACTAATGTGGGATTCTTTTCTTCAAGTTGCTTTGAAAGTTCATTCGCAAACTTTGATAGTTATTATTGTATATTATGCCACTCTGACCCTGTTTCATTCCAGGAGTTGTAAAACTTTTCCTGTTACTTGACTTCAACTTTCTAGTTTTGAAACTATTTATGTCAATTCCACATGTTTTTGTTCCATATTTGCATTTTTACAGCAAGAATGACCACGTGTTCAGTTTTCTGTGCATACATGATTTGGATTTTGTTGGGTTTTGTTAGTTTTTTTCAAATGAGCTGTGGCAGGTTGTGATTTTATAGCATATTTTTTTATTTGTAAATTCCAGGAAACCACATATATACATGTATGTCATTATAGGCTCAATTCAATTTTGTTTTAATTTCTTGTATAAAAATAAGATTAAGCATAATTCCCATAGTTTCAATTTCACCAAATTTCTTCATTTCATATCTGAAAAGTGCATAGTTTTCGTTCCCGTGCTCATTTTTAAAAAATCCACTCCAAGATCACGAAGAATAAGATTGACGGCCTTATATGTTTCATAATTTCTTTAATGTTAACCGCTGTGAGAAAATTTAAAGAACATGTCTTAATTTCATATTTTGTAAAAACTAGACACAAGAACTTAGACATAGTTGAATTATCCTATTTTAGGTTTTACACTTAATATTGCAATTCTTTTTGATGATGAATTACATTTGCATGTCAATCATTAAGGACAAAATAATGACAATTACATTGGGTGGTTAAGGAGAAAAATGTTTAATTACCAGTTAAAGTCAGTTAAAGTTAAAGGTAAAAAATACTTTGAATGTGTAAGAGTAAGTGATAGATTTCTTAATTCAAATTCAAATGAAAACTGTCAGAAGTCTCCAAACTTTCATGTGCTTTCATGTATTTTACCATTGTTTCTTTTTTTTCCAACAAAACCAAAGCTGCAAACTGCAAAGCTTTTGAAGTTCAGTCGATTGTTCAGATGTCATCAGATGAAGACATTTATAATTTTTCTCAGTTCATAGAACAAGGCTTGTATTTTGCTCAAAATTAAAATGGTTCAGATGTGTTCTTTCACATTATTAACAATTTCACTTCTTGAATTTAAATGTGATAATGCAAAGAGCTGTGCAATATTTATTGAAAGTCATGTTCACATGGGCTTTGTTTCAAATGATTTAAACCTAATGATTAATCAGATTCCAAACTTCAAATGACAATAAAATGTGAATATTTTTTATTTCATTCAAAAACTAAATTAAATCTACAGTAAGGAGATTTTAAGACATCGCTTTCTGAAATAGGCTTTGGAGCCAGTCTTGATCATAAGACTGAAATTCTGAAAGTACCAGAACTCTTTTATTTTCTTAATTGGAAATATGACATTAGTGCCCCCATAGCTACACATAGTATAGTGCAGGTAATCTTATCATTCCCCACACCTACCATACCCAATGTCTGAATGATCCAAGTTATGACGGCAAACCTTAAACTGTCTAACGTTTGCTGTTTAAATAAAGCTTCTAACATCTGTTTTGCTTTTGCATGTTTGTTTTGGATGTATGAGACTCAAATCATCTTAAGTACTTTACAGACATAGGTAAAGTCATTATGGCTTAGACATGTATTACTGTTAGGTCTATTTTCGCATTTTATGTTTTTCTTTCCTTTTTTTTCAATACTTTTTTAATGCATTTAATGACCAACATCATGTCAATATGCTTTCTTCAATCAAGGTTAACTTATGTTTACATTGTTGATTAGTACCTTGAACTAACTTTATCACAGACCGTAGTGTAGTGTAGTGTAACCCATCATCGATTTTGACCAATTCACAACTCACAGTTCATTGAGACCGCCGACTCAAATTACTGTTCACTTCAAGCCTTTTTGTTTTCATAATATGTGTATGCATATCAAGAAATGCTAATTTTATGAACCATAAATTGTAAATGTCCATGTTCCATATTAATATTGTACAAAATTCTATATCAATACATATGTATCGATATACATTTTTTTCAATTGTGCTGTTTTAATTTTTCTATGACTATGATTGTGATGAATGCATACCCATGAGGTATGAAATTAATGGAATAAAAATTTTGAGATGAAATTAAAACAACAGTTACATCAGTGTACCAGGCCCAACGTAGCAATCATTTGTACTGTTGCAGAACAAAATGAAACAATGTCAACTGTGTCTTAAATTAAACCAAGAGTTAAAAACTAAAGAACTAAAAAGGATATGAAATTAGATTCCATGTATTTGATATTGATGACATATAATGGTAAATGGTCAAAAAAATAGATTTAAAGCTTTGATTTAAAAGCGCTATAGAAGCGTACTTTTATTTATTTTATTTTACACTCTAACAGTAGGTGGAATCTAGGATTAAAATAGGTGGAAAAGAAATGTTTTTAAAAAAAAGAACAGAAAATATTAGCACCTTTTGTATTGCTGTGATTTATGATACTAGTAAATAGTATTGCTTCTCAATGTTCAAAAGGCACCAGAGGTCAAATTATGTTATAATAACGTAAGAAAGGAAAATCTAAAATATAACTTTATTTCAATTTACTATAAATAAACATTCCCTTAGTTTTTTCATCTGATAATGATAAGTATAACTGTTTAAAGATACTCAGTTGAGATTTCATATTTTAAAATATTTCTTTTAAATGATTGAAGATGGAAATATATTATGTAATTGTATCATTCGCTAAATCCGCTCAAACCAATATTTGAAGGCTGCTTTATATTTAATGCTTTTAAGTATATATGCATATTATGACACTTGTGTGTAAATTAAACAATGGTTGTTAACCTAGGAGATTCCTATAATTTTTACTGAAAGAAATCACATTTCATAAAAACTTTCCCACTGAGTTTTTGAGAACAATAAGGATATTGTGACTATTTTCAGATAGTTATCGGGAGAGTAAATAGTAATAGGGATTACAATTTCAATTTGTGTACCTATCTGACACTTGTTGTTAGCTTCAGAGCTTTTGATTTGAAAGTACATGTGAAGGTTTTAAGAATACAATATGTATATGGCCACAAAATGCTTCCAATGTGCCTTACTTAAGATCACAAATTGATATTATTTAGGATAAACATAGTTCTTGAATGAGTAAAATAGTAATCCCATTCAGAATATATCAATGTTTAGATCAACATTGTCTAAGATTTATTAGAATGCCATAGAGTTTGAGGGACTACAGATCATTGAATCTGACTAAAGTCAGTAGGTTTGGGATAAAGTGGGGAGAGTGTTCATCCTGACCCTTCCATTTCCACTTTATTTTTATCAGGTTTCATTTTTATTTTCATTTTTCCCTGTGATATTTCGTTTCGTTCTTCACATCAAAAGTGAGTGTTAGTACTATTTTCTTTACATGAAGCCTTATGATGCATGCAATGGGTAGTGTTGTGAGTTTGTATTCACATCACATTTGTGTTCAAATCCTGGCTGGCCCAGGGTTTTTTTACGACCTTGTACTTGCTGGAAAGGTAAGGTTCTTCGCACTGCTTTCCTCACTCGACTCAGGTGTGAATCAATACCCAGCTACAGCCGTACTGTATGCTTCCCAGAGGGTTGAAAAGAACTTGGAAAGAAATAACCAGCTCGGGGATAAATGATGCATTATAATCGTGAGCCTACACTTGTCTAGGATAAAGATTATAAAGTCCATCTTCAATATAGAACTGTTGTGATTGCTCACATCTGCTAAAAGCTGTTAGATCACTCATTTACATTCACTTAAAAATACTCAATATATGAAAAGCTAAAGGAACAAAAACAAGATAGAAGTTAATGTCTCACATAAATCAGAAAGGAATTAATATAAGTGGGTCTGTTTTTCTTTCAATAGTGCCAGAATGCAATAATATAATAAACTGAAGATACCTCCTTGTTTTGCCTTCACGTTACAATAATACAATTATTAATAATACCATTATTACCAGATGATGAAATACAAGTGATAGTTGCAATTATGTTTTAGACCCTTCATAATTCATACCATATTACAACTCTTCTCTTTCAGTTTTTCCCTATGGAATATAAAAAACTTTCACTATTCAACTTGATTTTACCCTTTAGAGAGTTCATAATTAATTTAAATGTAACATGATAATTGAATCGATCTTCATATTTAAAGTTTATTGTGTTATCCATTCCTTTTTTTCCCCATCAAACTGTTGGTAGTTAATTACAATCACACTGACAAACGTAATTACTGAAAGTAATAATGATATGGTCTTGTGTTGAAAACCTCTATTGCCTTTATCTTTTTTTTAAAATTTAATGAGAATGATTTGCTTTAAAAAAGACTAAAGAGATATAGCATCGCAATTGTTATGCTGCTTTATTCCATAAGATTTCCCTTTGCCGATGTGGGTGTCGTCAAGTTACAACATGACCCTAATTATAAAATGTAGAAGCATCACAATTTGTAGCAGCATGAACCCTCCTCGGTCTCCAGCTGCTTCAACCTAGATGAATACCTTTCTGTCTTTACAACTATTACAAATAGAAAATGTATCTAGGGCCAATCCCAATACCTTCTTGACATGTAGTTCCTTGGGATTGACATGACAGTTAGAGCAGTGATGAGGGGAATGAGAGAGAAGGAGGAAAAGAGGGATCAGTTTTCTTCATGATGCATAAATTATTATAATACATTGTACATATATATATATATGTAATGCATGTTTATGTTATGTGCATAGTAATACTGTAATAGAAAAACATTGCTACATGGACCTTAGAATTAAAGTTATGGGTATCACACACATGACATACATGTACCATACATCCTTTTTCACGTGCCTTTCTGAACTTTCTACTTCGTTTTTACTGTTACTTTTACCCATGCTTTCCCTTCTGATTCAACAATACTATTACTATCACATTGTTCTAGTACAAGTACTTGTAGTAGTATATGTATTACTATACCATGAATAATGTGATTCTATTGGATATGCAACTGCAAGTGTCACATGTCATAATTAATTTCAATAACTTTGTTGATACAACTACTATTGCAACTAGTGAAGTTCATAGTGAAGGATTACAAATTTCTGCTACTCCTATTACTATTAGTCCTATCCTAATCCCAGCGTTGCCTCACACTCACAAGTCTGCTCTTCACAATTCTTTTTGTCTTGTCTGATTACTACTACTACTTCTACTACTATTATATGAGTAGTCAGTTGGTGGGTGCTTCTACTTACTAGGTCCTACTTCTTTTCTTTCATTCTTTCACCTATCTTTCATTAGTGTCATTTTGTTGTTTCTTTTTATTATCACTCTTAATTCACGGCATATGGTAGAGGGGGATATTTCAACGAAAACAACTGTATGATGACATAATATCTTACTACTACTACTTTAGGCTTACTCTTCATTATAGTAGACATGAAGATGCAGTTAATTTAATCTGGACGCATAGTGAAATGTGGTTTTTGGTTACATTGCATTGAGGTTGTGATCCTTTAGAACAAACAAAAAAAGATAAAGCACTTCAGGAAAGGAGGATACAATTTTGTTTTTCAAACCTAATCAAGCTACATGTACTACCTTACGTTCTAGTACTACCGTACAGCACTATTATTACTATTAAAAAATAAAAGGCTGTTTACAATAGTAAATTTCTTAATTCTCAGTGGGAAATCAAGATTTTGCATTTCAAAAAATTGATAAAATATATGTAATTTGTGTACGTATATTCTGTACAAAATGTATTTTCAATTTACTATTAAAACATCGCATTAATCACTTTTTTTGTTACTTGGCAATGCAGCTAACGTTAATATTGACATTGACTTTTTTTAAATGCTCATTCCTAGTCCCAATGTTTTCATTCACAATTGTAAATTGTAAGTCCACAAATGAACCTAATTTTTTTCTCATGCTGGTTGATCCAATATAGAGATAATAAAATCTCAATTTAAAAGCTTTCAATACTGTTTTCTTTACCATTTTGTGATATATTATAAATTATGGTGTACTGTCATTGTCACCAGTATTTGATCATAATGCTATGTAAAGTGATAAGGGACTGCAGCAATTGAACTTGCGCAAAGAGGCCAGCTGGATTTGCTTCAACTTTTAACAATAAAAACACATGATGAATGATGATGATCACAATATGCCTTTCAAGGTTTAGAAACCCTCTAAAGAATCTAGGGAGCAGAACAACATGTGTATGTGAGTGTATGTGTATGGGGGGGGGGCACAAAAATCAAACAGGGATCAGGACCATCAAGTTTTATAGTTGAAGTCAAACAGGGAAAAAGTGGATTTGTTAAATTTGTAAGTAATTTATTGATATTCCAGCATCCCAGCAGAATGAAACTAAAACAATGATCCTCGAGTGGCATAAGGCTCCCCATCCCCCAAATTTAAATATAACAACACCATGGTCTTTGGTTATGAACACGGACACAGGCAGTACATGTATATGTAGTTGGTAAATATCTAAACCATTACACATTACATTGCATGTATCAATATTATTGGCTACCCATCGTTGAACCTTGATGCACAGATGTATTGAACTTTCCAGGTGAGGTAAAGGTTTTCCGTTAACTTTAATATTGTGTATATAATATATACATTGGATTGCAAAATCATCTACAAAAAAAAAGATGCTTTTACCTTACAAATTACATTGGTACATGTAGTAATAGTAAGCAGTGTCTTTATTGAATATCATACATTATACCATGTATCGGATATTTTTACTATTTTTAGATATTTTCAGACAGTGTAGGTCTTAATTGATTTAACTTTAAAGAGATGTTTTGAGAGGAATTCAAAGATAAAAACAGGGAGGTGACCACAAAAGTCAAGATCGAAAAGATCACAAATCAGCAAGAATGTCATGTTTCCAGATAATATTGTGAGCCCTTTTCAAATCAGACAGCAAGGATCTGTAGTTTACAAGCAAAAATCTCACGAATGAATCTCTCCCAATCAGATAAAGGTGGTCATATGGCCAGTTTCTTGATTTGCTCCTTTGTGGATTAATGTCAATATAGACCTACTCACTTGTTAATGTGTTGGGTTTTTTCTGTTACGTTCCTTTTTATTAATGCATGTACACTCAAACCTGGTTATACCGCCAGCTTTTCATCTTTGCAAGGACCTGACACTACACAAAAGCAATGAAATACCTCATTATACCACCATCTTCCAATAATTTGGCAGTAATGTTCCTAAATAACAATTGTATTTGTAAACAACTTGTTATATCGTCACTGTGTATCACCAGCCCTTTCCCGAAGTGATGCAAGTAGGTAGAAGTAGAATCTACTTTGGCTTGGTCAGATAACAGAGTCAAACACATACTACACTTGATCACACACACACAAGCATCTTTACCATGTGTGTTAGTTCCTAGTACTCTTACACTTACAGAAATGACACTGGGCACTGACACTAGTGACACAAGGCTTCTCTTCTGTATGAGATTGAGAATAATAGGACTGAAGGTTTGGAGTTTGGAGACCACGTTTGTCATCCATTGCTTAGGCCAAATGAGGAGCAGCATCAGCATAGGCCCAGATCGCGTCATCCTGACACTGACAATAGCATGGTGATTCGTGCCAATTGAGTCACAAAAACCAGGCTTCACAGTAATGTGATAAACTAGGCTAATCCATTATGAGTAAGAGTAAGAGTGTTTCTAATTCTATCTATGTTTTTTTCTAGACTACATAAGAGACTAGGCGATCCTACTGTTACTATAACTATTATAATATAATAGAACAATAGCCTTTTCACATGCAGTAGGCCTACATTGTGTTGTCGGTACAGTGATTGTTTTTCTTCTACTAGATAGTCAAATAATTATTGAATGTCTCCCTCATTATTAGTACTATATTACTGCTACACTCAAAAGGGTATTTTCATTATAACGCCAAGTTATCACTGGCATAACAGTTGGCGGTATAACGAGGCTTGAGTGTATTAATAATAAGTCTCCATACATTGTGTGCCCAATCTATCTCTATTTCCTCCTTTTCAACAGGGACTGAGTTTGAGTGTGGTCCATAGATAAGTTGTAGGTAGTTTTGGGCCTCTGTCTCACTCTCACTCAACCAAAAGGCCATGGGCTTATGCATAGATTGAAAATTTCTCTTGAGTCGGGTAAAATCCACCCCCCTGATCTAAGTAGGAGGATTGACACCTAGTCCCATCATAGACAGAATCCACCCCTGATCCAAGTAGGTGATTGACACCTAGTCCTAACATAAACAGACAATAAAAAGGTCCCATATGCAGATCATAACACTCTGTGTATGTTAAAGATCCATTGGCTGTTTACAGGGCAGTCCTGGTAAAACAAATTAAAATTTAATCATACCAAGAACTCTAAGGCCAACTTATTTAGTATTTAGTTGAGAAGTAAAATGAAAAATCAAATCAATTCTTTTTTATTGGGAGGAGCTGTTTCATTCTCTTCTCTCATAGTACTCATACTACTACTAGTTATTTATTTATTACATATTCGTCATAGTACATGATCTAGATGTACATGTGTATTTTGCTTACAATGCACAGCAGAGCTGTATGTTGCTAACGCTATGATGGTCAGATAAAAAGAGAATGCTACATACTACATGTAATACTGCAGTAGACCGACAGATAATAGTTAATCAAGAGGAACAGAAAGTTGAAATTACTGCAAATATTATTATATATATAATATAAAATAAAATAATAATAATATTGTAAAATGTAATACAATTACAATATAGTTCATGCAGAGGCCCAAGACTGAGGAACAAGATAATAGGGTTATAGTTAACTTATAGACAGGACAGCAAGACTTTGAGTTGTTCAGTACACTTTTCTTCAGCAAAACTATAAAAAAAAACATCGATGACCATGGTGTTTAAGAGCTTGCTTAAACTTAAAGCCGGTCGATATAATGAAAATCAGTTAGCTCCGCCCACTAAAAACTAAAATTTAAACAAATAATGTTATTTATTAATAAAATTAATTGAATACGTTCAGACCAAAGAAAAACATCTTGTGCCTTTACAATACAATATACAGACACTGTTTTGTACCCCACTTTGTAGCTAATCACAATGCTTGCAAGCATTATAAATTATAGTCAAAAACGATAATGATGCATGTCCTCATCACTCACCTTCAAGTCGGGTGGAGAGTTTGCACATTGGTATTTTGATTATATTGTAATTATAATGTATAGTGACCAGGTGAACTCAAAGCCTGAGACTGACTTGAAGTTGAAGTAGACACACTTAAGCAATGAAACCATGCATTGCATGATGCAACCATTTTCTCAAACTCAGGCACAAGATTGTCCAGACATTGCCATTGTAATTGTATGTAACATTAGTAACGATAGCAACATGTATATAATTTATGAATTGGAGTATGCTTAAGACCGAAGTGACTGTGCTTATCGTCTAATTAGGTCATATACTTAATACTATACTTATAATTAAGTAATATAAGCAAAGAAATTGGTAGGAGTCGAATGAGTTTGCATGCTTTAAATTAATTCAAAGCGCATTCGTTGCTTATAATTTATATAGATGCAATTGACGGACTATCGAGTCGTGAGAATGGAGAGTAGGATTTCAGTAGGAAGAGATGACCAAATCTACAAACTATGACGATTACTGGTGGAGAAGTGGTAACCAACCCAATGACTCACTATTTATAAGTTCCATTTAGAGAGGACACTTTAAACTACATGTACTAGTAAATTCAAAAAATTGAAAATGAAAGTATTGAAAGCGAAAGTCAAATAAACACAGTTAATATAATATATACAACAAAAATTGTTTCTTACACTTACTTTTTCATAACCGCCACATTCATTCACTTGTGTCTACCTTGAGCCTATACACAATGGATAGCAGCTGATGACTTATTTCACATTTGACTTTTACCACATGTGTAATAAATAATATAATATTAATTATTAATACTAATACTCTAATAGTAAATAGTTATTGATTATCATCGTACAAGCCTTTACCATCCATGAATCCATGACTTTGTTCTGTATTTGACAACTGCCCAAAGGAAGCGCAAAAAAGTAGTTATTGATTAAATTGATTACCATTGCATGAGCATTTTAAAGTCCACGACTTTGCAGGGCTGTATTTAAATTTGAGCTACAATCGAAACTACCGAAATCAATGGGACTAGAGATCTCTTCCAATTAACTGTTTTTCAGACTATCAGATTCAGAAAGGCAATGTCAATGATTTACAATACAATGTACTGTAGGTTCGCCAAAACACCAAGTTGTTAGGTTGCTTTGATTTTCCTTCTTTTTCAGTTTCAGTCTAAATGATTTCGGACGAAATGTTTTCGAGTGCATGAGTTAAATCACTGCTTTATGCTTAATCACAACTCACTTCGGATAATCAGAACCTCGGCGACACTTTGCCTCAGATAGTCGGCTTTTTTTGTTTCAATAGTTTCAGTTCATACTTTGCTAAACAATGATCACATGTCTACATTGTTATTATATTATTTATATGTACATGTACCTAACAACCCTCGGCTCATTACTCTGAAAGGCAGCATGTGTCCGTTGACATTAAGTAAGCCCACCCCAATCCCCAAAGGAAAGTCCATATGCGTTGTACAGATGATCCAGCACAAACAGCCATGTTGTGTCATAATTGGAAACAAAGACATGCGCCAAGGCTCAACAAACTTTGTACTTTTTAAGCAACAGGCTATTGGATCGTCTTTGATTACACAATCAATATTTTCGGCTCTGCACTAGTACTAATGGGTACAAATCTCGCAAGCATGGGTGGCTATAAGTATAGCAATAACAATTATAATACACGTTGTGTTGGTCTACTCTTAATGTCTGTCACTTGTGATAGAAATTAAATTAACGAAGATGTGGCATATCAGTTGCTTGGGTGATTTTCATGAATCATTCATATTGGCTCACCACACTCACACAGGTGCATAGACCCAATGGTTAGCATAGGAGCAATTTTTTTAGAACACTTCTGCCCTCTGACACTGACAGTTGACAGTGTAAATTGAAAGAGAGGTGCAATTGCAATATTCATTATTGTCAATTGTCACAATATCCTACTCATCACTCAGAAAGTGAATTGAAGAGAAGACATAATCTTGAACAGAAGTTTCAACTCATTGCCGAAATCGAAGCAAGCCCCACAGCAAATGACTCTAAATTAAAATTACTGGGCTCTGGGCGAAATCCGGTTAATTGCAACTTTGGATAATCACATTTTTGCTGCTCCTTTCGTGTTGCGACTAACCAACAGTCAACTGTTGTTTATTTTAGTCAAGTCTTCTGTATAAATAATAATAATAATCAGGGTGTCCAGCAAAAAGTCGACTGAAAATTTCCTACCTCAACAGAAAAATCCTGCCTAGGAAATGAAATACTCTCCCGATGCCAGAAACGGAGAACAGCGTAAATATTTCCAATTTCAATGCATTATTAGAAATTGTTAATTCAAATCATAAATGAATGACTTTCTAGTGCATCTAAATGAAATGAAAAGTAATCACATATTTCATTAATGTTTCACTTCGGATTAATAATATTTCAGTTTCAGCAGTTCTCTACTGGGAAAACACATTTCTGGGAAAAAAAGTAGTATAATTCTGATATCTGATTTGGCTGCAACGTAAAACATTTATTTACCCATCCCCTCCCTCGTAAAAATTAATTATGTTGGCAACCGCCCCACCCCTTTCTTCTTCAATAAAACCGAATCTAGATATATATTTATATAATCTAGTATAGCTTTTACAGTATATGATTGCTTTCTTCCCACTTCTACCCTTTTCCACCCATGTCTATTCTGCTAGTATCAGGTCGTGCGTGCATGATATCCCTTCGATCATCTAACCTCTAATTCTTACTACTAAACACTTGCATTTGCGTTTCGGCCATCCGTCAACTCCTGACTCACTCCCCATAGATACTATCTCTCTCTAACACTAATACACACATCACGATTGGTCGCATTAAACACACACATACATTCTATGTCTACCCTTCCTAGAATACACACACACGTGCGCGATCGAACTTAAAATAAAATACACATTGCCCTGTCTCTCCCCCTTTGGCACAAACCATACGATTGGCTTTTTAACAGACGACATTCTTAATCTCTCCAGAGTAAAAGCCAAATTGAAGAAAGGAGGCTGGGAGTAAATGCAGTTCATGGTATTGGTATAGACGCTAAAACTAAAGAAAGTATTGAAAACTTTGTGTCGAAATCCGATACTAATTCCCGGGCAAACTTTACAATTTTAAAGAAGGTATCAGAATCGTGTAGTTTCAACATGAAAGAATCGCCAGACAACACAGCATTAATGACCGGAAATGGATGACAAAATGGTGATTCAGTGTCCACAAACGTATTAGCATTTTCCTATTTCGCGATGCCGATAATTGTTCAGGTCTACTTCGATTTCCCAATGTTCGTCCTCAATATATATTACCCCTGACATTTTCTCGACCAGGAAACATTTTTTCTATTTTCAAGGATTTCCTGATGCATGGGAACCCTGTTTTTACTACCTGAGCCCTATTTTCTACTTGTTTTCCTACCCAAGACATCAATTTCCGACCTTTCTGACATGGGTATGAAAATTTCTACATATTTCCGACCTTGCTGGACACCCTGATAATACTTTATTGATCCAGAGAAGGAAATTAAATTCGTCACGCTGGCTTCATTTTGATTATGAATATGTCACCAAACTTTGGTGTTTTGTTCTTTTCGTTGCAAATTCAATTCAACTTTAAATGTAATCTCCTCAGGGTGAATAGAGAGGAAACAGCAAGAAGTAAGTCATATCAAAGATACTAGTATTAGTAGTATCTTTCGTCATATGAAGTAGTGAAAGAAGTAAATGGGAGCCTGCCAACCATCAACTAATACTAATATTAATAATCAACAAAATACTTTCACTCTACACACACTCCATACACAACAGATCTGGTGGTAAAAAGAAGAAGGAAAAAAAACGATCTTGTTCATGATTAAGTTATAAACAGATTTATTTCTTTTCTTGCTCTTTCTGAGCTGCTGCTGCAGCTGCAGCTTGTTGGGCCTTCCTCAACTTTTGAAGAGTAACTTGCATTTCCTCTCTCTTCAATTTGCCACGGATGTGAGTTCCCAACTGAGGAAGAAAAAGAATAAAGACAAAATGCTTATTAATAATATTAAACATTAAAAATCATTCAATCTTTTCATATCACCAACAGTTTTATGTCTCACTGGGGGTGATCATATGCCATGACCAACAAATACCAATAGACTGGCAGTCATGTGAGTATTTTTGATATTTTACCTGTAGGGGCAGCGTAATTCCCATCAACCCGAGTGAGAAAATATATATATATGAATTTAAGTGCCGATAGTTAAAACATAAAAAGGTTCAATCATAGAATAAAAACACAACCAATAACCTCCCTCACGCCCCAAAACAAAAAAAAATATTTTCATGACCACAATGAATGTTAGTTTTGTAACTTGACATGGAAACAATATCAGTATTCTTGGAGCTGTAGCCCACTTCAATTCTGGACCACAATATGCCACAAAATTTTCTTAAAATCCTCCTCAAAAATGTAAAACAATTTTCTCAGTCTCGCGAAACAAAGTTCAGCAAAGACGGGTCCATTATGATTATGTTTTGACAAAAATGTGACAGAAAGAGATTGATTATTGAATGGATTTTGACGACTTTTCTTTTCTTCTTTCTCAAAATCATTATGTTCATCACAAAATAAATGTTTCGAGCAAATGATTCTCAGTTCTCGCATTTCATTCAAACTTCACCACATCATTCTACTCTAATGTCTATATTTTTACAGGAACTTTACTTTAAAAGTTTAACTTTTTTCTTCTGATTTAAAAAAATACAAACTGCAGGTTTTATTACTGACGTTTTGTATTGATCAGAAGAAAAGAAATCATTATGTTACAACACCATTAAAAAACAACTATGAAAAAAGTCAGCCAGCTTTATGAATGTTGTGTGAAAATTTCAAAAGGGTTTGATAGAATCATATCAAAACATTGACCATAACAACACAACCAAAGCTAAAAAGTTTGACTGAAATATAATTATGGTATGCTTTTGATCCATTTAATTGAAAAATTAGCCATTGAAATATTTTTTTTAGTGAAATTGTCTTCTATCCTGTGCCGCATTTCCCCTTAAACAAGTACTTACTCTCTTTTACAGAATTTAAGAGCTCGTTTGTCCTTGCCAATTCTAGCAACTCCTGGCATCTCCTCTCATAAGGGGAGAATCCCACCAACTCTCTGACCAAGTCCCTGACAAATTTGGCATGGGTGGTAGCAACCTGTCGAAAGGAGAGGAACAAAAAATACAAGTCCATTACATAATTACAGACACTTCCATTCTCATCTTCAACTCATTACGGTTTAACATGGCAGAAAACAGTTGCTCGCTAGACAGACCATAGCCGCCCGCCGCAAACTGCTTCCCATTGTTCAAGCCACCCAAAACCCAGCCGTGGATAACACCTCTTTCAACGATCAGATTAGCTTGACAAACCTACTTTTGTCATTTATTCTAAGTGCTATCATTTCTAGAAAGCTGACTAAAACTCGTTAGTGTGCAGATTCCCCGACCGGAGACGCTGACCTAGATTCAGTTCCCCGCAACCAGATTGCTGTGGTGTGTTTACATTTTGTAAGCTTCCAGTGAGTTTCTGATGGGTGACATAAGGAAAAAGATTATTCTCTCTCCGTGTCACCATTGTAGCAGTCAATTATAAAAAATTGATGATAAAAAACAAACACAGAAAACACAGAAAAAACGTAAACGATTGAAGCAAAACGATGAAATGTGTGTTTAAACAAAGGCAGTACAATAGCTTAAAAATACCAGGCTTCTCGGAAAGTCACGTAATACACTAGGATTATGACCTTTAGCGTCAGAAAGAGGCTTGAATAGATAAATAAGCTTCCTAGAAATAATAGCACTTAAAATAAGTGACACGCCAATCCGATCATGGAAAGAAAGGCGTTACCCACAGCCAGTTTGGGTTTGCTTGAACAATGGCAGGTGAACGCACAAGACTGTACAGCAGGAAATTTTCGACCAGGTTAAATCTGAATGGGTTACGGCTCTTTCTGACGCCTAAGGTCATGATCCTAATGTAACAGGGTCCCTTTCCACGAAACCCGTCACTGATGGTATTTTTAGCTAGTGTACTGTCTTTGATTAAACACATACATTAGTGTACTGTCTTTGATTAAACATACATTTCATTGTTCTGCTTCAATCGTCTATGTCTTTTATGTGTTTTCTGATTTTGATTTGATTTTTTATCACCCACTTTAGTCTCCACCAAATTTACAACGCTAATTACCCCCTCAAAATGCAACAAACGTTTGTGAGCCTGTCTTCAATTTGTTGCATTTTTAAACCTTTCCTGCCTACTGCGACCAAACGTGACATCAGCCTTGCAGCCTAATGTGACCAAATGCGACAACAACACCCTAATGTGCCCCACGCTTACTCTTAGTCTTTGAAAGCGCAAAACAAGATCTCGCAGTGTGCAAGACTTGAATCGGCAATCTCATGATGTGCGAGATTTCCGGCTCTTTGTGTAAAAAAAACTGCATATTTTTTTAACTACTTATAGGCCATTATAAACAAAGCAACACTTTTACATTCAATACGAACGTTACTGACAATTAAACGCTCATCAAAGTTATTTAACAGTATATATTTTTTGAAAGCTTCATTTGTTCTCTTTATTATCCTAATTTCTTCAATGAAATTGAAAAAGGTTAAGTCTAAAATTAATTTTAACTGAGACAGGTGTATTTCCATCAGAGTTGCGCCTCTTTGCTTGGGAATACAGACTGAATAGGAAGTGAGGGCGTATGCACACTAGAATTTCCTTACGTAGGAAAGGGTTAAAGAGTCAATTTCTGTGATATATAAACATGATAACCTCTTATTGGTCTGCCAGACAAACAGTGATCAGGTGAAAACATCTGAGAGGTCTTGTGTCACTTTTGCCCAGTCACACACGTGCCGTAAAAAACAACAATGTTGTCCCAATGTAATGAGGTATAGCCCTTGACACTGAACCACCTTCAAACACAATTTTTTTGTCACCATGACCGTGCATTTTGCCGGAGACTAATATATAATGAACCACAATGTTCTGCTTCACGCTATAGAAACCAGGATACTCTATGGATCATAATGGCCTTGAAGGAACTATATTATAACATGGACAGATCAAGGTCTAGTAAAAAACACATGACAAATATAATCTCCAGGTTTGGAATTTTGCTCTTGGTCATTTCTTGACGTGATGATGAAAATGAAAGAACACATGGCTCAATTAGTTAACAGGTTGACTCGGACAAGTACTAATTCCAGACTAAGCCTAGGCTCAAATTCCTTGCTAAAATACACTAGTATCACAAAACTACCTAAAATCCCAATCAATGGTTGGTGTCGACCTCTTTTCATCACAGAACAAAGCATGAGGGCAACTCCTTTTGATGTACTAAGTAAATTCAGTCACAGACTGGTGGGATAACCCCAAACCATTTTCCTCCATAACTTCCATGAAAGTAAAGGAAAATAAGATGAATTTTCTCTTAAAATTTCTGGACCGCCCCTCCCTTAAAAAACGTGTGGTTTTGGCAAGACCTTAAATCATAAGTTCGACAAAGCAACTTACTCCCTTTCTGCGGGTTGGTCTTGTTTTCCTGCCGGCCTCAAGTTTAGTAACTTTATGGCCCTTGTCCATGCCAATGGCCAATTTGTAACGGAGACCCATATCTGTAAGTGAAAGAAGAAACTTGGAACATGAGCATCAATGGACTTATTTATCATTAATAGATTTTTAGGACATCTAGATTCTAGATCTAGATAGATTACGACATTTGCACCTTTTAACTGAGAATGTAGATTTATGAAATTTTATGATATTCCAAGCTGATACAACTGATAGTACAATAAATCTTGACTTAAACGAGCCTGAGCTTGGATACAATGAAAACCCCTGGATGTTTCCGAGGGTAACTGTCAAAAAGATAGAACATGTGAAAGTTGAACAGAATTTCTTCAGATCTAGGATCTATGTGGATTTTTGGGAGTAGATTCAATTTAATTGTTATGGTCATATGACCAGATAGCACTACCAAATCTAGATCTAGCAACATTCCCCAAGGACAAAAACTTGATGAAAAATGCATCACCAACAAGTACAATAGCACCCACTGTAACACCAAAAGCAAATATTTTCCGGTACTCCTTAAGAATAGATGTCCTGTGACACAAGGAATAGAATAGGAGGCCAGATCAGAATACCCTAATTTTTTAACCCTCGCAAGGCTGTAACTGGTAAATGCCGTTTGTTACAGCACTATGTTAAGCGCTACGCCTGGGATTTGCCTGCTACAAACCTCTCAGCGCGATAACTGGCAATTGCAGCGAAGGAAGGACGGGTCAAGAGGGGCCTGAATATTCCTTCTTGTTACCCTCTTACTATCTGGTTACCCATTTAGTAAACAGCAAAAAGGAAGCGTCCAGGCTCATAAGCTTACATCCAAAAGGCCTTCTGTTGAGCCTTGGACAACTGGTGGTAACGATGCTTACAGCTGTACTAGATACTATGCATGAAGTAGGCTTAATTATACAACTTTCATTCATTTATTGGTCACCCCTATTATAAAATGGAATGATCCTATTAGGACAAGTCCATCGCTAGAGCTAGAGGGGTGTAAACGTGAGCTGGTCTGTTTTGAGAGTGTGTGTGATTGAGCTGATAATAAGAGTGTGTTTCAGTTTCAATTCAAAATGTAATTGGTCTTATATGGTCTCCTACTAAATTAAAAAGAATGAAATAATGGTTTGGCTTCACTTAGGTGAGACCACATGATCCATGCGACTAAATTCTATAGATTGGTGATGGCCTTGTCAGAAATCACAAACACTTCCCCGTGAACTCGTAAACTCAACAGGCAGCCTTGCACTGCGACGATGACTGTGTGTTAGCGAGTCAACTAGCGTGTGACAGCCATTGCGCTGGCTGAGCGAGCCGCTTTTCAAGTGTTAATGAATTGTGGGCATCAAGGGAAAATACGTAGTTGGTCTTGGTGTCTGAGTAGGTAGTGTCTCCTGGACCAGGAGGGTCTCCTGAACCCCACTTATTTTGCCTTCACTGACAAAGTTCATGAAAATTTGGCGACAGTATTCCTATCTGGCTAACCATTCCAAGTGTCACTGGGACATCAAATAATAAGGAGTACCCAGAAGTTATTAAAATAGCCACAAAGTTACTCAACTAACGCCACAGTGATTATAACACTTAGAAACTGGAGACGAGATTCATTAACACAACATGAAAATGAAAGGAGCGATGTCTATGCCCCAAAAACTAATACAAGTTGTTGTTAATTGAATGTGAGAAAAACAGATATCAGACGTCTTTGAAATAGTCACAACGTTTCTCATCCAAAATGGTTAGTATAAAGTTAAGATGTATTTGATGAAACCATGATTTAACTTGGATAAATGTGCAATAACAATATTACACCAACCTTCGGTTTTGGGTTTGACGTCGATAAAGGGCGATAACTGGTTTCGTTTTGCAAATCTAACTTCCGGCATATACTATATACCCAAACACTGCGATATATAACATTACAACACTTAAATAAACGGGTAATAGTAGGTGTTGTAATCAGTGGTCCTTGGAGCAATAGAGAAACAGCATGAGATTCACTTCCGCACCCTACGTCGTGTGCCTATTAGAAAGCAAGTTTATTTTGGTGTAAAGATAATGAAAACAACGATTTATTTCATGAAAAAGACGTCACTCGTTACGCTTTTAACATGTCATGATGGTGTATCCGTCTGCAATATCATGGTGTATAGACTATTTTACTTCCCACTGGAGTATTTTTAAAAATAGTAACATGTCGATTGTATCACAATTTCTTCTTCTTCTTCTTCTTCTTCTTCTTCTTCTTCTTCTTCTTCTTCTTCTTCTTCTTCTTCTTCTTCTTCTTCTTCTTCCGTCACTGTTTTCTATTTCGTCATCGTCGTCGTCATCATCACTTCATCATTATCATCAACATAATTGTGCTTATTTTTTATATTGTCGCCTTCTTATGTTCCAGAGATAAGAGGCGCATTACATTAAAACAGATGAGTAAAGACTCTTTAGTAGTCCGTGCCTGTTTGAAAATAATACTTAAGCAGTATTCTTTTTGTATAGCTTATCCATCTTAAAATTCTCAGGGCCCTACCACACGGCCATAAATGATTGTTATACATTCTACATACATTTGTCCTTTGACATACATTTAACTCGGCTAAAAATGGGATCCAACACAAATCAAATATATTGGTCCTACGTGTTGGTCATACGTTTGTGACACATGAAAAGCCCTACCACACAGTCATAGATGGCTCAGACTGTAGCTACCCAGTGTCATATGCATGATCATACGTGTAGTACGGTCGTATGAACCAAGGTATGAACCATGTATGACCGTGTGATGTGGTCATACGAGAGAGGGAATAGCCAAAAAGAGATACAGACAGACAGACGAATAAAGAGAGAGAGAGAGAGAGAGAGAGAGAGAGAGAGAGAGAGAGAGAGAGAGAGAGAGAGAGAGACAGAGACAGACAGACAGACAGACAGACAGGTAGAAAGACAAATATACAGACAGACAGGTAGAAAGACAGATATACAGAGACAAAGAGAGAGAGAGAGAGAAAGAGAGAGAGAGAGAGAGAGAGAGAGAGAGAGAGAGAGAGAGAGAGAGACAGACAGACAGACAGACAGACAGACAGACAGACAGACAGACAGACAGACAGACAGGTAGAAAGACAGATATACAGACAGACAGGTAGAAAGACAGATATACAGAGACAAAGAGAGAGAGAGAAGAGAGAGAGAGAGAGAGAGAGAGAGAGAGAGAGAGAGAGAGAGAGAGAGAGAGAGAGAGAGAGAGAGAGAGAGAGAGAGAGAGAGAAAGTGTGGGCCATATAATTATAGCAGTATTAAGTATCAGTACTAAAATTAATTTCAATGGCTAACACTGACACAATACACACGTAGGACTGACTGCAGAACAAAAAACAGACTTGTTTAGTAATTCCACACAGCTCAACTATTCCCTTAATCATTTTTTTAAATTTTAGCATTGCAAACATAAATAAATTATTTCAATTTTCTGGTTACTCATGAAAATTACATGTCAACTATTATTACTTGTCAGTGTAAAAATCGACAATTATGAATGAAATTAAACTGGCATTTAAGTATCCTCACTTTAACTAGTACTAGTACATGGTGTTCTATGCCTTTGTTTCAGTCAAATTTGCCCCGTCCACCATATGAGGTAATCTCAGGGTGAAGTGAGAGGAAACAACAAGGTGAAAGGTAAGAATAAGAGAAAGAGTGAAAGGAGAAAATTATATGGCCTACCATCAGCACCCATCAACTACCAACAAGACTATTATCACTTCACACAGCATTCATCAAAAGCTATCAACTATCAGAGTTTTTGACATTTGAATAACTGTTACATCACTCTGTTTGTTATTGCTTCTTGAAGATTTCACATTTAATTACATCTCTCATAAGTAATAAGATATTTAATGCCAGTGTTGGTGTTCTATGCCTGTTCTAAAATCTTCCCCTTACCCACCCACACATACACACACAAATATTCCTTTTTCCATTAATAAAAACTTAGAAAATGTAGCATATATATTGATAAAGATAAAGATGGATTTATAGTGCAGGCTCACCGACCGTACATCATCCAGCAGGCCATTTCATTTAAAGTCCTTCTCAACTCCTGAGAGGAGCATACAGTACACAAGCCTGTAAAGATTTTCATACTAACACTCAGACAAGAGATCTCATTCATACCTGAGTCAAGTGAGGAAATAAGAGTGAAGTACCTTTCCTAAGAGTACAACGTTGTGAAAAAATCCACCTGTGCCAGCCGTGGGGCTCAAACCAGTGTCGTCGTGATGACCGGCTCACAACACTACGGTTCAGCTACAACACCTCTAATGAGACTTACCATTTGTGTTGTTTTGTCTACTGTTCATTCCTATGTTTATCACCTATTAACTTTGGTTTGTTATTAATTATCATGAAATGCTACATTCTTATTCACAAAACACAAAGATCAGTAATAAGTGTCAATAAAGAAAAATTGAAACAAGACAAACTTTTAAAAAAAACAAGCCAATGAAAGGGAGAAGACAAGAGAAGAGCGCTAAGAATGTTTATTCATATAAGAGTTGGAAATCATAAGAACAGTTCTGGAGGAGCGATTACTATGCACAATATATTCCCCAGTTGTACTGTGGTCATAGAAAAAGAATTTCCACTAGTTTATAGATTTATATGTTCATAAAGGTATAGTGAGAATCTTGGACGGATCTCTAAATCAAACATCAAACGATATCACAAGAGTTAGGTAAGAAAACAAAAAATTTGAGATAAAATGGTGAGCAAAGGAATACTTATCACAATGTAAAATTTCATTTTATTCTGACACATGTAAATCATGTAGATCTAGTAAATTACTAAAGAAAACAGTTTATTTTGTTTGGGGTGGGGGGGGGGGGGTAGGGGGGGGGAGGGTGTTCAATTTTTTGAGCCAAAGATCATTGTCATTAAGTACATGTACCATTTTATTAATATCAATAACTATTGATTCATTAAGTGGTGCAGATAATTAAGTCGTTTACTGTCCTTTTCATTACGCTTATAATTCAATGTTTTATGTACATACTGTAACAGAATCATGTTGGAAGGAATGATTGATATTTCTTATCAAATAAAAAGACAATAATATGTCTTATTGTTTCCTAAATATGAAAAAAACCCAACCCCACCTCAATAACAAAGACAAAAACCCCAACTCAAAACCCAGTCAGAGTGAAGGTTAATACAATACCCTCTACCAAGCAAGTAGAAATGCAAAAAGAAAATATAGCACTTACACTCAAACCTCGTACCACTAACTCAACTAACTGCTGTGCTAGTGGTAAATTGGCGTTATAATGTAATTGCAATGAGGGAGATAATCAACATTTGACTAATCAAAGAGGAAAATACTGATCAGTGACGAGGCAATGTAGGCCTACTGCATGTGAAAAGGTTATTGTAGTATTATGTTATAGTAATAATAGGATCGCCGGTCTCCTATGTAGTCTAGAAAAAACATTGACAAACACCTTTAGCTCAAAATGGATTAGTACAGATTATGATACTGCTGTGAATTCTAACTCCTGCAGCTCAATTGGACCCAATCATAGCCACGCTTACCTCACCAAGCTTTTGTAAGGATGACGCGATCTGGGCCTATGCCAATGCTACTCTTTATTTACCTGAGCAGTGGACGACAAACATCTCTATAACTTCAATAGCTCTTCTCTCATTCTCATAAAGAAGAAATCTTGGGTCACTAGTGTCAGTGTCAATTCTGTGAGTGTAGGAGTACTAAGACACACATGGCAATGATCTTTGAGTGTGTGTGTGTGTGTGTGTGTGTGTGTGTGTAGTATGTGTAGTGTATGTTTGACTCTGTGATCTGTGACCAAGCCAAACTAGATGCTACTAATACCCACTTGCATCATTTTGGAGAACAGGATGGAGATGCACGGTGGTGGTATAACGAGTTGTATTTTACAACATTTATTAAGGAAAGTTTCTGTGGAATCATTGGTAGATGGCGGTATAACAAGGTATTTCATTGTTTTTGTATAGTATCAGATCTGTACAAAGGTGAAAATCTGTCAGTAAGCAAGAATGGAGATATAACGAGGGGCGGAGTAACAAGGTTTGAGTGTATAATGATAAGCAAATTTCTAATTAAACCACTATGAGATCACAACTGATTTGTATAATACTGAAAAAGTGAAAATTATCACCAAGATTGTCAACGCTATGTTACTATAAATGTATTTAGATCATATTTTTTTGTTTAATTTGAATTTACCCCATTCACCACTTACGTTGATCTCAGGGTGCATTAAAAGAAAACAGCAAGATGAAAGACATGTGTAAGGCTAGGAGTGAAAGGAAAGAAGTAGGATAAAATCACTTGGACCATAGTTAATTTAACAATGCTACAGTAAATATCACTATATTAATAGCTGCTGTTTCAATTTACATGCAGTTATATGAAGTTAAGTGCTAAGTGAAATTGAGTTGTATTAGTTCTTAAGCAACATACTCAATATAATGTTACAACGGTCAATGTTAGAGGCATGTAAGAGACAAAGTAATTAAATGAGAATTCATTACTTAGGACATCTAAATTAAAGATGAAAAGAACAATGTCAGATCTAGCTTTGCTAAGATTCAAACCTGAGACCTCATGATCCAAAGTCTGGCAGCTAACCACTTGGCCACTGACACCACTAATTGAGATATACTTGTAACTGAAAGGTATTCCAACTGATGGCTAATTATAGCACTTCCTAATTAGGAAAGCGGTTTCACTTTAGTTTAACATAACTAGTACCTTAATACAGTAAAATGTTCTCTTTATCAAAGCTCAACTTTGACTTGTACATTAGTAGTTTAACCCATGAACCGTCAATAGTAAGTTCCCAGAATGCTAAGGCAAAATTGTATGTTTTAGCAGGGTCAGGACAATTAATTACTGGGGTCCTATGATTGGAAATAGCATAGGAAAAGAACACATTTTTGAAGAGCTGAAGAAACAGGGAATCTCTAGAAAAATGAACGTTGTTCATATGACCTAAACATTGAATATAATTGACCCTGACCTTAAAAATCACACAGTTTGATCCCCCTCAAGTTGTACTTCACCTTTAGATAGCATGACTCAAGGAGGTGAAATAAAAAATCTGAAATAACCATATTGTAGCCTATTCATTCCTCTTTCCAACAGTACTAAATCAAAATATATACTATGTGCAAATACTGAGTTGAACCTATAATTCTAATACCACACCAAAACAGAAACCAATAATCAAAACAAACAAAAAAGCAACGCATCCATACTTCCTACAATGGTGAGAATGACATGTGATCATCTAATTAGTATAAATACAAATAATCCAACAGTTTCAAAGTATCTGTAAGTCTTGGCAAGAAAAGGATTTTTTTAAAACCATTAAGGGATGTGCATATTGAGAAATATTAGCAGGTCTATGGTTCCCTCTGGCAGTAAAATTGATAGGAGGATGAGCCATGTCCTGGGTGGTGTCACATCATCCCAGAGATTGGTCCCATACTATCTAAAACTAGATCTAAATCTTGTCCTTAATCATCTCGTCTCTCAATACTTTCATTTTCGGAATCATCACTAGTAACATGAGAGATGTCTTGAAAATTATCCTTTTCATCACTTTCATCAGCAGAAAAATATCAAATAAGCTTGAGCAGGCTTGCCTTTCTAAATTTCAAGATCAGACATCTTATTTTGTATCAAAACTAGCCATTTTCTTTTTTGTTTACATAGGAAACGGATATTTGACTATTTGAGCCTCTTCAGTAAAAAAAATTACACTCTGTGCCTATAGACCTGTCAGCTGTATAGTGATTTATGATGCGGACAATCCAATTGGCCTGAACAGTACAGTGGCGGCCTTGACAGTTTGTGGGTTAAAACAACTGAACAAGAGGAGAAGAAATGGATTCATAAATGATTGTATGTATGGACATTTCATAAAATGTAGACAGAGAGCAGATAAGAGACATACCTAATAACGAAAAAATAAGATCAGGACAATCCAAATTTGAATGAAAACAAGAACAGTGGTCTCTACCTAAGAGTAAGAGGCTGCCACCTGGGAGGCTGGTCAGCCAAAGAGACTGCTTTTTGCATATTCCTCTTTAATTATCATGACTAAGAAGCCACTGTGAAGCCACTGTGAAAAACTTCAGCCTGGCTAAGACTGGTTTTTATTGTATTTGAAGCCCAAATGATCTGTTTAACTCAATGCAATAAAACAAAAATTCAAATTCAGATTGGCAATGCTGGTTCTGAGACATGTACATTGTGTTGTAGACCTAGAATATATTTGCTTGTGCTAGGTCTTGCCAAGCCAGTATCAAGCTCTTTCATGTTGATGCCAGATATACATCAGCTGGATTAGGTAATTGACACCTATGGTTTGCATCGTTAGATCACCTTGACCAGATCAAAAGCACCATCATAAACAATGTGAAATATAAGCACTGGATTAAAACTGAATTAGGCCCAATTGTTTGATGCAATGACTGCCTAGTTTTGTGATCACTGAGCAAGAGAACATGAATGCAATTTGAAAGAGTTGCACACTGCTTTCATTTTTCCTGGTCTTTCTTATACATTGTCCTCCCTCCTATTTGAGACTGGGCTTTAAGCATAAAGGTCTGACCGATCAGTGTTATGTAACCATTACTTCGTTTAATCCCCTGTTTTTGGCTAAGAGTTTGAAACCATCTGGCTATGAATCTGTCGAGCTAAGAGGCTGCTTTTTGTGGTCTTCTGAGGGCCAGCCTTTTAGGTTGAGATCACTGTAATACAGAAAGGAGACCCCAAACAGATGTGAAGCATACATAGGAACATAAATTTAAAACCAAAGAGATAAATCATGACAATCAAAAATGGATTGAAAATGAAAATATGTACAACACGTCAACAAAACTTTTTGTACACACATTTTCAAAATTCTTTAAAAATGAAGGAATAGACACACAAGTTAAATAAACCCAATAGGAATTAAATAAAACGTTAAAAAGTTATTGCACAAAATAAAGATCTTGAAAATGTCTGTCACATTGTGCAGGCAAGAGTTGAGTGAATGAAAGATAGCACAGAAACGACACTAAATATCTGATAGATTGTTTGAAAAAGACAATGTAGCTGGTATATGAGCCAGGGTTTTTATTCCAAATTGCTTTGATGGAAATGCATCATTATCCCTAAATGAAAATAACAAATTTAAAAAAGCCCATAAGAGAACAATTATGGTAGGATATCATAAGTTAGCTTTTAAGGGGTCCTTAATAGAGTTCTGCCGTTGTTTTGTTGTCACATTTATCCTCTTTGCACACATCAAGGAATGATGGATTACTTTCGGGATGTTCTCCAAACAATGCTTCCTGCTTCCTTTCTTTTCATAAGATTCTAAATCTTTGAACACATCTTTGGAATGTTTACGACTGTAGGTTTCAACGTCTGCAAGGATAAAGGATATAGTATTAAAAATGTAAAAAAAAGTATCACAGTCTACTTTGTGTCTTTTTCTCATTCAGGAAGATAGGGATTTCTCCTCTGTCCATTATTCATTACACTATGCCTTTCTTTTTATAACATATATGCTGAAGTTAAGAGGTTTAATGTAATTTGAACTTGATGGAACAGATAACACTTTATGACATACAAATTCCTCCTCAACTGGATAATGAAATAAAATGGAAGTAGTCAAAATAATCATAAAATGATGTTTAAAAATAGTTTATTATTTTATACAATAGATTATCCAAAGAATCTTCAATCATCCAAAACTGACCACTTGTGAGTTAAACAATTTTCAATTTTCCATTAAGCACATTAAGAATGAGTACAGTGGACAACGGCTAAACCAAAAATAATCATGAATTGTAAAAAATCATAAAATCCCCAATTTTCCCCATTATCTTTGTTAATCAACTAGCAACAAACAGAAATGGTTCCATCTTTAAACTGAAAGAAAAAGAACTGATAGTTGATGTGCAGTTTCGAGAAAATAACACTGAAATTATTTTATCATTCAACATTGCCTTCCTTTATCGTCTGCTAGTGAGTAGCAGTAAACTGAAACCCTGGATTGACTGGATCGGTTTCTTTTGCTTCAACTGTTGTCCACTGAATAATCATCACACGCATAGTTCATACCTTGCAATACATGGCCAGAGTCAGCTATGGTCTTTCCTTTCTTCCACAGTAAATATAATTGTAAATAGAGAGCTGCATAAACTTGGTTCATGATAACCATAACCTCTTTCCTCTTGTTACATTCTCTGGAGATGATTTAATGTTGACACTTATGTCAGAATAAAAAGTGACATAAAAATATGATATGATATATGTATAAAGAATAATATTTGTGTAGTATAAGAGTGTTGTATTTCCTATTGTATTGAAGGTATTGTAACACCATAACAATGTGCCACTTTTTGGACAATAAAGTTGTATCTTATCTTATCTTACGAATAAGTAAATAACTAAATAATGTTGGTTTTTTAGTACAATTAGTGATCGCAGCTTATAAAAAAAAACAGTGGTCTAGCACATAAACGGTTAATTATATCAGTGTTTTTGATCTTTGTTGTTAATAGCTTTGTTGTTGCCATTGCTTATCTTGTTTTCCTTCTCCTTCTCCTTCTTCTCCTTGAACATGATTTATTGGTTTTACTTTTGACTGCCAAAAAGAATTCTCAAGGGAATTACTTGATCCTCTAAAAGAAATTAACCCACAAAAAATTGACGTGAGGACAATTTTCCATTAAGCACATTAAGAATGAGTACATTAAAAAATTAGAGAGATTAAAAATTTTCAAATAATGAAATAACATTACTCTTACTCATCATATATTTGTTCTTATGAGAGTCACTGAACAAGTTATATTTAAAAATTACAAAACAAAATAAATGAGGAGAAATTGAGGTACTTTACTTATTATATACATCCTCCCTGAAGACTTGCAAGCAGATCCTTGTCACGTTGATGCTCATGATGCAGAAAGGGAAGTGCTATTGAAAATGGGGATGAGTTCAAAATAATAAATCTATATAAGGACTGCGAAACTGCACTGTTGTAAATTAATCTGTATCTATAATGTATAATACTTAACAAGTGTTTTTAAAGAAAAAAGAATTCAGACCTATAGAAATGACTAATTATGTATGCATTGTCTACTGTTTATTCAAGAAGTTATGTTGTTGAAAACAATCAATGTATCTGTCTGTGTGTCTCTCTGTCCTTCTTTCATAAATGTGTATAGAGTGGTGTCCACATAAGAGCCCGGTCCTCGGGAGTCAAAAACAGCAGGTTCTTAGGCAGACCGGGTTCTAAGGTGAACTGAGTTCTAAGGTGAACTCCGACATGTTTTGTATTTTTACTTCAATATTCATATATTGTGTATTGGCTATTCCCTTTAACCATAACATTTTGACTAGACCCCAACAGATAAGCAGTTTCTGTTTGTTAACGTTATCAAGAGAATTGCCTTATGTAGGCATAAGGATGGTCTGAGTCTGAAGCTGTGCTTGAAAGGATGTTTTGAAAAATATGCAGTCTTTGCAGGTAGATAGATCGAGCCTCCAGCGAGCTGAGCAAATGAATGAAAGTTTATGACTATGACAGAACAACGTAGCGATTTGTACAATCACTTCCATACATGTTGAAAACATTATGTGATTGGTTAGTCATTTTTCAGCCAATCAGAAAAGAGGAAAGTTGATCACAAATGCAAGACAGCCTGAGAAAGCTCGCAATAATAAGAGGGCTGTCCCCCTGTCACCTGTCTTTGATGTTGCAATGTGAGCCGCGTCATTGCCTTGCCTTCACATCTTGGCACGCAATAGCTATGTAATCTTCGATTGTCTGTTGTTCCTGAGGCTCCAAGGCATGGTCACGGTGGCCAGGAAAGATGGACAGGGCAGATGGTGAGCCTTCCTCGTGTCGGTCATTCGTAGTCTGGCACACCCATGTGAAGTGTTTATTACACCTACTGATGTCTAGACCAATGCAATAGACTTTCCACCTGTCTTTCTATGATTCACTTGCAACGTATCACAGATTACCGGCAATTATTAGCATCAAAATGAGCGTCAACTTTTTTTTTCATGATTCTCAGCTCACGATCAGACCGGGTTCTAAGGCGGATCGGGTTGTAGTAGCAGGGTATTAAGGGGGTAGTTCTTTATAAGAAAAATTCTGTTTCACAGAATTACTGAGTTCTTAGGCGGACCAGGTTCTCAGACAATGTGTTCTTAGGCCGGCACCACTTTATCATTAAATTATATATTATTCTTCACAGTAACTGCTTAACTCAATTGCTGAGCATTACTGTCACTGTGCATGATTTTGAAATAAACTATTCATTCCTGATCCCACTATGGTATGAAATGTTTCATATATTTTCTGGTAAAATTATTTCATTTGACCTTCAGTCTGTCTAAAGAAGTAATTCTAAGTAAATTTTGATATAGACCAACAAAAGAAATAAAGAAAGGAATGAGAGAGAGAGAGATAGAGATAGATAGAGAGAGAGATAGAGATAGATAGATAGCTAGAGAGAGAGAGAGAGAGAGAGAGAGAGAGAGAGAGAGAGAGAGAGAGAGAGAGAGAGAGAGAGAGAGAGAGAGAGAGAGAGAGAGAGAGAGAGAGAGAGAGAGAGAGAGAGAGGGGGAGAGAGAGAGAGAGAGAGAGAGAGAGAGAGAGAGAGAGAGAGAGAGAGAGAGAGAGAGAGAGAGAGAGAGAGAGAGAGAGAGAGAGAGAGAGAGAGAGAGAGAGAGAGAGAGAGAGAGAGAGAGAGAGAGAGAGAGAGACAGACAGACAGACAGACAGACAGACAGACAGACAGACAGAAGGACAGAGAGAGAGAGAGAGAGAGAGAGAGAGAGAGAGAGAGAGAGAGAGAGAGAGGGGGGGAGAGAGAGAGAGAGAGAGAGAGAGAGAGAGAGAGAGAGAGAGAGAGAGAGAGAGAGAGAGAGAGAGAGAGAGAGAGAGGGGGAGAGAGAGAGAGAGAGAGAGAGAGAGAGAGAGAGAGAGA
This sequence comes from Doris montereyensis, assembly GCA_037039925.1. Taxonomy (NCBI): domain Eukaryota; kingdom Metazoa; phylum Mollusca; class Gastropoda; order Nudibranchia; family Dorididae; genus Doris; species Doris montereyensis. The sequence continues at coordinate 123,757 of JAXRKP010000892.1, read as the reverse complement.
GAGAGAGAGAGAGAGAGAGAGAGAGAGAGAGAGAGAGAGAGAGAGAGAGAGAGAGAGAGAGAGAGAGAGAGAGAGAGAGAGAGAGAGAGAGAGAGAGAGAGAGAGAGAGAGAGAGAGAGAGAGAGAGAGAGAGAGAGAGATAGAGAAAGAGAGAGAGAGAGAGAGAAAGATTGCTTAATTGGAATTTACTCAATCCATCATACACAGTGATCTCAGGGTGAATTAACAGGAGACAACAAGATAAAAAAAATGAAAAGGAAAGAAGTAGGACCTACCTGTAGTGTCTGTCAACCACCCACAAGAGAGAGAGGGGGGGGGGGGCGGAAAGAGAGAGAAAGGGAGGAAGAGGGGGAGAAAGACAGACAGACGGACAGTCAAACGCAGACAGAGATACAAAGATTGGGGACGAACACAAAGAGACATACAGATGAAGAGAAAATAAGAAAGACAGACAGAAGGGGGAACAACATTTGGGAGACAAACATATAATCAACAAAAATTGAAAGAAAAAGATTTTAACTTCAATTTGAACACAAAAGATACTGAAAACAAAACCTAAGGAGGAAAGAGTTACCTGTGTAGGATGAAGAGAGAGTTTATAAACGTCTCTTGCTAGGCTTTTCGTGCGTGGGTCTGTTAGAAAATACAGGATATGAAGCAATGCCAACATTCCAGTTCCTCGGAGATCAGTAGCTGGATCTCTACCTGTTAAATAATTTTGCAGTTACAACATAAAGTTACATTTAAGAGCACTTGAGATCACTGGATAAATAGTTTTGGTTATATTGAAAACAACATTGAAGTAATTAACTGTGAATAGTGTCAATGATAAGTTTTAAATATTAAATAAAAAATGCAGCATTGCTTATAAAACTCCTTTGCAAATCCTCACCCTGAAAACCTATTTCTTCCCAGTGTCCTCCATACCGTTGGCAATCAAACTTAGACCCTGTTAGGCATCTGTACACTGTTTGCAATATACGATTAGAACTTCTTTCTCATTTTCAAAAGCAGCTGAAATGAGAATATATATATATGCAAATTAAAAGAGAAATATAGATACAAACAAAAAGGAGAGGAAGAAAATCAAATAATGCTTGCTGATTATCTCTACACAGACACAGAAGCTTGAGATAATTTTCTATCAAATAGCAAAGTATGCAGCAACAAATACATTTCAGGACAATTAAAACATATACATCAAAATGTACAACAAGATAAATGAAAATGTCAACTATCAAGTAGATTAGGGTGCTTTTCTGAGTATTTACTTGATGCAAATTAACCCTTTTCAGACGGGTCCCGTATCTTGCATGCCACTGATCACTCTTCGCACACCTACGTTAATGGCGGGTCCCGTACAATTGCATCACTCCTGGCCTTCCACTTCCAGTAAGACGAAGCATTAGTGGCGGGTCCCCTATAATTGCACTGCAGTGCACTCAAAGACGGCTTTGGGAATGCCTCTATTCTGACCAATTACGCTGGTCAACCCACGCCATGACAAACAGAGAAAAATGAAGAAACGGAGGAGAAGAAGGAGGAGGAAGAGGAAGAGGAGAAGAAGAAAAGAAGAAGAAGAAGAAGAAGGAAAAGAAAAAAGGAGAAAAAGAAGAGGAGAAGGAGGAAGAGGAGGAGGAGGAGTTTTAATATTCATTGTGTTGTCAAGTATTGAGAAAAGTTCCTTTAAGTTTTTGGCCGTTACAGTCCATAGAGCTGGACTTAAGATAAGTTTCAATTATGTGAATATTGTGAAGCCGCTAGTCTGACGCCCATTTGCACATAAGTGGGATAAATACGTGTTAAGTGTCTTTTCCATGGAATATAACATCCGGTCTAGCTTTGCCAGGATTCGAATCCGGATTTCATGATCCCCAGTCCGGCAGCCAAATCACACTCAGCCACCGACGCCATGTTACCAAGTACTACTATGTAAAAAAAGACATTTTTATTATGGGTAGAATATGTACATAAGACATGGCCTCTTTTCATAAAATATCCCATAAGAATTGGCAGTATGGATGCTACAGCTTTACTGATTGGCCTAGGTGATACCAATTTGGTCTCAGCGAAAACATGAAGGAAACAGCGAACTCGTATCTCAGAGAAAAAGAGTTGATATCAACAGAGAAGCAACTTATGCCCCTGCCTTCTGTCCTGAGGCCTTTAAAAGTTACAGGAATAAGAAATGTTAAGTAAAATCACTCATAATCCTAACCAAAAAACAAATGTTACTTACTTCCTGCAATACAAAACACTAGTTCTCTCTCTGATAACAAATCTTTATGGAGTTTTGGAGGCCCAAATAACATATGTGCAATGGCTGACAAACCTCGTCTCTCTATGTGGCTCTTGATATTGCTCTGAAATAAACATTTTAAAAATCCCTTCAGCATGCAGAATATTAAACAAATGAGGTATCCTTGTATTGAAAAGTAGCAGAGGGATGATTGAATAACAAAAGTTATTTCTAACAACTTCTTAAATCTAGGAAACTTTTGTATTGAAATGACCAGTGGTTTTGACAAATATGTAATTTGATTAAGGAATACATGTTTTTTCATCCCTTTACATAATACAATGCATTCTCTTCAATCACCCTCTCCCTTATGTGATAGTTATATAAATGTAACCAAAATGTATATGAGGGGGTAATATGCAAAAACCACTATATCCTAAAATCCCTTAGTTTTAAATGAAGTCTGATCAATTTGATATTGCATGTACACATCCGTTATTGCTTATATCCTGTGTCAATTAATAAAACAAATCTGTGAAGTCATTGTTTATGGAATAAACGTTGTATTATTGAACCCAAGTAGTACAGTTCCTTCAAGGTCGTTACAGCCCATGGAGCCAGAGTTTATCCCCGGTTCAATAGCGTGAGGTGGAACAGGTAACAATAATCACCTTCTCACCAGGACACTAGTCTGATGTAGGTTTTTACTCCCAAGCTAGTGTTTGCATGCATTTGCACCTGAGTAGAGTGGGTAAATTGTGTGTTAAGTGTCTTTCCCAAGGAACAGAACATCGGACCTAACGTTACTTGGATTCGAACTTGGGACCTCATGGTCCCCAGTATGACAGCCTAACCGCTTGGCCACTGATGCCACATTGAAGCCAAGTGCGAACCGAGATACATCCATGACCAGTTTTGGTGCAAAACCAGACATATCCTTAAATTGTCTCAAATTGAGTAATGAGCGATCTTTGCCTGATTTCTTTTCCATTTTAATCGATATTTCTTTAATTTTCTAGCCTTGTTTGTTAATTCGGTGTGTCCCTCAAGGCCATTAAAGATGTTTAAAATATCAATGGGGTAACTGTCATTCTCTCCATTACCTACGATCACCATTTTGAACATCAGCATTCATGTGATTAAAAACTTATTCCTGGGTGACTCTCCTAGGATATGTCACGTTTTTATTCGAAACGATATTAGATACAGTGATGTCTGCCTAAAAACCAGGTCCTCTGGAGACAGAAACAGCGGGTTCTTAGGCAGACCGGTTCTAATGTGAATTCGACATGTTTTGTATTTTTACATCAATATTCATATATTTTGTATTGGCTATTCCCCTTGACCATAACATTTTGACTAGATCCCTATAGATAAGGAGTTCTGTTTGTTAATGTTATGCATTATGATGGAATGGTGTTTTTGAAAAATATGCAGTCTTTGCAGGTAGACAGATCGAGCTTCCAGCGAGCTGAGCAAATGAATGAAAGTTTATGACTATGACAAACCAATGTAGTGATTTGTACAATCACTTCCGTACATGTTGAAAACATTATGTGATTTGTCAGTCATTTTTCAGCCAATCAGAAAAGAGGAAAGTTGATCACAAATGCAAGACGGCCGGAGAAAACTCTCAACAACGAAATGGCTGCCCTTACCCTGCCTATCACCTGTCTTTGATGTTGCAATATGAGCCACGTCATTGCCTTGCCTCCACATCTTGGCACGCAACAGCTACATAATCTTTGTTTGTCTGTTGTGCCTGAGGCACCAAGGTATGGTCACAGGTGGCCAGGAAAGATGATCAGGGCGGGTGGTGAACCTTTCTCATGTCCGTCATTTGATGTCTGGCACACCTGTGTGACGTGTTCAATACACCTACTAGTGTCTAGACCAATGTCATAGACTTCCCACCCGTCCTTCCATACTTCAATTGCAACGTATCACATGTCATCGGCAATTATTAGCATTACATTGAGTGTGGCTTTTTTTAATGATTCTCAGCTCACGATCAGACCGTGTTCTAAGGCAGACCAGGCTGTAGTAGCGGGGTCTTAAGTGGGTAGTTTTATATAAGAAAAATTATGTTGCACGGAATTAGCGAGTTCTTAGGTGGATCGGATTCTCAAACTGCAGGTTTTTAGGCTGACACCACTGTATATTGCTTTATGAAAGTGAGTGCAATGATTAGAGCCGAATTATAATAGTAGTACGATAGAAGACCCTTCAGATAATGAAAAAAGTCACAATACGTAAAAATCGTGCGTAGCGGATTTTGTATTTCACCCCTCATATGTATCATATGTATATAAGCATTGATAAATACCTATAGATAGATATAGATACATTATATAAAATACAGATAGAAAACATGCAGATAGATGGGTAGACAGATTGAAGAACAGACAGACACACACACAGATAGATAGATAGATAGATGGACGGATGGATGGATAGATAGATTAATAAATGGATAAATCGATTGATAGATAGAAAGAGAGATAAATAGATATAAATACAAATATTATGTACTCAAGTTGAGCAATGATTGATTATAATCAGAGGTTTGCAGGGAAATATGCCACTAGATAACAGTGGCATTTTGAACATAATTTGATTCATATAGAAGTGTTGGATATAATAAATCTTACTATGAACCATTATGTATGAAAATGCATGTTTCTGTATGGCGAAGAATAGCTTTCAGTCCATGAACACTGTTGCCAGAAAAATACACATAAGTAATGAATGATGAAAAAAATATCTCTGCTTCTGATGTCTTTTGTTTCAACAGCAGTCATGTTCACGGACAAAATATAAACTTGCAATCTGTGTGACTCATTACTAACCTTTACACCTGAATAGTCCATATCAGCCATTTCGTTCCATGATGCAGAATACGTTGCCAATGGTTTCGACTCAATGACAGGGACTGGAAAATACAAAGGGAGTATAAAAAAAGAAATATTATGTGACATGCCAAAAACATTCCATAATGAAATTCAGAGCTTCATTATCATCAGTTAAGTCAAGGATAACAACATATAGAAGAAAAAAGATAAAATAGAATTACTCTTGCCTGATCCTTGCTGACTTGAATCTGCAAATCCTGCAGATGAAAAAGAAAAACAAGGCATAAAGTCTGAAATTGTAAAATTTTGTAGAAAATAAATACAAAACATGTTTGATGATAACAAAGCCATAAAATAAAACAAGTCATTATTTAGTTTTCATTATGATCAGTTGAATATTCTTCCTCATGCAACATATTTGAGATTTATGGCAAGATTTTAAATACACAGGTCTTTAGGTGTTTATTCTGTAGAAAGTACTTAATATTAGTCAATTAAGGGGATTAGCATAGTTGGAAGAGAAAAGAAACAAATGCTAAAAATGGATTAACAGTGTGGCTTTGTATTGCAGTTTTCTTTAAATATCTCATTATTCTCGTACTTTCCATTTTAAATCTTCGGTACATTTCAAAGAAGATTAAAGAGCATACATATTTAAATTCAACACAAATGAGATTCAATAACCTCATTTCATTAAGCTATTCAAAGATGATAGACATAGGAAAAATAAAGAGGCAGACAAGTTTAAAGCCACCTGGTTCAACAGTTTGAACTCCCTCCCAGTCCTCAGCAGTAGTGACTATGCTAGGCCTGGTATAACCTTTATCACTGTCTTCAACTTCAGTAACTTTTATTTCAGTTTCCTGTGAGGGGAAAAACATATAAGAAAAAATAATCTCCATTTTCTTGTCTTGTCAAAAAGACCTACAAAGTGTGACAGAAAAATAGTGAAATGTAGACAAAGAAAAACAAAATTCCTCTAACACTACTCTGATCACTGGGCAAGTAACAAGCCCACTGGAAATAAACACAGGAAATGGTAAAAAGAGTGTCGGCCTTATATGCTGCCCCCGCACCACAAGGATAGGTAACGTAATGGGAAAGAGAAGAACAATACAAATCAAATATCATCTCTCAGGGTAAAGACTAGATCAACAAACTTATGGCAAGGAAAGAAAATTTTTTTGTTTCTTCACATTTTCTAAGATATAAATTTGAGAAAGGGCACAAGGTATACAAAATAAATAAAGATAGCAGATAATAAGAACAGAAGAAATAATTTAATTAATCTAAAAAGTTATGCTTACCATAAAAAGACAATGAAAATGACACGGTATGGAGATTTCAGACAATAGAAAAAATACCAACTACATGTATGTCAACGAATGAATATTACATTTATAGTGAAAAAATTTCAATAAGTGACACTGACAGGCAAAATAGAAGTAAGTGAAAATAAATATTATATGAACAATTTCAGTCAAAGGTATAAGGAATGAAATACAACAAATGTAAATAATTACAAAGTAACAAAAATATATCTATCTATCTATCTATTGATCTATCTGTATATCTATATGTCTGTCTGTCTCTGTTTCTGTCTATCTATAGAAAGATGCATGAATATATACATAGATAGTATACAAACAGACAGATAGAAACCAGAATATAAATAGATAAAGATAAACTTATAGAAATATAGACAACTGTGAAGATAGATAGATAGATAGATAAATAGACTGATAGAAAGATAGGTAGATAGATATAATAGATAGATATGTAGATAAATAGATAGAAAGATAGATAGATAGATAGAGAGATTATGAATGGCCATGAATAAAAATAAAGTATCCCAAACCTTGATGGACGATGGATGTGTAGATGATTTCTGACATCCATAACTTGTTTCCTCTGCAGACCAGTCGTTCTTTTCATTTTCTAGAGTATCTTTCAGGAGAAGAGCCGTGGGAAGATCAGAAGAAAGTTTTTCTCTCTGAGTAAGAATTTCTGGTTCAAACTCATTTGGGAGTGTTGAATTTATCTGCATAACATTAGACACTTCTTTTTTCTCACTGATTTGAAACTTTCCTTGCGTATCAAGACCTTGATAATCTTTTTGAGAATTTGTCTGAACATCGTTTGAATCATCATCTTTATGTGTCACATCAAAGAGTACTTGAGGCTTTGTTGTGTGGTTAGGTTCTGGGACTTCAAATTCTGAATCATCTGAGTCATCATCTCTTTGACTCGAAAAGAGAGACAGGGGAGGTACATCTACTTCAAAATCTTCTGGCTCTGTTGGTTCCAAAATTTCTTCTGGCCCAGTCGATGGTTTTAATGATGGATTTATTTTGAATACCTCTTTCCCAAGTTCCTCCTTGTCATCGGTTTCATTGATTTCATATTTTAATTCCTATTTCAAAAAAGAAAATATCAAAAGTAAGCTCATCAGACAACTTCAACTTCATCATAGTATAATGGAGGTAAGGTCGATCGTTGAATCATGATAGGTTTTTAAACCAGACCTCCATAAATTTTACAAACCATTAGAACAAGTGCAGAATAAATTAAAAGTGAATGGGGGCAAGGTAAAAAAACACTAGGAACATTATCAAATTTTATCTGTGCGGGCAGCAATCTATTCAGTGATTAGTCCTGAACATATCAACTTAAGGAAACCTTCTGTAATTTTTCTTAACTCTGTGGAAACGTAAAAAACTAGGAATGGACAAGCTTGAATTTGTCTTTGTTCATGTTCAAACAGCTGTAGGGCTAACATCAATGGGTAAATAGTTTGTGTTTGATTAACTGTAAGCTAACATCACGTCAATGGGTAGACTAGTATATATAATGAGAATAAAAACGCAATCACAATAAATGGAATGAAAGGATTTTATATGATCATGCTTGAACATTTTGAGTGCGTAAAGATGTGCTAAGCAATTTTTTTCTGATAATAAATAATACATTTCAAACACAAAATGGTGGAATATAACAATTGTAATGCATAGTATAGCAAGCAAGCAATGTAAATAGTATGTAAAATCGTATGAAATATCATACATTTAACAAGTCTGGGGTATCATCATATTTCTCTTTTTCTCATCAGTTCCAAAAGATTGATATTCTTGGTGCTTGTCTTGAAGGATAAAACTTAGGTTTACAAATGGTGTATCTCCTTCCTTAAGTGGAGGTGAAGCGGAACCCTTTTCCTTTTCAACAGAGGTCACATCACATTCGTTGTTGTCTAGCATGACATCCCCTGACAAATCAAGAGTAAGCTCATCCAATGACACAGCAACCTCTGAAGGTGGCTCCATTCCTCTTAATCACTATAAAAAAAGAGAGAAGAGGGGTGGGGGTGGGGGGGAGGGGGCAACGAGATTTATTTTATTGAAATTTACCCAGTCTATACCCTTGCGGTGATTTCAGGGTGAATTAAAAGGAAACAGCAAGATGAAAGATAAATGAAAGAAGGAAAGAACAGAAGTAGGGCCTGCTGTAATAGCACTCGCCAACCGCCCGCAAGTAAGCCTACATATTTTAATCCAGCTTAACACCACAAAACAATACATGAGAACGCAAAAATGCCAATTAACAGACAAATGCAACATGCTGACACATTGAAGACATGAACTGGTTACATTACAGACAACTACAGACAGAGAGATAGATGGAAACAAAGGAAAAAAAAAAGAGGGATCAGAGAACCCTAAGTGTAAGCATAATGAGTGTTCACATGGCTAATAGAGAGAGAATGAGAGAGAGAGAGAGAGAGAGAGAGAGAGAGAGAGAGAGAGAGAGAGAGAGAGAGAGAGAGGAGAGAGAGAGGGAGGGAGGGAGGGAAGGGAGGGAGGGAGGGAGGGAGAGAGAGACGGAGAGAGACGGAGAGAGACAGAGAGAGACAGAGAGAGAGAGAGAGAGAGAGAGAGAGAGAGAGAGAGAGGGAGGGAGGGAGGGAGGGAGGAGGGGAGGGAGCGGGGAGGGAGGGAGAGAGACGGAGAGAGACGGAGAGAGACGGAGAGAGACAGAGAGAGAGAGAGAGAGAGAGAGAGAGAGAGAGAGAGAGAGAGAGAGAGAGAGAGAGAGAGAGAGGAAATGAGACAAACAGACAGACAGACTGAGCCTGATTGGCCTTCTCAATGTAACAGGAGATAGAAGAATGCAGGAAATGAAGAGAATTTAAAAACAATCTTTAAAAAATCACACACCAAACAATTGTATCAATTTGGGTAAACTTGTTGAGAAAAACAAACTCACACAAATGGACAGATAAACCAGCATAGACAACACACAAAGGCTGTTTAAATTATTTTTTAAATCTTAACAAAAACCCACCCAACCCAGCCACAAGATGTATCCATAAAGAAATGCGAGCCTGACTTTTTAAAAAAAAACAACGATAGATCCTAGTGGTCCAGGAGCAAAACTTATTGCAGGTCAGGGAGTGGGGAATGCTGCTGTATACTCAATTAAGAAATGAAAGCAATTACTTAATACTTTGCGAACTTTGGATGTCACAAAGGATAAAATTTAACTAAGGCTAAGGAAAATCAGGTCATGTTTTGTATTCAACTCTCTTCTCCTCATCACCCCCTCCCCTCTTTTCTCTCTCTCCTTCCTGCTCCTCTTCTCTCTACCTCTCTCTCCCCTCTTTCGGTCTCTCTTCCCCCTCTCTCTCTCCCTCCCTAGTTCTCTCCCCCCCCACCCTCTCTCTTTTTTTCTCTCTCAGGCATGCACGCCTTTTATGAACACCAAAATGACAACCAACAATCACTCGCGATATTACATTGTTTGTAGAATGTTAGATCTAGTTATAACCGCATAAAAATATATCCTTTACTTTATGTGTATCTCTCTCATTCTCTCCTTCTGCCAAGGTGTTTCCGTCTCTCAATCTCACACCCCATCAGTAGGACACACACACAAAAACACACACTAAACGATCGTACCTTATCATGGAAAAGTATCTCTATCTCTCTCTCACATACATGTAACGTACACACGTGCAGACATGCCTAGTAATAAACCCCAAAACTGAGAAAACAAAAAAAACTATCATCATTCATGATAATGCATTGCTCATCTTTATATTTGATAGAATGTCTGAATGTGAATTTAATTTGTAACGTAGCCGTTCCGATTGCCATTCCCCTCACTTAACTCCCCTTGGTGAACCTATTCTAGTTGTGTTTTAAAGTTAAGATAGAAATTTGCTTATAGCTTTGTATTTGTATCAGATGTAAAGTCAATTTTCTCAGCTGAGATCAATATTTTACAAATGACCTTATATCTTATTGGAGAAAGTACAGCTAGTTATGCTATTATTGTATCCATTCGTGTATCTCTCTCATTCTAGGCAAGGCCCTCTCTCTGTCTCTCTCAACGCCTGATTTCCAGAACACACTCAGGAGGTTTCTAAAAAAGTGGCATCTCTGATAGCCCTCGTCTTAGCCTATATTTTTCTACTCTAAAATATGAATTTTAATCTTCTATTTCATGCCTGATTGAGTGATTGCAATTCTACTGAAACTGGCATTTTGAGTATTTTATCTGCCTGTTTCTGTTATTATTGTCTTTATTTTTCATTGTTCAGTTTTCTGATATCTAGAGCTAGTATATAATATAAAGACATAGATCTAGATCTAGAATCTAACTAGATTCTGTTAGATTCAAGGTTTTCTAAATGTATTCCAAAGATGGGCTGAGATAAAATAACATGAGATGTTGTCATGTCAGTGTTAGTGTAAACTTGTTACTGAATTTCGCTCACAAGCGAAAATCATCCCGTATCCCTGACAATAGGAGTCTTCCGGAGATCGTAGTGCATTCAGCAGGTCTTATTGAACTTTAGAGGGTGTCTTCACTCTAGATCATTATTAGATCTAGTCTAGATATCTAGAATTATCATCGTTAAAGCGTAAAGTAAAGCAAAGTAATCAAATCAAGTTCGCGGTCGTCTGTCTAGAATCTAATATATCTAGATTCTAGATTTAGATCTAGACTAGATCTAGATCTATAGAAAATCTAATCAAAGTCAAAGCCTACATCTAGATTTAAGCATAGTTCTGGGTTTCTAGTTTCTAGAGCACATTGGAGTGTCTTTCGTCATAATCATTTTCACAGACTGTAAGCTGCGTACCTTGCACAAAATTGAAACCGAAAATAAGGGAGTTGGCGTCTATGGTAGCCATAGAGGAATGTGTGAAACAAAAACTTTGAGTTGACATTGATCTTCTGTCAACGAAACAAACTTGCAGCAACTACAATAATCCAGAATCTATATTATGCCTTTCGTGGAGTCTTTGCGGGGGTATTTAAATTCCCTTTGTATATTAAACAAAATAAAAGATAAACATAAAAAAGAAAACAAAATAGAAATAGTGATGAGAGAGACGGAGAAAAAGGAGGGGGTGAAAATGGAGGGAGAGAAAACGAAAAAGATAGGACAAGGAAGATAAAGAAATAGAACGGAGAAATAAAGAAAACGAAAAAGATAGGACAAGGAAGATAAAGGTGAATAGAACGGAGAAAAAAAATAATAAAGAGAGAGAGAGAGAGAGAGAGAGGAGAGAGAGAGAGAGAGAGAGAGAGAGAGAGAGAGAGAGAGAGAGAGAGAGAGAGAGAGAGAGAGAGAGAGAGAGAGAGAGAGAGAGAGAGAGAGAGAGAGAGAGAGAGAGAGAGAGAGAGAGAGAGAGAGAGAGAGATGAGGTATAATTACATAATTCTAGTGGGTGTAATACAGAAAGAGGGGTGGGGGTGAGACCATACCGGTATTATTGGTGCACATAACTAATGGTACATAGGCCGACATGATTGTGTATTGTAGTTAGCAAGTACCTTATTGGCTGATGAGGTCTTCTTCCACCTGAAATCTGTCGTGTCGTAACATTGGTGGACAGCAGTGACAGAAGATACAACAGTGGTCACTTGAGTTAAAGTGGGAGGGAACATGTTTAGAGCAAGGCCTGACGATGTCATTAAGATGCTGGATAAAACGGTCGACTAAGCGAAGGCCAAGTCCCCCAATGTATTTCATTGGACATCGTTTACAAGAGATGGTGTAACCAACGGTTCTATCCTGAATTGACTTTTAAGTTCACAATTGGGGAAAAACATGAAGACAAGTTTTTCAACATATGGGCAGGTACATGTTTTACTTTGGTGAGAAGAAGTACGTATCCTGTTGTGAACCAGGATATCGCAAAGATTCCTGTCTCGCCTGTAAACAGAAAGAGGCGGATCAGAGAATGTATATCTTGTGATAGGATCATTCTGTAGGATGGAGCAATGTTTCAATATCAAGCCCTTAATAATATAATTCTTTTTCTAGTGGAGATGGTATGTCATGAAACATTTCACTTGGTCATTAGGGTATTTGTCTGTGTTTTGGCATGACCGAGAGTGCTGCAGCGTTTGAATGCGGTTGGGGTTGAGCCTGGGACTACCTATACCTGAGATTTCCTAGGGTTGAGCGTTTCTAAGGACAGTCTGCCTCTCTCTATGACTATGTCTCTCTCTCTGTCTGTATGTGTGTCGCTGTCTCTCTCATGCTGTCTGTCTGTCTGTCTCTGTTTGCCTGTGTGTGTCTATCTCTCTCTTTCTCCCTCTCCTCTGTCTCAGTGTCTGTCTGTCTGTATGTATCTCTCTCTCCCTCTCTCTCTCTCTCTCTCTCTCTCTCTCTCTCTCTCTCTCTCTCTCTCTCTCTCTCTCTCTCTCTCTCTCTCTCTCTCTCTCTCTCTCTCTCTCTCCTCTTCTATGTCTGTCTCTCTGTGCGAGCTCAATCTTTATTAATATTCTTAGATCATCTCTGTTTTCTAGAAACCAATAATTATAATACATGTAAACAAAAATTACGGCTATATAGTGATCCGTCACCATAGCACATTATGCTTGTAAATATAAAATCTATTTATAATTATAATGTACATGCTAGTAACTTATAAATACTTGCTATCCTGATCCTACCACTATCACTAGATTTACTCCTAGACTGAGCTTGGGCGAAGCGCGCCGCATGTAATTTCAATCAGAAGGCCAAGTCTAGCGACTTGTGACCCAACCTCCAATTGCTCAGCTGCAAAGTCGGCTGGCAGGCTTGTTAGTAGTGAGGCTTAGGGTTTGGGGGCATCCCCTTCTCTGGGAGAAAATTCACCCATTCACTCGGTCTGGCCTGTTCTGCAAAGGAAGAACAATACAAAAAGTATTTATGGCTGTTAGTTTCCTTGTAGAAGACGGAGGTGGTGATTGATCCACACGACAAGATCACCCTGATGTCCCAAGACAATTCACACTTCGGATGGTGATATTTCAAGGGTGTAGCGTATGACTAGAAATATATGCAAAAAAACTTGATTCAGTCTTCAAGTTCGTCCATGGCCACTGGTCAGAGAAACACATTATGTCTGTGACATCATCATCGTTACCTCAACATCTGTCCACGGCTGCAAATGGCAAGTTGTGGCCGCAAATTTCCGACTTTCCCGCAAATAATCGCAATGTTCCCAATTTTCACAAATAGTTGCTAATTTTAAAAATTGAAATTATTTGTTCGTTTTTAGTTGGGTTTTTTTTATGTTGCCTCTCTTCGATGGAACAAGACAAACTGGTGATTTGTGCCATTTTGTTTATTTGTCTTACTCGGCTTATGGGTAGGCCTAAGCCTCCTTACTATACTATTATTATTATGGAGGCTCAGGGAAGGCCCCATTTATCCGCTACATCTACTGTACACGGTACAGGTACTCGGAAAATTCCTAGACCGTAGTCAAGTAGCCAGTTCTGAGTTATAATGTAAGGCGGTCACATTGAGGACGCCGAATGTTGATCGGCGCGGATAGCTATAGGAACTGTGTTAGTGTTACTTAACGTCAATTGACCCCCATAAAGAACACTTGCTGTCGACCTTGCTAAGCGCTAATAAGTTTAGTCAGAATTGTAGGAATTATTCTTTAATACCTTTAATTCTTTACTAGTAGTAGCACATGTAGTAGTAGTAGTAGTAGTAGTAGTAGTAGTAGTAGTAGTAGTAGTAGTAGTATTGGTAGTAGTAGTAGTAGTAGTAGTAGTAGTAGTAGTAGTAGTAGTAGTAGTAGTAGTAGTAGTAGTAGTAGAAGTAGTAGTAGTTGTAGTAGTAGTAGTAGTAGTAGTAGTAGTAGTAGTAGTAGTTGTAGTAGTAGTAGTACTAGTAGTAGTAGTAGTTGTTGATACTCTGTGGATTCGGTTAGAGTGGTATTTGCCAAACCAGTGCAGTGCTCTGTGATGTCAAAGGAATATTCCAGTTGTTGAAGTTGAAGATTATGGTCGACGGTGTCAAAAGCCACACTTAGATCGAGAAGCACAACTGGCGCACAGTCTATGTTTACGGCCCATTATGCCTCTATATTCAATTTTGTTTTTCCTCTTTCTAGTTACCGGCCTACTGCAGTACTAGATCTATTTCTTTTATCGTTACACATTACATAGCGTGTTAATCAAAGGAGGCATAATATTCTCACCCCCCCTTCCTTGTAGATGTCGATGTCGACTTAAGCAATCTTTAAAATTATATATGTATTTATGCTTATTGACTTATTGGTGGCGCATGGAGGCTACCCGAGTTGCCACCCTCTGAAACTTAAAGGAATGACATATATGTCATTGATAACACCTGTTTCCTGAGCAGATTTTATTCACTTGCGCTAATTGAATTTTGTGATGTAGAGTGAGGGCAAGTAGAGGAGTGTTTAATAAACATTACTATTAATGCATTGATCGTGTTTTCTAGCTGTGGGGTCAACGGTCGTGGGTGGCATTGGAATTGAAACATCGACCTATGCAATCGTATATTTTCATTCACTTACCGTCTGCGGACCGTGAAAAAGATCGACCTGACAGGCACGTATTAAGTCGATGTCGACTTAAGCAATTTTTTACATTAACTAAAACATGTGTGGGGGATGGAACCGTAAAATAACATCGATTTAGATAAAAATCGACTTATGCAACGTCGAATTATGTAGCATCAACTGTAATAATAATGATAATAATAATAATATAACAACAATACTACTACTACTACTGCTACTACTACTACTACTACTACTACTACTACTACTACTACTACTACTACTACTACTACTACTACTACTACTATACTACTACTACTACTACTATTACTACTACTACTACTACTACTACTACTACTACTACTACTACTACTACTACTACTACTAATGCATGTAATAACAATGTGAATAAGAACAAGAAGAATGAGAAGAAGAAGAAGAAGAAGAACAAGAAGAACAAGAACAAGAACAAGAAAAAAAGGAAGAAGAAGTAGAAAAGAAGAAGAAGAAGAAAAAAAAGGAGAATAATAATAATAATAATAATAATAATAATAATAATAATAATAATAATAAGAAGAAGAAGAAGAAGAAGAAGAAGAAGAATATAATTCCACAGAGTATTATATAGCCAGACCAGTCAGGAAGGCTGACAGTAGTGACAGACAGACATAGACAGGGATAGCCATCACAGAGACAGACAGGGATAGAGACAGTGAGATACAGAAAGAGAGAGAGAGAGAGAGAGAGAGAGAGAGAGAGAGAGAGAGAGAGAGAGAGAGAGAGAGAGAGAGAGAGAGAGAGAGAGAGAGAGAGAGAGAGAGAGAGAGAGAGAGAGAGAGAGAGAGAGAGAGAGAGAGAGAGAGAGAGAGAGAGAGAGAGAGAGAGAGAGAGAGAGGCAGACATAGGCATGGGTAGAGACATATAGTGACAACTACATGGTATGAATGAATGATACATCAACAACAATAACGACGGTGACAACAGAAACCACGACAGCAGCAACAACAGACACACACCAACAGACTTACTTACAAGAAATTGAGAAAGTACAAAAGAATGCAGCCCCTTTGTAACTAAACGTACACTAAAGGAAATACCCAAACCAACATGAACCAATTACAATGGATATCTTTAAAAGAACACAGAGCCAGAAATAAAATTAATATTTTCTTTAAGGCTATAAATGGCCAACTGTTTATTCCATTAGATCAGCTTGAACTTAATTTAAGAACAACCAGATCAGATTGTCAAACATTGATTGTCACCTGCACTCACCCTAGTACAGTAAGGCTGTGGAATGGACTGCCAACATAAATAAAACTCAGTAATAGTACTGAAGACTTAAAACTAGAATTAAACACATTATTGTAAAGCCAAAATTGGAGTTGGTCAGTTATTTTATGAAGAAGAACAATAACAATAGCAACAACAGCAACACTATTGTGTACAATCTTATCATTGCTTCAACTAAAAAATATAAAGAAAAAATACAATAAATTCATATCAAAATTCAAAAGGACAATGTTGACCATTGACTACAACAACCACAGAGCCTAGATAAGCTTATATAAATACTAGGCTCTCTGCTTCAACGAACAGGTGGTTATTTTTTTCTTCTTCTGTTAGTTTCTTTTTGGTGTCTTTCTTATTTCACTTTTTTTTTATCGTATCTGTTCTCTTTTCAATGTCTTACATTAAGTTTTTTGCCTCACTCACAGAAAACTATGTCTTATAATATGAGTAACTATAAAAAAAAAAACAACCTGTATCTGAGTCTAGTTATCTACGAGGTGGCGTAAAAAAAATAAAAATGTATAGAGATATATCCTCTAGTTCCGGTTGCGGTGTAATGGTTACATGACACAATCGTTCGATTACCAATCTTTATTAAATACGATTCAGTCCAAAAATCAAAATTCGGCGAACAAAAAAGCAAAACAAAAACCAAAAATATAACTAAACACATTTTTTTGTATACGATCATCAATGGTTTGGAAAGAAATTACAATAATGGGCCATATCTCTTACATAAAATTAAGTATAATCGATTTCACAGCATGGATCTATGAACTGATTTCATTCTCGATCTCACTTTCTTCCTCAAGACTTCCAACTTTTCACTTGCCTACAGTTTATACAGTTACAGATCTGGGTCTAGACAGGCAAATTAAGGAAACTTACTTCTCTCTCACACATCGCGACTGTGACACACCCCTGCCAGCAGCGGACACCGACGGGTTATTGCTTTCCGTAACGGCTCAATCGTGTAAAAGTTGTATTTTCATTGCTATCTCTTTTCTCCCTATTGTTCTCGTCAGTCTGCACTGCATCAAAGTTTGGAAATTGACAGGTTGAAGAATATTACTGAGATGAATCTCAAAATTGATTAGAATCTAGATAGCCCTAAAATCTAGATCTAGAGCTAGACTAGATCTATCCAATCTAGATCTAGATAGGCCTACTTATAACCTAGGCTATACTTATACTACAAACTACAATAATAACAATACTAGCTTAGCTAGATATAAACTCTAGCTCTAGCTAAATTTAAACTCTGGCTCTAGTCTAGATCTAGATCTAGGTAGGTCTTCTACTACATCTAGATCTAGAAAAATCTAGCTCTAGATCTGATTAGATGCTCAGGACAAATCACTCTCACTCTCCTGTGTGTCTTCAGAAAAGACCTGCCGGATAGGAGATAATGACTCATTTTATCCACTGTCACTGTGTTATCAACAAAGACAACATCTTTCCCCCTCACTAGGTCTAAACTATAGATAGACAATTTTATGTGTAGATCTAATCTGAGGTAGGACTTCCATGATTGAGGTACCGATTTTTTTTACCCGCTGGTATCGGGGACTTTAATTCAATATAAAGTAAAGATAATACTTTCAATATGGCAGGTTTCACAAAATGGTCCATCCCCATTTCCCTCTTTTGTCAAAATGTACATGTTATATTTCTTACAAGTGTTATATACCATGTTAAAGCTTGGAACATGAGTATTCCAGATATATGACTTTAAGAGATAGCAAAGGACTGTGGGCAAGTAAATTAGCTTTTTAAAAGTCAGGGTTTTTCAGTCAAGGGCATAACTGTGAAAATTCTAGGTCCAATGCCAGTGACGTAATGTTACGTGAACTGCACGCGTCCGTCGACCGAGGTTTCTCTGGCGTTTAATTAGTGACGTAACGCTTGGGCATCTGGTTTGGAGAGTTCCCTGACTTTTCCCTAGTTCTCAATAAGATGTGAAGTCTGTGTTTGTGTTTCCCGACACCTCGGGCGTGGAGTCCACGGCCGGTGCCTTACTGTTGATCAGAGGACTCGCGCGTTCCGGATCGTGTGGATGGGTGAAAACCGATGCTTTTTGTCCCGTTTTTTGTAAAATTCTGTGATTGTACGCCTTTATACTATCCTTATTACATGTTATGGGTTTATCGTGTGTACCATTCTGCTCAAACTGGTACGGTAAACTTCACGACTAATAATTTTAACGAGTGAGGATGCCATACGTATCGTATAGGCCGATATTTGCCAATAGATAGATAGAGAGAGAGAGAGAGAGAGAGAGAGAGAGAGAGAGAGAGAGAGAGAGAGAGAGAGAGAGAGAGAGAGAGAGAGAGAGAGAGAGAGATGCACCAGCAACAAAACCCCGCCAAAAGAAAGCGCTTTTGACGACAATGGTTGCTTTCTCCCCATACGAGCCCCCCCCTCCCCCTCCATCATCACTTCTCCGCTACTCCCCACAATACTCACCCCCCCCTCTCTAACTATCTACAGTCACATAGAGCGCCCCACTAGACTAGCACAAACTTGTCTTTATCGATCGATAATTACTTCATGGAATACGGGACGGGATGGGAGTGGTGGCTGACAAATCTTGAACTCTACTTGAACCTGTGCTATTAGTATTATTTTCTCTCTCTCTCGTTGAAATGCGTTTTTAGTAATATTGTATTGTTATGCGAAGAAGACTGTGCATAGTGGAGACGTAGAGTCACTATCGTTGTAATGGATTTCTAAACCTCCCGTATTGCCAATTATCTTGCCTTTATTTATTAGAACATAATAAATCATGAAAGCCTATTGATTGCTGGACTTCTTTACATAAAAGTTTCACTCACGATAAGCCAAAGCAGGTTTTGCTAATGCAACCGAATCTAACCTGAACGGTCTCCGAATCTAACCTGATCACAGTCTCTTTCTGATGTCCTATCATCGTCTACATTTTTGCATGGCCGTAAGCGCATGGCCGTAAGAGTCATCCAAAAACAAAATATTCCGTAAAGCCAACCAGACAATTTAAAAACAAAATTTCATGATTTCCCAATAGGCTTACACGAGATGAACTACGAGACAATAGCTCAACGCAAATATTACCGTTATTAGATCTCAGATCGAAAAAAAAATGTTTTTGTCTGACCATGAGGTTTTGAAGACTGACAGTAGTCTCATGGTATTCTCACTCTCATTTAGAGTTACCTATGATTTTTTTCGTGTCTTTTACAAAATATATGGTTGTAGAATACGTTTTCTTTCACTCCAGATCATAAACGGGCGCTTCTACGTATTTTTCAACTGTTTTTTTCAGCTCTTACTGTGTGTTCATATGTAGACATCAGTTGTTACATAATAACGAAAATCTGAAACCTGCCTCACGTGATCACTGCAAAAGATAAAAAATATTTAGAACTCGCCAAATTTTCTTTGAACAATTCTCTTTCACATGGAATTAAAGAAAACAATAAAAGGTCGTTGACCTCACCTACCTTAAGGTGAAAAGGGACTTATTAAAAAGAGGATAATGCCGTCTGTCTGAATTACTGACGTTCACACCCAAAAAATATTCACAAAACACACAAATTGAAAGCAAATTTCACAATATTATGTTTTTTATATCTGCGATGTCAAAGCTATACATGGACCAAATGTTAAGAAGATCCATCAATTAGGCTTTAAGAAAGATTAATTGAAGAGTTCAAGTTGATCATTGGGTCCCATTTTTGTGATGTGTAACAATTTTTGATACTGAGTCAATATACTGCAGCAATATATAACTTATAGACAGTTTTGCATATTGTTATGTTATCAATATTTAGATCCAAAATTCTAACAAATACACATTTCACTTATTGCACAAATAAAAGTAGTGCCTTTTTTTTCTTCTGCAATCTCTGTTGTGGTCATGTAGTGGGAAAAAAATCGATAAATTTGTGGAACCTAAAAATTCCATTTCTCTCTCTTTACACTATCAATAACATAGATCGTATAAGCGATTTTCTAGACACTGATGCAATTAAATTGCTCGTTCACTCAACAATAGCAAGTAAATTGGACTATTGCAATTCAGTTTTGTATGGTCTTTCTAAGTCCTCACTGTAGATTATAGAAAATTCAAAATGTCTCGCCAGACTCATCACTAAGACAAAATCTAGAAACAATACAACACCAATTCTTAAATCCCTCCATTGGCTTCCAGTACAGTCTAGAATAAAATTCAAAATTGCGTGTCTAACATTTAAAAGTCTGATAATATGAGATCAAGCTATTTGAACCATCTCAAACTGTCTTAGTCAAGAATATACCCAAAACATAATTTTCTGGCAGAGCTCCCGAAGTGTGGAACTCCTTGACTAAGAACACGATAAAGGCAAAATCTTTAAATGCTTTTAAATCAAAATTGAAAACTGAACTCTTCAAGGAATCCTTCTTAGTACAAGACCCTTACAATCAGTGGAATATCTTTCAATATAAACATAAATATATGCTGTTAAGTTTTATTCGCGATTTTTGATATTGTCGATGAATGAGTTTGGATGTGTAAATCTTTTATTATTATCTTTATTTAAATTATGAATCATATTAGGCGTCACTGAGCATTTCAAATGGATATTGGCGCTATACTATTGCCTTATTATTATTATTACACATATATGCACACACAATGTATGTTACAGTATGTACAGCATTTTTAAAATATGGTATATGAACATACACCCATTGGCTGTAAGGTGTAAAATTACACCATTCCATTCTTGAAATCACACTAGTTATGATTTTCAAGAAGGCTGGCAAGTCTGTCGAATATCACATTTTAATGGAAACTGATAAAATCCAACTTGGATGAAAGTAAAAACATCTGAATTCAAAGTGATATTAATGTCCTCTCATTGTTTTTGCTCTCTCTTTTTTTTTTTATCTCCCTGTCAGGTCAATGGGCAGGAAAATGGGTCTGAGGGGACGACCAGGTCTTCTCTTTAGCCCTTGTACTTGTCTTCATCCTTGTCTTCATTCTCTCATGGAGATCAATTAGAACTCCTGAGAAGCAGGAGGTCAAAGACATCTACTCATCTGTGAATTTAGAAGCTCTACGAAGAAGAGAAGAAGGAAATTCAGACCAACATCCTATCAATGATTTTCAGAATGCTGGAAAAGGATTGTACAACCAAGAAAACATAGATAAAGATCTTCAGTATCAGCTGGGAAAAGATTTTCTGATAGAGAGAGCAAAAATGGACGAGAAAATGAACTCTGTATATACAAACGTGAAAAAGGTTGATGAATCTCCGCTTAGTGTCATTCTTCATTCTGAAAATTCAAAACATCCTAAAACATCTGCAAATGTTCAAAACTGTAAGTCAGCCTCTGATGGACATCCTTTTTATCACGATGTAGATCCCTCTTCTAGAAATGTTCTTGATTCATTGCAGCGGTTGGTGCACATAGATTTGAAAGGAGCTCCTCCAAAATTAAGTTACTTCCAAGAACTTTTCCCATTATTGACAAAACTTGGGGCAACAGGATTATTAATAGAGTATGAGGATATGTTTCCATATTCAGGAAATTTGAGAAACATATCTGCCATCAATTCATACACTCCACAACAGATTGCAGAAATTTTGGCCCTTGCACGAAGAAACAGATTATCAGTGATTCCGTTTATTCAGACATTTGGTCACATGGAGTTTGTCCTCAAATCAATCCACCTAAGAAATTTGCGTGAAAGTGAATACACTCCTCAAGTGATAAATATCGCTTCAAATGAGTCGTATGAACTTGTCCGTAATCTTATTAAACAGGTAAGCTGGACAACTTTGTAAAGTGATTTTTAATGTCTTAAATGGCTGTTAAGTTTTTATTTGGGGACTTAAGTATGACATTGACATAGAGGAAATCTTTAATGAGAAAAGTATGAAATTGAAATTTTACTTTTATGACAATGTTTTGACTATAAATTTTGTTTAATCTAGATTTTATTATTTGTTTTTACTTCAGTAGTTTTCTTCCTCAGACCTAATAATACTTTTGATTTGTTATGAGAATGGCAATGCATACAATTTTTTGTGGTAAGCCATTCATTCAGAAATCCTCTCCTTGTGGTAAGGATTCAAAACAATTATAATTGTATCATGATTAGGAGTGGTTCCCTTGTTCCTGGTGGATGATTGGCGGGTTCTACTGATAAGTCCTACTTTCCTGCTGTCACTGTGGTAGGAGAGGGATGGGTAGTGGATTCAAAGTTAGTTGGGCGCCCTACTCAAAAGGGTTGGTGCAAAAGAAAGGGATGGGGACAATGAAAGGGTGTGGTGGGGGTGGGGAGGTGTTGGTATGGAAGTGGGCCTGCAAAGGGCTTGGGATAAGAGATGTAAGACTTCAAAACATGTAGGCCTAATAGTGACATTGTGCATTATTGCTCCCCCTCTCATCACTGTCATGTCTGCTGTCTCATTGCTAGCGCTACAGCGTTACTGTCTCAGTCTTGTCTCACAAAGCAAAGTAGTTTCAGCGTAAGACTGTGGTTAAATTCGAATGATATGTATCCAAGCCTTATATTCGTTGATATTGAATAATGACTCAAGTAGTGACCAGGTCTAGTTCTCAGGTTGCAACATATATAAAACTAAAAATATATATATTTTATATCAACCCATAGTTTTAATAATCAGTTTTAAAATATGATACCAAACTTGTCTCTTTATCTATGTGTATATGATATTTTGAACCTGCAACAGTTCAATGTATTTGAAGGACCCATTTATTATAAACAGTATCCATTTAATTTTCCTTCTTTTATGTTTCTTTGCTCTGAAGTCATCAAATAATTGTAGTCTTTTTTCCTCTGTAAAAAAGGAAGGGAAGGCACCCTCTGCCCCCACACAATCACCACCATACTCTTCAGGGCCCATTATGATGTTTGACTACAGTTTTAGTTGGGTTTTTTGTGTGAACAGAAGAGAGGAGCTTGTTTAACAGCATTCACACATAACAAAATTCTTGAAGAGCCACACATTTGTAAGAAAAGTAGTGCTTGTCTAGAGCTTTTTTCTTTCTCTTTTTCAAGTTTTGCTTTTATTCATGTTCATCTCTTTTTATATCCACATCAAGATTCTTGCTGCTCATCCATCAATATCTTATTTGCATATTGGTTGTGATGAAGTGTATGAGCTTGGAAGAGGAAAAAGTGCAAATGTTATGATCAGAGAACGAATTGGAACAGAACATGTCTTTCTGCGTCATGTGAAGCAAGTAGCTCTGATTGTTGCTCAAGAGAGTAAAGGGAAAGTCAGACCTATCATGTGGGATGATGAATTGAGGAGTATTCCAGAAAATGTCATACTGGTGAGTGATTCGATAGTGCTAAAGAGTCTGGTATTTGTATTTTCAATTGATTAAAGTAGAATAAACTTTAAATTCTCCACATTAATTCCTTGCTTTTCCCAAGAACGCCATGATACAAATTGGATGAAAAATGAAGATGTACGGATGAAGACAGTACGAAATTCCCGTATGACCAATTTTTTTTATATATATATGAAAATGTTGCATTGTTGTGCTTTTATGAAAAAGGAAATCCCATGAACATTTTCAATACAGTAGTGTTCATAAACATCCCACCCTGCTGAAGGGGGCAAAAATGGGATATTTAGGTGGAGTGCAAGGGAATAAACACTTAGGGACCATGGTTAATATTTTCAAAGTTATGTTTTGCCGTAACAAAGGATAAATGGAGAATGAATTACTTCATGAGATTTATAACTAGACAACTCTGTCTCATTCAGAGCTAACTATGCAAACAATCATATCCAATACAATGGCTCCAATGGTCAAGTGAGGTTTGTCCACAAAGGATCAAGCTTTCCATTTAAATTCTTATCTATGAATCACCCTGAAACTGTGAGCAATAAGAATCATGCTCGGAGAAACACACATTGCGTTAAATGTGTCGATTAGGAATGAATTTTCATTGAGGGACAGTTTACTTGTGCAACGAATTATACTACTTGGCACAGTTCAGAATGTGCTAGACAGTAATCATTGATTTCCTTTTTTTGTGGACGTTCAATAAGGCATGTAATTTTTATCAATTTTTCAGGAAATTTTAAAATTCATTATCCTAGAAAATGACCAAAATGCATCCCAGCTTTCTTCCAAAGTGGGATGTTAGGTAGACCACAGTGGGATGTTCAGGGGCTGATTTATATAGAAAAAATATTGTATCCTGAAAAACAAAACAAAACAGGATTTACGGACATGGATGTTAGCTGGTCACCACTGTACATATTTATGTAAATATCTGTTCCTTGTGGACTTGCTTCGTCACTGACAAGCATTTTAGGCCTTGCATTGAATTTGTATTGAGTTTCACTTTATTCCAAGAGCATTTATTTAACTACAATCATTAATATTTTTTTTTTTTCATGCCAAGAGCATTTGTTAAACTATTATCATTATTATTTTGAGTATAGCTTGATGTGAATGTTGATATGGTCAACAGCTTGATTTTAATAGTAAGTGACCTATTTTTCAGGAATCTCATCTCCCATCTCATGTGGATATTATGGTATGGAAATATACAACAAACATTAGCAAAGATTTGGATGAAGCTTTATGGAAAAAATACGGTCGATTGTTCAAACAAGTCTGGACTGCATCTTCCTTTAAGGGAGCAACTGGTGCTCAACAGATCTACACTGAAGCTCAATATCATGTTCAAAACCATTTGAGGTGAAGTACTATGAAAAAGCCAATTGTGCATTTCCCAAGTAAATACAGTAGTTGCCACCCAAGTTCACTGTGCTTTGGAGCAAACTTAAACGTGTAATTGGGCGAAGCATGCACTGGTGTGGTGGTTGATGGGCCACCATGCGTATTATGGTTATGTCTCTGTTTGGATGGATTCTTTTGAGGCTTGCATCCCTTTTATTTTGCTGGCCTCGCTAGACATTGAGAGATGATTATGTGCCTGACTGTCAGGATGATGAGTTAAGTTAAACATTTTGCACATGTCTTGTGTTGACACCTTTTGTGGCATAATTGTGATTGTTGAGGAAATGTGAGTGTGCATTTGGCCGAAGTAAGATCAAGCCACTGTGCACTTAATAATCAGAGTGAAAAATCAGTCAGAGGGAAAAAGTGTGTGCTTGGGTAAAACATGCACTTGTGAGTTGTGCGCTTTGGCAGCAACTACTGTATTGGGTAGGGTAAGAGGAGGAAGTTATATATATTTATTGAAAGTCTATAGTTGTCTTGCTTAAAAAGGTATGAAAGGTTATAAAACAGATACAAAATGTGATAACAAAGATGTAAAACGGGATAATTGAAGTATTTTTGATACTGACTTCCTGTTTGATTGAGGTCTTATTTTGAACATTTCATTAAAAATAAAATGAACGTTAAATGAGTGACTTGTTTTACTCGTTAATTCATGAATGTTTTGTTGCATACTTTGAAAATGTTTTATTCGTTAGTGACGGGAAAAGATATTCATTTGTGGCCTTAAGCGCAACATTTTTGTAAAAAAAGGGATGGAATTAGCAATCATTAACGTATATGTCTGGGATTTAAGATTGTGCAGTCTATAGGAAGAAATACAAATATGAGATAATGCCCTTTTTGGTCTAATTGAAATTACTTTTTTTTTCTCCACTTGCAGCTGGATAGAGACATTCACCAAGTATAAAGATACTGTACATTTCAAAGGAATTATCCTGACAGGATGGTCTCGGTATGATCATTTTGCGACATTGTGTGAACTGTTTCCAGTAGCTATTCCAAGTCTGGCTGTTTGCCTGGCCACGCTAAAAATGGTGGATTTAACGAGGTAATAAAAAATGTTTCCGTTCTTTTTCTTTCTCAATGTTTTTTTGTTGAAGTTCCCCCATAAAAAAGAGCAATTTTGTTTGCGCCAAATGTGTCTCGCGTGAACGTCTTTTATCTATATGATAACCCATCTTAGATATAATTTTTGTTATCAGGTGTATTACACACGATTTGTATTGTTTTTGTTAATATGCATTTTTGAGCGCCTTTTGCCTTTACCACTATGAATAGGAGTTATGTTGTGTGCAAAAAGAGAAGTTTATTCACATTGTATGCCATTTGGCGAAGGTAAATATCGGAGGGAAAGAGAAAGAAAGACAGACTGAGGGGTATTTGGAAAACCTAGAGAAATGGACATAACAAGTTTTTGAAATTTTTCTTTTCTCTTTGTTATTTTCATGCCTAATAATAGGTAGTCCAAACTGAAATCTCAAGTGTAAGCAATGGAAAAACAATTGCTATCACTTGAAAGAACTTTATTACCTGAGTAATTTGATACCAAA
The DNA here is from genome assembly GCA_037039925.1 of Doris montereyensis. NCBI lineage: Eukaryota > Metazoa > Mollusca > Gastropoda > Nudibranchia > Dorididae > Doris > Doris montereyensis. Next base: position 97,233 of record JAXRKP010000892.1, on the reverse strand, counting down.
ATCATTTCTGTAGGACAATATTAAACGAAGTTACGAATTTTTATTTTTTAAAAATTGTTCAATTTTTCAAATTGGTCAAAACACCAAATTTAATATCGCAAAAACATTCACTCACAAAATTCATACTTCCTAAACTTGAAGTCATGAATATATAAAACAAGTCCATTTTATTTCACAACTCTCCGAAAACTACAAAACGGACTTTTATCGAGTTAGAAAATGTAAAAACGGCATAATTTATATCTACGCACTTAATCGATGACGCACATACAGCCCGAGCCGGGTGACTGGTCAATACAGCATAATAGATCTGGTTAATAGGCTGTGCCCTGTTTTGATTGAGGACGCGTTAAACAAAGCTCTGTCACGGTAACTCACAAAGTCTAATTTTAATGACACTAGTAGTTTCTAGTGCAAAATTGAATGAGCTTTCTTTTGATGAGCTTGTTTTTCTCTGAGTTTCTTATGTAAGTGGCTCTACGGAGCGTTTTAAAATTTTAATTCCCTTGGACGAGCTCTTAACTATGGGGTATCATTGTAAAGCCTACTTTTAACACAATCTGATTTGTCCAATCAGAGCCAACTATCATTCATTGAGCTATCACACAACGTGAAGAAAGAGAGAGGGGTATCTGGTGAGCTTGTTTTTCACTGGCTCGCCACTGAAGCCGTGTCTGTCCACCCTTGTTTACTAGAGTGTGAGAGCACATTGTATTACACATTCCCTATCACAGCACACATGGTTGGAAAGGGCTTGAATAAATCTGTCCAATGGTGTTAGGCATATTACGCTATTACGTAGTATAGAGGAGATGGGGCAAGGTGAATAGGACTAAAAATTAGCTAAATCTGTGACTCGCGCCGTGGTGAACTGTAAAACGGGATGGTTTGGACAAGCTACTAATAAGGATTTGTCTTTTTCCTTTGTTTCAGGAAATTCATGGGACCATCAGCAAAGTTTTGAACTGCAGTAACCATATTGAAATGAGTTTTTCCTGAACTCGATCCAAAACTAAAAGGGCAAAAGTCACACAAGATTGTAGGTGAGTAAAAGTAAGAGAGGATGTGATATTTTGTCCCCTTTTGTTGTATTTAAGTATATCGCTTAATCACAGCTCTTTGCTAGTTTTCTAAAATATAGGTCAAATGTGCTTTCATTAATCATCTTGTCATTTCTGGACTCTAAAAGACTTTGATGGTGGTTTACCTATTTTCGAAAGTTTACGGTTCATATTTCTAAATGCATGTATGGAGGATGATTAACATGAATGTGAAGTGCTTAGTACAGACATTAGATTAAATATAGGGTTAATGATAAATCATTTTTATTTATCATTTAAATATGTTTTCTCTGCATTTATTACCATACAGATTTCCAGGCTACATGATATACTATGCCATGCAACAATTGTGGCTGCCGTCAACAAGGTCAAGAAGCAAAAGAAGCTGGTTGGTTGTCTGACTACCAAATGTCACACCGATTTAGTAATCCAGGTCAACTTAAAGTGATGGTTATGAAATTGTCAGAGCAACATTCAAACTTCATACAAGTCTCAACTCCATTGCAGAGTGAAATGAGCCAGATTTATTCTGATGATACTGTTGAGGAATGGATGGATGAGAACATATATGAGCAAATACATCACATCAAGGACACTCAGGAAAAGATCAAGACATTATTGTCTCAAATTCATTGGGAAAGGCGGCCTCTTGAGAAGGTTTTAAGGCTGCCCACTAATGTTAAAGTTGATGGTGTCTTGAATGCCAAAACTCAGCAAAAGAATAGTGGTAGTATAAATCTAGGAAGTCAACAACGAAAAGCTCCAAGCCAGTTTGACATGCACCCTGATGCAGTTAAGCATGTTCCCAAGCAGCCACCTTCAGTTGCCCAAATCAATGCTGGTAACAATGGAATACAATCTGCAACCAATATTAAAACATTCCAGGAAAATCCTGGGTCCAATGAGATTTTACAGAAGCGTAAAGTAGGTATTGAAACCAGTCTTTCCCAAGATGGAAATGTCCATGGAGTCCAAAGTCTTCATGAAAATGCAGGAAAACCTTTATATAATAGAAAGATGGCTAGACCAGACATCAGAGGACATCATTTAGATTTATCATATCTTCAAAACAAGACCCCGTCAACAATTGAACAGAATATGCAAAAAGCAGCAGCCTCTTGATGGGCATCAGATTTTCTGAATTAAAATCACCAGTGGTCATGAAAAAGGGAGAGAAGGTTGTTAGTGCTGGGGATAATTTAAAAACCAAAATGCTCCCCAATCCAAGTTTCCTGCTCAAGTAAACTTTTCTCAAAAGCTGAATCTAAGTAGTTCTAATGCCAATGTACTTTTAGAGAAATTAAAAAGCATTCCAGACGTCAAAATTCCCAAAAATTTCAAAGACATCCCTCTAGACACAAAAAGCTTTGACAATGACAAAAGCAACTTTATAGACAAATCAAAGAATATCAGAAAAACTGACCTACAAGATATGAAATCTCACAATGAAGATCTCAATAAGCTTATGAAACCTTTAGATGAAAGGATGAGGAAGACTCCTGCGCAGAAAGAATATAATCCTCGACAAGACAATGTTTTAGTGGAGCCAGATGAATCTGAGGAACTTGATAACACAGAAGGACGACCAGGAAATGAAGACGATACCATGAGACGACAAAGTGGGAAAAAAAATCTGTCACACGAGCCAGGTCTAGATCACGACTGGCTTCCAATCAAGGACAATGGTGGTCTTAGTCCTGAATTTGTGGAAGCGCTTGAAAATCTCACTATGCAATGTCAAATCAAGATTCAATAAATAAAGAATTGTTCCCACATTTAGAGCAAGATTTGAAGGAGGACTCATAAGGTCCATGAGAAATAAAATATGACTTTACTCACATAACCAGTATATATTGAGGAAAACAAATGTCAGTCTGAAGTAAGACTAAAATATAAGCTAATTGTGCCAGAAAATCATCTCAATTAATCATCGAAACATGTAGTCACTTGCCTTTTGTTTTTGTTATATCTCTCCTAGTCCATCCTGCATCAATGAATCATTATTCTCTTTAAATTGCTAAGGGTTTAGGACCACTGTATGTACCTTTGACTCTTTTATAGACATTTGTGAAATAGATGACGTGTATATAATTTTTTTGTAAAGTAACATTTTATTTTATCATTGGTGACACGTTATTTCCTTGCCTCTGTTGTCAGACCTTTTAAGTTTTTTTTCACTTATAGATATATAGGGTACCTTTTTATTGATAGGAAATTGAAATAGCCCTAAAACTGCTTCATGCAGAAACTTCTGGGTTTGTTGTTTTTTTTTATAAAGATAGGAGATTTATTCAAGTTTTATGTGGCATGCTTCTATAGTGTGAATGCGGAGCTGACTGTTTAATTATGACGTCATGGATGAAATTGGTGATATTCACTTTGGTGGCAACTTTTCCGACCAGTGTTTTCAATTTTGTGAACAAATTGCAGTTTATAAGTATAAAAATAAAATTTCTTCGTAACAGCTTTATGAACTGTTGATCGACTGATTGACAACTGTCTTGCTGCCTGTCTTACAGATTGTTATGAGTTCTCTACAATACCTGCTCATCATTTATGTTTTGTCCTGATACAGATTTTCTTCCCCTCGCCACCACTCCATTCACACTTCCTGCTGTGTTTAAATTTCTGTACCAGCGACGTATGGGAGTTTGTTGTTTTTTATACTAAATTCTGTTATTTATTTCCTCTGACAACCGTCAGTGATTTGTATTCCTTTAATCACAACGCTACCTTTAGCTTTATGAATGTCATTGTCATCTCTCATGTTTCTTTTGGACAATATGCATTCATTAACAATCACACACTTTCAATTTATCCCACTTTCGAAGATTGCCTCATAATTAAATCACCATAACGCATGCACATGATACCACATAAAACTTACGTAAATTGCCCGCTGCAAAAAGAACTCCAAAAGTTTCTGCATGAAATAGTTTTAGGGTTATTTCAATTTCTGATCGATTCGTAATAAAAAGGCACCCTGTATATATATATAATTTCCACAATTCTTATCATGCATCATATTGACGGTGAAAGTCACAAATCGTGCAAGTCCAATTTTTGGATGTTTTCAGAAAATCATAGCGCTTTTTAATCTTTTTTCACAGACATACACAGTATGCAAATGTAAAAAAATTTGACCCAGTAGGGATACACGGATTGCTCATATGGTTATTATACAGGTTTCTATTGGTTCTTGTGCCACGGAATCCTAACTCGACGAAGCATAGGTGCTTCCTAATGTTAAAAAAGGAGAAAAAAAAGGTGTAAATAATTTTAGACTAGATAGTGGAAAGATTTATGTCTTAGACTACTTAGAGTGACTTCTTTCTCTCCTTGTGTCTTCATTTTGTGTGTGATACAATACAAAACCTTCTCATACTACTTGTATTAGAATTGGAGAAATGTCTTGATGGTCAGGAAGTGATAAAACCCTTTGTAGATAACTTTGTATAAAGGAAGAACTCTTTGTCCATTCTTTACTTTGTTATTGTTATGTTTTACTTCAATCAATGGATTTTCCTAGGGTGAAGGGAGATCCCATTGCAATATTATCGGCGTTAGTGTAGAAGCCTAACAGAGGTCATACAGATGGTATTGGCATTGATATTGAATGAGTTTCAAGATAATTTTGTAAATGTAAAAGGACAGACTATCACTTTGCTTACTTGGTTTTTAAATTATTGAAATCACACTGAGTATTAGACAACTTTATCCAGGGTGAAGGAAAGGACTTCTTTGTGATTGAAATATTACAATCCATAGATCTTGAAGGAGATAACAGTAATATAAGGCTTTTCAAGGTGTGTTGTATTCTGAATACATTTTGTCAGTTGTCAGTCAAATTTGGCAAATGGCCTTCTGCCCTACAACTGAGATTACTTAGTAGTTATGAGTGGGATAGCGGTTGTGTTTTAAGATGATGTAAATTTGTCACAACTTGATTTGTACATATAAGTTTTCATACTGGAAGGACATAATAACAAAATTGATGATGATTATGATGGCAATACAAATATATATGTGTCTTTTACTGTCTTTAAATGGTACTTTTCGTCTTCTCTCTATTTCATGTTATTTTTCTTTATCTTTTGTAATTTTTTTATTTTTTTTTTCTGACCGCCAATTTCTATTTCCTCCTTTCAAAAGTCTTTCCATGACACTCCAGGATTGTTCTCCTTTAGAACTCTAATCATAAGCCTCACACCTATCCAAATGCTATAAATTGTAAAGAACTGTACGCTGTAGTTGGTCTAGACAGCATGTTCATGGTACCGCCATCCTATATATGGATGAACAGAATGAGGATGTTTGAATGGCAAGATGTATATAGTATATGGATGAAAGATTGAAAAACATTATCACACAAGTTAAGCAAAAATTTGGCTTGGTTAATTAAAGATAAGTGAATGAATCTTTATCCACTTGTCTAAGATGTGTGACATCGGAATGAACATCATTTCACTTTGGCCTGCTTATTAGGAAAGGCATTTAGTCATATAACGTGTACATGTATTTATGATATCTATCATTTGAGAATATTTTATAGTAATGCATTTACTACGCATTGCTCATGCTTTCATCAGTGAGTGCTGAAATGAATAGGTCTGCAACCTGTTCAGTGTTAATTTCTTGTTTTGACTGCCCCTTTTGGTTGTTTCTCTTTTGATTGATGTGTAAAACGCATTCTGTTAATTCAAGCTGTGTCTCACACTCACATAATAATGACATTCCTTCAGCTTGTGCTTTACACATGTGATCCATTTGAATACCATGATATAGAACTTTATTGTCTGATTTCTTTTGAGTTTTTGTGCCATTTTTCTCTCTCTCTGTGCTGAGCTTGAGCTGGTGAAATACGTTTTACACACTGTTGTATCTTTCTGAATCGGTGGTGTTATTGTGACACTTATATAAATGAAACACTTGGGTCAGCAAAGGTAGTCAAGGGCAATATTGTAACCTGTAAGGTGCTGACTAAAATAAAGAAATAACAGAAGTAATTTATCAGACTGAGTACTGGGGTGGGGGGGGGTGTGGTGTGTTGAGACTACACATGCAGATTTAAATGTATGTATATTACATATATCATATATTATATAATTTTCATTGCTTAAAATATTAAGAACCATTTATATCCTTTTTATGGTATTTTTTTGTGTGACATGTAAAAGAGCTACTCAAAATCCTTTGCTCTTGCGTTTTATTTCACTTTTATATTATTTATGTGTATTTGAAAATGTAAAAATATTAATATTTAAACAATGATTATTTTCCTCTGAGACCCATCATTCTGCAAACACTATTTGGGAGAGAATCATAGCAACAAGTTTCCCTAATATTGTTGTAAATTCATCAGGTCTATATAGCATAATTTAGATAAGAGTAGAGAATTGTATTGAGGTGAAGGAAGAGAGTGATAAAGAAATGAAGGAAGAGAGTGATAAAGAAGGGAAGGAAGAGTGATAAAGAAGTGAAGGAAGAGAGTGATACATATTGACCATTATCAACATTAAGTTAGAGTATTAAGAACATTAAAATTCACAAATTAATGGACCATTGCATTTAATGTTTAGAAAACAGGGAGAAAGAAAGTGGTCTGAAAATATCAATTTATCACAATAGGGCTTGCATAAATTGATGGTAAATAAAATCTTCTTAAGTCCACTCTCATATGAGGCAAATGTCTGACTAACTACCAACTCCAGTCCAAGTACAATATTATAAAATCCTAGATCCTTTCTCTCAGTTTCTTAAATATAGGTAACTAATTTGATAAATTGATAATCTTTTTTCCTTTTGATCTCAGCAGGTATGATTGTGTTTTAGCTTCCCTATTTAAATCGGAAGAAAGTGTCTTTCATAAGATCATCTTCCTTGTTTCTATCTGCCCAAATATTCAATAGACCATGGATAGGAAACAACATACACACATTGAAGTTCATGATCCTTCTTTGACAATATTTCTGTACCGTTTTTTCCAATAGATTTTTGCTGCCGTCCCATGTAACAGTGTAAGACTCCAGTCCATTCATTGACATATGTTATCAATGGCAACTAAAGAAAACATGTGTATGAGGACGATTATTATACTAATTATAGGCAGAATAGATATTCCATCAAATTCCAAGAGAAAGTGAGAGAGAGAGGGGAGAGGGAGAGAGAGAGAGAGTTGGATGGTGGAAAGGGTGTGGGAGGGGGGGAGGGTAAGTAGAAAAACTCTAGTCAACCTATACAAATAGTTGTTGGGTCTGTTGACAGAGCTAGATGTTTAGAAATGAAATTCAGACTCCATTTATGATTAATAGAGACATACCTTTCCAACTTCTGGAAAACATTCCTAAAGTTAAAGTGAGATTGGGTAATGAGTGAAGGATTGAGATTGTTCAATCTTGTTATATGATTTACAGTTGTATTATGATTTTTGACAAAAATAGGTCTATTAGTTTTGGAAGGGGCGGGAGGGGAGTGATACTTGTTCATTAGTTCATTTTTAAAACCTCCTTGATTGTGAACACTTAAAAAAAAATGAAAATAAGATATTGTAGAAAGAGAGTACAAGAGAAAATGGTCTATTGGGTGAAATAAAAACTTTTACCTTTATCGTTATTGCTCAGTCCAGATTATGATGATGCTCATTGTCTGGTTTTACACTACATGACTATATGTGTACGCATATTGATGTGATCTGGATAGGATTGCCTTATGTCCATAGAGATCTGATTTACACCAAATTTATGTCATTTAAAATTGAAGCCATCAAACAGTTTAACAATGCTAAGAATGTGACACACATCATTGGGTCAGTTTAATGAAATAGACTAGAGTAGATTTTGATGACACCATGGCAGCCCACCTGGGAGGGAAAGTTATCCATGTTTATAATTTGTGCCTCAATATTACCATGTTTGTCTCCATAGACATGCGACTTGAATTAACTCACAGCTGCATGGTTTTTATTTTGAAATTTATGCACGCAAGGCATTTCATTGAAACATTATTTGTCTTTTAAAACAGAAATAATTATGGGAAAAGAACAACTTATTTTAGAATTGCCTATGGAGCAAAACATTTGAAAAAATTCTCATTAATTTATCAACTTTCAGGAATGAAACTGCTGTGTAAATTGGTCCATCAGTATGCGATATAGAAGGAATTTGGAAACATTTGAGCTGACTGACATTTTGATTGGTCTGATATAGACATGTCGTTTATCTCCTGTCTCTGGCATGGATGTGCTTAATATTGTACACCACAAACACACATGCATCATTGTACTTGAGATGTGTATAAAGTTTTTGTCAACAACTTGCAACAAGAGTGGGACTCAGCAGTTTTACTGTAGATTATATAAGATACTATATATGATTGGGTTATCACCAGACTGGAACAGGATTTATTGAATCTGATGAGAATATTTACAATTTTGTCATGATATTATGAATTGCATTGTTATAATCATGATAAGGTTAAAAGTAATAATGATGATAATTCATATAACTTGAAATGATTAATATTACAACATTATTCTAATTATAGTATAGTATAGTATTATTACTATTAATACTGTATGTACAGCAATTATTATTATTATGTAATAAGTAGTTGTTGTAACATGCATTATATACCATGCACATGTGTCATATACAGCTAAGTTTTATTTTGTTGGTACAATTTCTATTTTCAGCTTGGCACTAGTTAGCTAGTCTCTACCTTATACAGTAGTTGCTGGATAATTGCATGCGGGTGACCCACATTTTTTCTTTTGAATAGGTATCCTTAAATGTACGCCAGGTATGCATAATTACACGCTCAAAACTACAAAACTGTGACAACACTTGTGAAATAATTCGCCCTCTTTAAATTTTTTTTTAAAAAAGCAAAGAAAGAAGATGAAAAAAGAGAAAGACAGTGAAAATCAGCTGTCTAGATGGGAAAACCTTTAACACACGTATGTAGACACAAGCTGTGATGTCATCACCATGTACAGCGATGCAGTCTCGTCGGAGCCTACTGTGTGGTCCATGTAACAGACTAGGGTGTCACTAACACACAGAATGATCGCCATTCAAATTGGTCACAAATAAATACATTGTTTAGAACAGTCATTGACAGCATTCAGCGGTTCATCTCAGCATAGCAACAGCAGACAACAACAAACTTTTACACAAACAAAGAACTGAGGTGGTTCCTTTGACTCTGTAACATATTTATTTAGTTTTATCTCTAGTTATCTTTCTCATTACTTTAAAATACAATTTATAACACAAGACAAAACAATAACCGCCCAATACACACGTGTTGTTATATCTCTACACACAACCTGTCGCGGTAAACGCCAAGCCGATACAATTATACCTACTTACAGGAGCTCCTTGGGTAGCTTCCCATAACTGCAAAGTATATGTAATTGCACGCTTCTTTCTTCTCCCAAACAACGTATAATTATCCAGCGACTGTTGTATTGTCATTACCTTGTTCCTTGATTAAGCAGATTTGTCTTTCATTTTGATATTTTATCATCTAAGCTTTTTGAGTACTCTTTTTCAAGGAAAAAGATCTCAGAAGCATTTTGTAAGTTATGGAAAGTTTTAACTGCCTTTATATTTCATTATTTGTGACGCTATAAATAAATAATTAATCAAATTGAATTTAATTAAGGAGAAAACTATCTCATCCAAGATTTTTTCTTCTTCTTTTTATTTAGACATGATGGAGGTGCAAACAGTTTCTCTTTGGAAGGCTTCACTACAATTTATAGTTCTATATATAGATCAATGATTCTATGCTATTTTCCTTCTTTGCTTTCTTTCTGAAATATTCCATAAATTGTTCTTTTAGAATAAATTGATCATAAATGTGATGAAATATTTGCCATTCGTCCCTACTTGTCGTATTCTGGATTTTAATTACTTTTTTGTATGCTTTTGTTGCTTCACTAATTGCCAAATGTTGTGATTATTAATAAATTTACCTGTTGTCTTCTGATGTTTTCATTGTAATTGTTATTTAATCTGTGGAAAAGGTTTGTATGTCTTTGTGTATCCATTCCATACAAGTCCCAGCATAGTTATATGTCGTTCAAGAAGAAAAGGAAACTTTATAAATTATTATAAAATGGACTCTTTCCCCCAACACTTTTCTATAGGAATAAGAATCTATTATGAGCTGTGGTAAGATGGGGTGGGCATTATAGAAATTAATTATACAGAGTGTCCTATAAACAGAGGTACGATTTCATTTGCTGATATTTTCCTTGTATTTATATCAAACAGTATGTATAAGATATCAGGTTAAAGAGGAATATTCAAATGCTTTAATACCTAATACTTCATACGGTATGTATCATTAAAAAACCCAGAACCCATATAAATGTTAAATGTACTTCTCAACAACGTGGCCATTCGCCATAAAATTTTAACACAATAAACTTGTCATACATTTTGCTATATAAGTTTTGTCTGACATAATTCCCGGAATGAGGAAAGTCACGCAATTAGTGAAAGAGGTGCGTTGTTCAATTTCCCACAATTCTGGAGGGAAATTGGAACAACAGCAAGTGATAGCCATGTGTTCGATGGAACTGAAAACGGTGAAAATGACAGATCTAGAGCTAGAATATAGATCCCTTAAGCCGACCATTACATATAGTTAGTTCGATCTTATGATCTGGATCATAAGAAGAAAAAAAAATCACGGGTTAAAATGGACTGAAGATCAGATGCTCACACTAATAATACTATTAGTTAATATTCACACACTATTGAGATTTATAAGCTAGCCGTGCACGAGTCAGATTGATCTTAAGACCAAACTGAGTAATGTATCGTGTATAAAGAAGAGATAAAGGACGTCGACATAAGCATACTCTTTTTGTGTGTGTAAATCCCCCCCCCCAACCCCTCAAAAGAAAAAAGACAAACCAATAATCAGATGTAAACTTGTGAATTTCTTTAGTCATCTTAGGTGCCATGGCAACTGTTAATATGCGGTACAGAAAATGGCTGCAATGGAAAAGTATGAGTTACATGTACATAATGAAGAGTTACAAAATATTAATTAATTCCTTTTCTGAAAGGTCCTTCACCTTGTCACTACTTGAAATACTCTTATTCACAATGTGCAACTACCACTGGCGGAGAGCTGTGGATTCCGCTTTGGATAGTCTCATTCAGTGCACGAATACCTGTCTGTTAGTATTACTCCCGCATCTGTTGAGTAATTTAGATTACACTTTTATTTTTAAGTACCGTGTGAAACGACGTTCTTTAATGACGTTCCGCTTCGGTCTACTTTTAATTAGATACGATCCCAAGTTCAAGTATCGTTCTCGAGCAGCAGGCGTCTCCAGGTTCCCTGCATTCACTTAATACAACATGTAGTAATATCCATACATGTATGTACTGCGGTTTTCTCACCTGCTCGGGGTCGTAACCCTCTAACCCAACCCTCTACCCTTTCCCATAACATCTCGTGTTTTATGTTTGGTTTTTTATGTTTTTCGTTGATTTTCGTTTTTGTTGGGTTGTTCTTTTTGCCCTTTTGTTTGTTTGTTTTAGTTTCTTGTTTGCTGTTGTTTTGTTGGGGTTTTTTGTTTCGTTTTTAGAGGAGGAAGAGGGGTTTGCAGGTGGAGTTTATTTTATAGAAATGCACGAAGAAAACAAGAAGCAATTTCTGAAGACTAAAGTCATAATGTGTGCCCTTTTGAGTAGGTTTCTTTTCAATTCATAGAGAAAAGACCCGCGCCCTTCGCAACACCATCTCGTTCCATCTCCCAATACTGAATCATCAATTCAAGACATATATATATATATATATATATATATATATATATATATATATATATATATATATATATATATATATATATATATATATATATATATATATATATATATATATATATATATATATCCTGCCCACGCCATGTTGTACTTCAGTCTTGCAACTCAAAATCAACCAACCAAACACCTAATTTTATCCTTTATTTGTTTATTTATCTTTTTATTTTTAGCTGTCGCTGAAGACAAGTGGATCACATCGACAAAACGAAGACCACCCAAAAACGTGCACTCATAGCAGTAGCAACATGGAGTCAGCACGTTTGCAGGGGAAAGGCATCGGTGTCATCCAATGCAAACGAACTAGAAATCAGTAAGCCTACAAAGGAACAGCTACGACATGAAGATAAGAAGATTTATGAAAGTACACATTTACACCAAAAGCATAAAATACCAAGGCAGTATAAAGAAAGCAAAACGTTATCATCAAGTACGTAAGATTATGAAGGTTTATACAGGAGAGGAGATCTGTCAGAGTAAGCTGAGGGGAGAAGAGAATAACATGAATTTTACTGTTTTTACCTTTATTCTGCATGAGACATTACAAGGTACATAATGTAGTAAGTGTGCCCTTGAACCATTGGAGATATTTCTCTAGAATGCGACCGTTCTTCTTACCCATCAAGATGACAATGGCGGCTTGAATTAAGTTGAATCCATAGAGGTATGTTTCAATTAAACACTTCTTTAAGTTGTATACTGTTTGAGTTTGATGATAAAGTTTTAAAATTTGGCTCCCATATGTGTTGGTCTTGTTTCCCCCTTGTGAGTTTCTGTGTCTTATTTCACGTTTCTATCTTTCGTGTTTCTCTTTTGCCTTCTTTCTTTCTTCTTCTAGCGAATTAAAGCCTATACACTCAAAACACATGTTTCCTGTGTGTGTGTGTGTGTGTGTGTGTGTGTGTGTGTGTGGCCAACGGAAAGAACGTTTTGCTCTATTTTTCCTGAAAACGATGATTTCTGAAAGTTGTTCATAGCTCTGTTTTGTCCGTAGATCGATTCTCCTATCAATTCGAAGACCTTCTATATGGAACAATACAAGTGTTATAGCGAAGAAAACCTCAAACAAAACAAATCCCAAACAAACAACCAATAACAACCCCCCTCCTCTCCGCATAAAACCCAACCCTATCGATAAACAAAACAAAAACAACACAACCCAGCTATATTTGTTTGCAGGTCAATATATTTTTAGTCTCGAGAAGTTACTATTTCATGGCTACATATCAACATGAAATCAGTGAACCAGCACTATCACATCATTATATTATGGTGAATGATTGGCGATAACAATTCACATGCTTATTACATGTATAATACGTATACGATGTTCCGTAATGAAGGATGCATTTTCTTGCCGGAAATCATAACGTAAAAGATTATTATACATTGCCATGTAGTTATGTTTCCCATTCTTTGTACCGAGGTTCTGCTGATCCTGAGCTGCAGCATAAGCGTCACAACCTGAGGGTATGTGGTTTGAATCCACATGGGCACGACATTAATCATAATATGGGTATTTTTTTTTTCTTGAATGAAAGCAACTCCTTTAACACACGAAAAAAGAACGAACGGATTAGCAAAAAATCTCATCGAAGATGTGCGAAGAATGTACAGTCCTTTTGAACACTTTTTATGCTCTTAAAGGAATACTTACTTTAAAGGGGCGATAGGGCAAAATTCAACTGGCCTGCCCATATTGCTATTGGGGCGTATTAACAAACGGCCATTGTTTAACACCGTACTTACCTATTTATTTTCCTGCCATTATTTTATTACTCGCGGGAGCCTTATCCTTTGCAGGTGTTAGTGTGTAGTGTGTGGTAATAAATATTATCATATTAATAGTTGCATTTGCATGGAAACCTATACCGATGTAATAAAAAGAAAAGAACAAAAGCAAAACACGTTTGTAAGTTTGAGTCTTAAATATAATTACCCTGTTGATACAGTATAATATTAAAGGCATGGTCACTGCAGTTCTCGTTGTCTGGGAATTGTCTCCTCATATTTGACTCTACAAAATGCTTATGACTCACATTTCTATAGGGATTTACATAAAATACGAGGGTTGTTTTTTTTAAATCTTAGAATGAAGGAACGAAGCCACAGACTTGAACTTTGGTGTGAAGAAATATAATTTTTTCTATAATATATAGTCACCACTCACCACCCACAAGAACACATTTTACCATCGATAAATGACCTTGCAAAGTCCTTTAGAAAAGAATAACCGATTTGTCCTTCAAGAATTATTCCATTTCATTAATGGCGTTATCATCTGTTTTAAATCTTCAGCCTTCCAGATTTTTTTTTTTCAGATTTGGGAATTAAGACAGGCAGAAGTTACTAAATCGAAGGAATAAGGTGGGTGTGTCAATACTTTAACCCATATTCCTTGGCAGCCAATGTCGCCTTGCGTGGTATGTGCGCTGGTGTATATAAGTATAAGAAGCCCTTAGTCAATTAATTTGCCTCGTCGTTTTCCCCTGAAAGCTAGCTAAAGTCTCTTTAGCCGGTCTGAATGATATCCCCCACCCTCCTCTGTGACAGAATAACCCTTTTGAAGGTAACCCGTAAGAATCATCCCATCCCGATCCCTAAATACCGATAATATCACTTTGCCGGACGAATTATGCACTTTCACTTTTTCAGAGAGATGGAGAAGACGGCGTTTTTTTAAATTGCACTGAATCACATTTTGATTCTGGGTCAAGTGATAAACCCATGTTTCATCTATTGTCACCAAACGGTTAAAAAAGAGTTTCTCGATCTTGATCGAACACGCCAATCATTTGTAGACTGGGTTTTTTTTTTGGGGGGAGGGGTTAGGAGACCGGACATCCACCTTGCAAACACATTCGACATACAAGATTAATATATTTGATTGCTCATGAAGAATTGTCTCAATAAACCCACAGCACAGGCCAGTTGCAGCAACAATTATTACAGACAATCTTTGGATGGAGTAATACCTTTTCTGAGAATCACGCGCTTGCCATTCATCACAATCTCCTTGACTTCTGCAACACTATCTTCAGTGGTGGCTGAGGAGGACGGCCTTCAATGGTCATCTTTGGTTATAGACATGCCAGCATTTAAATCGCTTGCACCAGTACTTAATCATTAATCACACAAGCCTTGGCAAGTTTCTCCATAGACTTCTGATATTTCACCATGGACGAACTGTGGATTTGTTTCCTTGGAGGTGAAGGAACTTCACCACAGCTCACATATCAATTGTTTTCATTAAAAAAACCATCCAAAACAACAAAACAAATAAAGTTTAAAAAACCCAGGAAAAACGTAAACAAAAACTAAACACAACGGAAAAGAAACCACACAAAAAATCCATCCATCTATCTATCCATCTATCTATCTATCAATATGTCTGTCTGTCTGTTTGTCTGTCTGTCTTTCTATCTATCTATCTATCTATCAATATGTCTGTCTGTCTATCTATCTATCTATCTATCTATCTATCTATCTATCTATCTATCTATCTATCTATCTATTCATCTATATACCCAACCATCTATCTATCTATCTATTTATCTATCTATCTATCTATCTATCTATCTATCTATCTATCTATCTATCTATCTATCTATCTATCTATATCTATATATCTATATCTATCTCTCTGTATGTATATATACATGTATCTATCTATATATATCTGGGAGTTGGGTGGTCCAGAGATTTGATTTAATTTGATTTGATTTACCCACATCCACAACTAAGGTGATCTCGGGGTTTTGGTAGGATTTTTAATTTTGCCCGGACTGCCTGTAAACAGCCAAGGATCTTTAACGTGCGCAGTGTTGTGATCTGCACACGGGACCTCCTTTTTATTGCTCGTCTCCGATGGGACTAGGTGTCGATCCACCTACCTGGACCAGGGGGGGGCGGAGGAGGGGGGGTGTAGATTTTGCTCGAAAAAAAATCGAGAACATTTTTCAACCGTTGGTGGGGCTCGAACCCACTACCTTTTGGTTAAGAGGCCGACACCTTGCCTCTGGACTACCGAGTCCCCCTGGTCCAGAGATAAAGTGTCGGCCTCCTAATCAAAAGAGGTTCAAGCCCCGGCAGCTTGAACGTTTTTCTCGTTTTGGGTAAACAGACTCCCTTGGTCCAGATAGACGGATCGACACCTAGTCCCATCGGAGACGCACGATAAAAGGAGATCCGGTATGCATTTCATACCATTGTGCGCACGTTAAAATGATCTCTTAGCTGTTTATAGGGCAATCTGGTAAAATTTAAAAAATCCTGTAAAAAACCTCGAGATCACCTGTGGATGTGGGTAAAATCAAATCAAACAAAAAAGTATATTATATTTAACTCATTCATCAATCTATCCCGTCTATCTATATCTACATACATAACCTTATTCGAAGTATAGGTTACATTGACTTTCCGATGGCTCATTGCCTTTCCTCAAAACCTTGAATCATAAAATTATGTTAACGTGTTGATACACGTACATGTATGATACTTCGTTACAGAAAAATATTACAGAATCAGAATGACAACATTTTACAACATTGATGTTTTGGACACCTCAAACGACACCAAACTCTTGAAAATGTTCGTTCTTTATCAGCTCTCACTCTATTGTCCGGTGTATGGGTTTAGACGCCCGAAATGATCTTTCTCAGGATGCCCTGTCCTGACATTTTCTGTTTCCTTCCGTGAAGGTTACATTTCTTTGCTTTAATGCCTCATTTATATCGTCTTCCCCTTTCTCCGAGGCCTGCCTTTTGGTCTTTTATCTTGAGTTTTAGCAATCTATACTGATTTAGCAATTATATTGTCCTTCATTCTATTTACATGCCCAAATCGTCTCAGTTGATTTATTTCTATCTTACTTTTTATGCCATATGCTTTGGTTTGATCTCTTATTGTTGTGTTTCTGATTTTTGTCTCTTTTAGTTTTCCTTACTACTCTTCTTAGATATTTCCTTTCAGCTACCTGTACTCTAATGTATTCCTTTACTGTCTAAGGTACAGGTTTCGCTGCCATAGAGGAGAGTAGGACAATAAATTGTATTGTATATTGCCATTTTGGTTTTTGTTGACAATTCTTGTTTATCTATAAATGCCTTTCCTAGATGGTTATATATTGCACTTGCCTTTTGGATTCTCTGGCTGATTTCTTCTCTTAGTTTTCCCCCTGACTTATTCATTACGCCTAGGCAGGGATATGTTCTGCTTGGTTTTCTGGTGCCGGAACCACCTGTAGAATATTGCAATACACCAGGAAGGTACTACTATGATTTCTTTGCAATACACCCCTTGCATCGACTTGCTTTACCCAACACACAC
>JAXRKP010000892.1:20000-72500 GCA_037039925.1 Doris montereyensis | reverse complement strand
GCTTTCTTCTCTTTCTTTTTCTGTTTGTTTTCTTCAGTCAGTAATCTTATTTTGGCAATCACTAGGTGATGATTACTAAATATTTCTGCTCCTCTATTTACTTTTTGCATCAAATGTACTGCAAAAAGAGAGCTGCTAACTATTATGTAGTCTATGATTGACTTTTCACACCTGTCTTCATTTACTCTTGCATATTTGTGGATATCTTTATGAGGAAAAAAGGTGTTGGCTATTCTCGTGTTATAATTTAGGCAAAAATCTACTAGCCTCCTCCATTTGGAGAAGTTGTTGTTTCTCCTTCTTTGCCCATTACTCTTCCCGATGTTTCTATATTGTTGTCTACTCTAGCGTTTCTCCTAAAACCATTAGTCCCTTTTGTATTTAAGATTCTCTGCAGTTATTCGTAAATTGTTTTCAAAGATATTATTTTCTTCTTTGATGGCATCTTCGTTTGGTCCATAAGCTATTGCTAATTTAGTTTCTCTTTCTTTTAGTTTAATGGTTACCTCTAATAGCCATGGGCTTATACATTTCCAACTTTCTAGTAGCTTTTCATGCCTTTTATACACTAGGAGGCTATTCCTGCTCTAGCTCTATCTTTGACAGCTACTACTGAGAATATTAAAGTATGATTTGGTTTCACATTTTCTATTCTCTGCCCTTTTTTCTTTGTTTCTGTAATGGCCAAAATATCTACTTTGAAATTTTCCATTTCTTCAGTTAATACTAACTCTTTTCCTATTGCCCTAATATTCCATGTTCCAAAAATCACAGTCCGTACTCTTTTCCCGAGTCGTCTTCGAAAGTTCAATCCGGATATATCATCATATGTACTTCTTTGAATCTGTTTGTTTTGGATAAGCAGGGGATTAGCCTATTGCAAGGCAGCAGGTTGTTTTTTTGTCATGGTTAACTCCCTTAGCCTTTTGTCAGCTAAGACCTGCCTGCAAGGCAGCAGGAGACTCGTGGAGGGCGAGGCCGCTTGATCCCCATACAGGTGCTTACCTGTCCGCTGCCCGGACTCTTGAAAACAAATGATTATATTTCAGAAACCAAAATCAAAGGCTAAAGAGGAAAAAGAAAGACCAACTTGAAATGGGAGCAGGGTTATAGAGGATCGGTTATGAAACGCACCAGAGACAGGACAAGTAGCAACATATCGTGTGCTTTCTCGCAAGAAGATTCACGAAGCAACGTCCGATCAACGGATAAGCCACGGATGGTGAAAAACGTGTTTTAGAATATAGACAATATTTCTCGTGCATTTGTTCAGAAAATATTCAATGCCTTGCTTGCATGGGACTATTTCATTTTATCTTATTTTTTCTTACGTGTAATTGGTCCCGACGAAGAATTAAATTTGGGCTGAAAAAATTGACACTGGTGGTTAACAAAGTCTTGATAAAAGATTTGAACAATTCATAACAAGACAATGACAAACACACACATATTGGTGAAGATCTAGCACATCATGAGAATTTCTTTTAAAGTAAATGTTATTCATCACGTAACATAACACGCGAACGCAAACATGAATCATCGGTGCATCAACATTGGTAAGTAGATCTATGTCGACGTAATAGTCACGTTTTGAGGTGGAAGTCTTCAAACGTGCCTGCATAGTCTATAAATAAAACCACAAACTTTGGGTCTTTTATGTTCCTCGTATTAAATTCATTTCATCATTTACAATATTTGCAATGTGTAGTATTAGTTCAAAGTTAATAGCTAGTGTACTAACTTGTAATAGCCATATCATTCATTGGAAAAGGTCGCCAAAATGCTCCCCCTTTATTGTTACCCTCTCCTCTCACTCTCCGTCTCTTTGTCTATATGTCTCTCTATCTTTGTCGCTCTGTCTCTTTGTCTCCGCTCCCTCCCCACCCCTCTCTCTGTGTCTTTGTCCTCCCCCTCTCTCATCATTCCCTTTTATCTGTGTCGCTCAATCCGTCTCCTTCTCTCCCTCTCATTCCTTGTGCCTGACGCTCTGTCTCTCTCTTTCTGTCTCTCTGTTTCTGTCTGTCTCTCAGGCTGTCTGTCTTCTTTCTGTCTGTTTGTCTATATGTCTGTCCGCCAACCTCTGCCTCTGTCTGTTTCTCTCTCTCTCTCTCTCTCTCTCTCTCTCTCTCTCTCTCTCTCTCTCTCTCTCTCTCTCTCTCTCTCTCTCTCTCTCTCTCTTTCTCTCTGTTTGGTTCTGGTTCTCTTTCTTTGTCTCTGTCTATGTCTGTCTGTCTCTCTTTCTTTGTCTATGTCTCTGTCTGTCTGTCTATTTATGTCTCTGTCTCTGTTTCTGTCTGTCTGTCTCTCTCCCCCACTTCCACCTCTCTCTCTCTCTCTCTCTCTCTCTCTCTCTCTCTCTCTCTCTCTCTCTTTAGTTTTATTTTATAATGTTTTATTTTGCGTGTAAAATAACCCTGGCCGTCTACGTTCAATTCCATTATGAAACATAAAAACAAACCACAGCAACATTTTATAAATTCAATGTTATATAAAAAGTGTTGCTGTTATCAAGTGTTTCATGTTCACTTGGCTTGCCCTCAACTCCCGCCACATAATTAAATCAAATTACTATTTTTTAAGTTGATTTGTAGATCTGTGCTTTGTAAAGAGCTCATAGTCATAGTTAAAATAAGGTGCTCTCATATCAAGATCCATTGATGCTGCTGTCATTTCTACAGAAGTAGTGGTAGCAGTAGCAGCACCAGCACCATCAGCAGCAACAGCAGCAGTAGCAGTAGCAGCAGGACATCTTACGCTAAAATGTTGGATCTCTAGATCTAGTATTTTTGATCGTTCGTCTACACCCGAACATTTCATTTTCAGGAGGTAACTTTCCTATTAAAATGACGTCAGATCTATACGACTATTAGTAATCCTGGCGTTGTGAAACGATCAACGCCTTAAAAGCTCACCTAGAGCTATATTTACATGAGATGAAACCTGCTTTTGATCTAGATTTAGAACATCATAGATGTCGTGGATACGCTTAAATGAAAGAGAATATTAGGTGATCCTGAAATCGTTTTTGTTTTGTAGTAAAAGTATTTTGAAATCGTTTTGAAGCAGTTGACTACTTCACTTCACATCGTTTTTAGTGAGATTTGAGAACATGCGAATACAAATTGAATACCTTTCGCTTTATGTCTGCTCTCTCTTGGAAGCATAAAAATGAACTGTATGCCATCACCTGTGAGGATATTTAAAAGGTATGAAAATTATATTACCATTACAATGAATTAATATACCATAGATCTACTTTTTAAACCCGAGCTGGATTTGGTAGTGTTGGAGTTCTGTAGTACAATAACAATACAATGTGTCACAATGTACTAGACTACTAATATTTCTGAAGTGGCTATTCGTCATTATGATGAATACCTGAGAGACACTAAAGCTATTCGTCATTACTATCGGATATATTGCCGATTACGGATGACGAATCGAGTTCCGTTTTGGTACTCAGTACGCTCTCGTGGTAAGTGTACGCGTGTCATTTCATTGTCCCCAGTCTCATTTATTAATTGATTGCCGAGCTGACCGTTTCACTAGTGACAATGTCGGTCAACTTTGCCATAGGGTCCACTTTTGAGTCTTACAATGATTTCTTACAGGAAATCTAGAATATTAGCTCTAGATCTAAAATTAAATCTAGATCTGAGTATTTTACCAGACACAAATAGAGAGGGAGGGAGAGAAACACAAGACCAAGAAAGATAGATAGAACGAGAGTGACACACATACATGTGCAAGATACAGAGAGAGACACACACACACACACATACATATCTTGAGATCAAATCACACATGCCACATAGATCTAGATCTAGTGTTGGATCATGACACAAGAAGGAGAGTGACACACATACATATGCAAGATACAGAGAGAGAGACACACACACCCACATATATATCTTCGGATCAAATCACACATATAATAGATCTACACCTAATGGTGAATCGTGACACAAGGCTTTTTTTAAGAAAGATAGACTGGGAGGGAGACACCTTTACACACACATGACTGAGAGAGATAGAAACACAAGACCCAGAAAGATAGAAAGAGATAGATACACACACAAGACAGAGAGTAAGAGAGAGAGGACAAGGCCAAGAAAGATAGAAGGAGAGAGACACACAACGAGAGAGAGAGATCTATGTCAAATCACGCAAATGACATCTAGTCTGATGGTAAATGGTGAATCGTTCCCATCCCAGTAATTTGTCACATCCGCCAGGAAAATAGGGAAAATGTCAATTAATAACAAAATAAAATCATCATTAGATCTACCGTACATGATGTATCTCTAGATGTTTAGATTCATGTTGTAACACTAAATCGTCATTACAATAGTACAATTTAGTCTATTCCTAATTTAATTGAGATCATGTTCAGGTCCATCATTAATAACGGATAGTGGCAAAGTCTATCTGTTGTTAATGACGAACGGAATGAGGACAAGCTCCTTTCACCATTAAAATTAAGGATGAATAGCGCTGGTATACTATTTCGGCTACAAAAATAGAGCATTGGGCTCAGGAAGCTGTCTACAAAATGGGTGTTTTAGTAGACGGATTGAAAGTAACAACACTAGTTCTAGTTTCAATATAATATCACACCAATCAAGAGCAGACATATATATATATATATATAAAAGACTATTACAGAACCATCAACAAAATGATGTTGGCCGTATTTAAGGAAGAAGAAGATATTTAATATATTATACGAAAATAGAAAATAAATTGTGACATCATCTCAGTGTGGGGAAATTCGGTTACCTTAGGGAAATCCGCTTAGATTTAAGCTATGTCATAAAATTTATGTGTAAAAATTTGTTATGAGTATCAAAATCTAGATGTAGATCTAGACAGATCTAATCAAAGGAGTCGCAGTGGAGTGAAGTCATGCCAGAAGGAAAAAAACAGTTTTAATATATATGATGAAAGGAGAGAGGAGAGGAGAAAAAGTCAAGAAAAGGAAGGCACAGGCAGTGATTTATAGAAATACATAGTACGGGTAAAGGAAAGAAGGCAGCTGGGGGATGGTGTATTTGGAGGTTAAAGTGGAAGGGACGAAAAGAGAGAACCATAGACGGTTGTAGAGAGATGGAGGAATAGATAGCCCCTTGATGCTATATATTCTTAATCTTTGATAATATTTAACCCTGATAAGGCTATGACTGGTAAATGCCAAGGGGTCCCTGGGGAACTCGCAGCTTTCACATTTTCGATTCGACCGGTGATGGTAAACTATAAATCAAATGTCTTGTTACGATACTTCAATTCAACTTTAGAACAAGCATGCGAGATGCATCTCAGGGACTGTTAATGACTATCATCTCGACAGAAGAAGCTGCAACTAAATTCCCGAATCCTCATGGTTTATTGCAAGATTCAGACATAGCTGATCCTTGCCACAAATGTGGAACTGCAGTGAACAAGACACGGAAGAGGCATAAAGATGGAGATGAATTTAGAGTACAGGGAACCTCTTTCCATTATGTGAACAAGGACAATGGCGTTTAATTACGACTGCCCCTGAATTGCTTCATGGAGCTCTTTCTTTCTCTTAATCATGGATATGAGTGCCCATAAAGTGGCTGCTTGCACTGGAAGAAGTATAAGTACTGTGGTGGACTGGTTCAATATGTGTCGAGAAGTGTGTTCGATCACCCTTGTAACCCGAAGAACGATAGTTGACACTGAAACATAGCTGATATAGATCGGTGAGATGAGATTTTCTGTGTGCAGAAAATACAATAGTGGTAAGCAGCTACCAGGAGATCATCCTTCAAGTGACGTTGATGATGTTGCACCATTGGAAAATACCTTTTTATTACACAGCCCCATCATCATCAAACAACTTGTGCATAACAATCACAAGCTGACCTAGAGTTACAAAAGGTCAAACGGAGACCCTGATTTCGTAGTAAAGCATCAACTAAAGCAAATCTCGTCAGTCAAGTAGTAAACCGTCAGCTCAAGTAGCACCCACAATTTTCTGCATAGGGAGCATACATATGTTTTTTGTGTTAAAATTAATAGGTTTCTGCAACAGGAATTCATGTCATAACTAAGAACAGTTGACTTGATACTTGATGCAGGCTTTATAGAAATTTTGAAGTGTCTTGAGGTTGATTTTAAGACTGCATTGAAACTGACATTTGAGGTCCTTGGTTTGAAGCATTTTGATGATGTATAAATTGTGTTGGAAATGTGATACACATAATTTTGACATTAAGAGGAAATGTGAAGGCTATTTTGTGACTTTTATCAATACAATATTTTTTACGTACAGAGGAAATGTGAGGGCCATTTTGTGACTTTAAGTATTCAGTCAAGTGCAATGATCTTCAGAAAAACCAAAGTCCTGAAATTTCTTCATATAATGCTAAGTTATATATTTTTGAATATACAGTAGTCTGCCAAAATGTATGGTCCATGGGTGGTAAAAAATCTTGTATTTTGGCGAAGCTGCATTTTGACTAATTTGACTACACTTATTTACATTGCCATTTTTGTTTAGACATAAACTGTTTTGTTTTGTTAGTTGATTGTTATCATTTGGGTTTTGTTTGTTGTTACTTGGTTTGAGGATGAGACCCAATTATAGGCCTAACCTCTTCTCATAGATTGTTCATTCTTCTCTCCCTCAAGACTACAAGAACGAATGGGATCCCTGAGACGTTCTGCAACTAGGAATATTTTTTATATTTATTGACACGCATGTCATATTTATGGAGTACTATTTCCATGGGTAAAGGTGACACAAAACCTTTCTTAGATTTTCTCACTGGGATCAAAGACAGACTGTCTGGTAGACCATTGTCTACGGCTGAGTTAGGGAGGGAATGGGCGGATAAGGGTGCCAAGACAGCCATGACTAGGCGTTGTCGTTCACATGTGTGCACATAGAGAACGCAGATCTAGATGCAACACTCACACACTTGTGCATGACATATTTTGTTACTGGGACAAGGCAAAAAGACGTTAAATTGAGTTTGTTTTTCACATGAATTGACTCTTTAAATGTAACAAATTGAAGACGGACTTAGGAAAACATGTTGCATTTTGGCAGTCAGGCTTGCCGTTGTTGTATTTTGAAGGGGTAATTTGTGTTGTAAAATTTGGTTGCAATATTCATTATGATGGATCGTGCATTTTGACGGCATGCAATTAGGTGGAGACTACTATATATATATATATATATGGATGAAAGTTGTTTGCACATATGTCATACTTGCCTCATGGCAAGTTCTGTGTCTGAGGGCTCTACTTTGTAACCCTTTTATTCAAAACTGCTAGTGATCAGATTTCTCATGTGAAAGAAGAATCATTGTGAATTTCTGAAGATAGAAACATAAATATTGCCTGGTCTATGAAAATACTTATTCCAAATGCTGTTTTACTAAATTCCCAGTTATTCCTAATATTAAAAAAACCCAAGAAATTCTTTCATTCACTCTTCCATTCTCAATTTCACGACTAAAATCAATACATTGCAAAACCGGCGCTTTATGGATATGGACAAGATAAAATCATAATTATTATGTTGTATAAAATAGAAATATGTTTTAAAATCTGTGTAAATTGTTATATCATAGATACAAAAGTCTTTAAACAACTTTCATTCACAATATAGGTTTTCTAAATATGTGTAATTTCTTAAAAAATTTACATTATTGTACATACCAATATAAGAAATAAATGTTCATATAAAGTAAATTCAGTAAAATCGATAAATAAGAGCTTAAAACTGAGAGTAAGAGTTTATGGCTAAGAAATAGTATAATTTAAGCAAAAACAGACAAACTCATTGGATTTTTTAATGGAGAAGGGAACAAATGAATTTTTATATCTTACTGTTCTCGATCTTATGTACATAGGCGCTGGGATCTTTGTGATCTTTCGTATTCCTTTGTTCAAGGGATAAGACTGGTCTTGTAATATTTTCATGCATTTCTTAATAACATTTACAGAGTACACTTCATCAAATGATGGAAGACTAAGTTATTATATTTGATGCTTTTGTTATTATCCTATTTAATTTCTTTTTATCTTGCATGGAGATATTTCCTCTCCAGACAGTTACACCAAAATTCAATATACTTTGAATGGCAGAGGTGTAGAATGTTTTTGGAAGTTCACTTCTTACCTTAAAAGATCTCGGTTTTTTGCAGAATATATATATATATATATATATATTTGAACCAGTTAATCAAATCATGACCCGCTTGATCCAACTTTTTTATCTTGATCCATGAAGAAAAAAAATCAAAGATTTGATTGAATCAGATCCTATCATAATTCAAGGTAAATGAATAGATACCACCCCAGTCAACGCAATGGTGCTATACACTTACAATTCCTACGTTAGACGCTGTCAGTCAATATTTGCTGGACCAGTCACCTGTTGTGACATAATTCAGTCTTCTAATCTAGTAAAGCGGCCAAAGTAAAGTGACTGATGAGGGTGTAGCAGCGAACATCAAGCAAGAATACGTGTGTTGTGTATGGGAAAGAGAGAGAGAGAGTGTACATATGTGTTTGTATGAGGGTAGACGGAATTAGCTGTGATGACTCGGCCCATATTATTGCATTTAAAAGATTTAATACTATTACTATATTATATTAAGGATAAAGTAATAGCCCACATCAATAGTAGACACATCAATAAGACATTTTCGGTCAAACCAAATGTTTTGCATGTTCCTCCTAGGTTTGGATTAAGTGGGTTTGACTGTACTTGAATATATTTAAGAAAGAACACTGATTAGTAATCCTTGGCATACAACAAATTTGAACCGGATAGAGGTACCATCAGGAATCCGGATTATCTATGCTTGTCTATCATTGCTGATGCTTTTTACTGTGAGTTTGGCATTTTTTCTGTTTAATTGCCTAGACTAAATTGTAAACATGAGTTGTTCTTTACTTATATTGTATGTATTGACATTATAATTATTGAATAATTAATTCTATTATATGTATGCCTTATTAATTGTATGTTATTATTTTAGAGTAAAATGACAGCATGGCAGACAGAGGTGCATACTATGGTAGTCTAGGGAGACAAGGTAAATATGTGTATTTTAAAAATTAAATTGCTGTTTCTGATCTTTGTTTGACATGCTTGAAAACTATTTCATGCCAAATAAATTGTTTCACTCTCATGTAATATAAAATCTCCAAGAAATCAGCACGGTCCACATTATACATGTAGAAGGACAAATGTACCATAAATGTCTTTTTCTGATAAATTGGTTGTTCCTCTGTTTTTAAACTGATCACTATTATTTCAATGATTTCCATCATCTTGATTTCAAATGACCTATGGTTATTGTCTTCGCAAACTTTAAAAAAAAAAAAAAACAATATAGAGTTCTGGTATCTTGATTTTCAACATTGCTCTCCTATTTCCACCTCCTTTGACAGCTCTTGCTTCAAGCTATTCAGCTCTGGATGGTGTGCCTTTTAAAATTGCCTCAAGTTTCAGACAGGACCCCAAGGTAAATATAAGCTAAAAGCAAAAAAAGACATTGGTGTGAATTTTTGTGTGTGTCTAATTAAAGAAGATCATTGGTGTGTATACTATTCTGAAACTACAAATGCTAAAGTATCCTCACATGCATAGCAACATTTTGAAATAGTTTGGAAATCAGAAAATTTGAAAATTTATAAGGCTAATGTTCTTCACTGAGGATGGGTGGAAGAAGGGTTTAGATGCTTCTAAAACTGTCGCAACACACTAGAATGAGGGAAACACTTAACTTTATGGAACTCTCCTGAGATTGATGTGAATTAGAAATCACATTGGCAGAAAAATCGAGATAGTAAAGAATCTCTTTTTCAACTAACCTTTTGTAGTGTTAAAACCATTTATCTTCAATTTACTGATAGAGATAACCTTATAATTTTTCTTGTGTATTGCTCAATGTCAAGCATCTATTGTAATTTTAATTACAACATGTAACTCTATATTGCATTGTTACTTTTACAACTGCGATTGTTTTATAACATTATACTTTATCGTATAGGTTGCTGCAAGGTAGCTGACATTTTATGATTTGCTAAATCAGAGAATTTGATTAGTCAACACAGCCAGACATATATGTAAAGAGGATTTTATATAGAGATATATATATATATATACTTGAAACCTTTATTAACCTCACAATTTTCAGTGTATTGTATGTGTACGAGGGCGCAGGACAGAGCTCTTATTTAGTGCGTGCGCGTGTGTGTGTCGTATCAATGCTAACTTCCCTGAGCCTAATATAATTGTATATTGTATCCTGCGCTGCCCAGCGTGCTGATAGTGTGTAGTGCTTTAGTAGGACGCCCACAGGAAGAGAGCGCAGTAACTTTGATTAAGAGGATTGAATTGCCTTGCACTGTCTTTAGTAAACTGTACTAGTGTGTGTTTGTCCTTGGCTCTGTGGGAGCCAGTACCATTACAAGTGTGTTTGACCTATTAGATCTTCTGCTTCATCCGTTCATCATTTCTATCACTTATCACCAACACACTGTTACATTTGTTTCTTTTTATTTGGCTTGAATGCCTTATGTGTACAATACATTGATCAATAATCTCATCGCTTTTTCTTTTTATAATTTTTTATCCATCATACATACAATGCTGTTATTTAACCTTTTTTTCTTCCCCAGTCGATAAGTTTACCAGTACTAGGAACTTCGGGTGGCTGTGATGCTTTTAATGAGGAGGTATGCCAACATTTTTAGACAATTTAACAGACATTTTTTTCTGGATTGACGTCAGCTATTTTTATCCATATTTTTGTGGGAGTTTTTCTCTTTGTTTTAACCCTCTCAATTACAGAACAGTAGCAACCACCTACATCGAAATTTCCGTTCAGAAATGTTTTAAATTTCATTAAATTAGGTTTCCGGTTTTTCTATCATGCATATTGTGAAGAAAGTAATTTTGATTCATCGAAAATGGTTAAATATGATATATTTTACGTAGTTAAATAACTTTGGTACACATTTTCTCCAGGATTTGTAAATGTTTGTATCTTCATTAGTTTTGTTCGAAACTTTTCGATCTTGAAATAAGCTTAATTTTGAAAGAAAACATTTCCTGAAGCCGGAAACAAAGATCTTGAATATAGACCATTGGTAAAATAATGTAATTAATGAAACGTTAATCCACTTACAAAATTTTCATGAACAATTTCAAAAACCTGTCAGTGTGTTAGATCTTTTAGATTACCTGAGACGAGAGCTCATCCTGGGCAGTCTAACCTATCACAAACCTGTGATTGATCCAGTTGACCCTGGAGGAGGGGAAAGCAGTAAAGCAAGGCGTGTTATGTCTTGCAAACATTAGTGTAAATTCACACCTTTCTGGGTGTGCTAAATAAGGTCTAATAGAAAATCATGGAATTAATCAGAGTCAAGATAGCTGAATTTCCAAACAGAACCAAGGTTTCGGAAGACCACAGAATAGACCAATGTCCATAGTCTAGGGCAAAGTTTCTGCATCAGAATATATGTAAGAGTAAAGTGGAATCAGCTGTGCTCATGAATAAGAAAGTTGCCGTTGAGAGAGTCAAGGGGATGAGAGTTACTTTTTTTGTTTGTTTTATCCCCAAATTGACAATATAGTGTTTTTCAAAGTAATGAGAAAAATCTATGCCTCTCTCTTTTGGTAACTTTTGCCTTGCTTAAAGTTGGATAAAAATTATTAAAGATACCTGCCCTCTATCATTTAGGCTATATTGTTTGCCCTTGAACGAAATCACGGTGATTTTGCACACTCTGAGTACGTTTACTGAAGTAATGAAAATTTCCTTCATGTTCTTTTCAGTATGTCTTTGAGACAGAAGAAGCTGTCCTGGCATGGGCTCGTGCCCGAGATGAAGCCATAAAAAGCAAAGCAAGAAGAAGCAGACAAAGCTGCAAAAGCTGCTGCAGCCCAGAAAGATGCTGCGTCAAAACAGAACGAAGGCTCCACTGACTCAGAATCTGATGAGAGCCCCGAAGCTGACAGCAGTATCAGTACAACACAGGGTGCACGTCATGGTAATGTCAAGAACAAGCCACCACGACCAAATTTTCCGCCCAGGCCTCCCATTCCAAAACCAGCCCCAAGGCCAGGATCCATTCTGAAGCCTACACTCATACAGCAAATAAACAAAGCCAGTGATGGAAATGACACCAGCAGTAGTAAGTCAGCAGTTCCCAGTTCCACCTCCAATGACAAATTTGATATTACAATGTTTGAACAAGAGGCAGATCCCTTTGATAACCTGGAGCTTCAAACTATCAACGACATGGAAGAGCTTAAGGACCTTCTGGATCCCTTCTCCAATCTTGCTGGTGGGCAAGGGGAGGATAAGCAAAGTGATGTACAAAATCAGATGAATATTCCAGTCACAGGATCAGAGAATGATGTAAATGCCTCTGAGAGTTTTTATGAATTGGCTGGTCCTGTGACAACAAATAATTGGGTGATTTTTGAGAATGCAGGTTCCTCCCAAACCTGTGGAAGTCCAGCATTAAGCACTGATTCTAACAAGGGGGAAATATGGCTAGCAGTTCAGACTCTCCTGTAAGTGATGCTGGGGAATATGTGAAATTGAATACTGAGCAGATTCAGCCTCCCATTTCTCTTAATTCAAACCTGAATGGGACGACTGCTCATCCTTCTTCAGACATAACAACAAATTTATCTACACAACAAGGTAATCCATTTGAATCAAATCTCCCTCCTCATTTAGAAGGAACTGGTATTTTTAAACCGGTCCTACCCCCGATTCCTAAACCTCGACAGACAGTAACAAATGAAGCTGTTAACACTAATGCAGTGTCCCAAAATGCAACAGACCAAGCTTCTTCTCAACCAAGTTCCACCATTAATGCATTCAATAAAGATCAGTCTAACTGTCCTGGTGCAAAGCCATCCAATGGTTTAAAACCAGCAAGAGTTGCGCCCCCTCCCCCTTTACCCAAACCTTCGGCAGTTGTGCCTCAATCAGACAATTCTGTCAAAATGTGGTCTTCTGTTGGTCCTTCTCTGGCCAGTTCCCTTGACAACAGTAAGGAGAATGCCAATAATACAAACCCATACTCTCGGCACAGCTTGGAGTGGCATGGCGTGTCGAAAAGTCCAGATTTGTCTCAAGGCCAAAGCCCCTCACCAATTCCTGCTGATAAACTGTCACAGTCCGCATCATCACAGGTAAGTTGAATACTTACTTAGTTTGCCAGTCAGGCCAAAAGTTTCTCTTATCATTTTAAATATTTGTCATGACCTAACTCAAACTGACTGCTTTGTCTTCCTGTGAAAGCTGAATGATTCAACCAGGTGATACATTCTGATTCACAATTTTCTTGTGTGAGTGAGAATTTTCTTCTTCATAATAATAATAACTGACAAACTCAATTTTTGAGAATTTCTGTCATTGGGCATGATTTTGAATTCAGCCACAAACTGTTTGAATCTAATTTTATTTATAACGTGATGAGTTTCATTTTGTTTTTTTAAGCCACCAGCGCTATTGATGAGCTTAATTTCTGGTGGCAGTTTGTTCCATATCCTTACTATACTAGGGTGAAATGAGTGCAGGTGACAATAAATGTTTGGAGATGAAACCATGTATGTTTGACAGCCTGATCTAGTTGTATGTATATTAAGTTTGAGCTGATCTGATGGGATGAATGTGTGCGGTTAACAGGCATTACTTCCTTCCTTTCACTGTTTCACATGTCTTTCCTTCATCTTTTTGTTTCCTCTTGATTCACCCTGAGATCACTGCACATATTAGACTGGGTAAATTGCAATGAAACAAACTAATGGGATAAACATTTGGCATTTACAGCTTTAAAGAAAGTAGTTTTTTTATTTCTGGCTCTATATTCCTCTAAAGATAAATAGGCAGGATAATAATTGATGATTTGAATGCACTGATTGGTTGAGTGTTAGTGTTACACCAAACTATGTTATATTACTGATTAGATGAAGATTTAGAGCAAATAATGAATTTATGACAAGACCAACCATTGGTTCTTATTAACATTGTTTGCTTTAGAAGTCTAGGATCTATATAACTTAAGTTAATGAAACGATACTTAGTATTCATCCTGATAGTATGGCGTGTTTTTTGCTGAACAGGTGTAGTTTTGTGAGATTCAAGTTCATGTCTTTGAAATAAAAGATCATTTCAAAAGGGAAGTCTGAAAATATAAGGTCTACATCTAGAAAATAATGTTTTTGTGAGTAGCATAACATGCTTTTGATATGACACTCTTGGTTAAGTATTAAATAAATGGTTTTTTTTGCCACTTTAGCTCTGGAACAGATACCGCCCCTTACCTCCTGCCCCATCTCCCAAACCAAGTGATAATCAGGCCTTACCACAGCGTCCTCCAAGCCAGACGATGGGACTGAGTGACCCCTACTTTTCCCTTTCTAAAGAAGCACAAACATTTATTGACAGGATCACCTCTATGGGATTTTTAAGGGCCAAAGTTGCCAGGGCTGTGCACAAATTTGGACAAGATGAGAAGGAGGTGAATATTGAAAACTGAAAAGAAAGTTTTTTTAGCCCCTGAAATATTTTGAACATTGAATTTGGCATCTGAGATCACTCATAAAGGTTAATAGAAGATAATTTTGTTTATACCATTGACCAAGTTTAGAAGCAAAAGCAATTCCATGACTGTTGATAAATATGCATGTCACAATACATTTTTATTTCTAGAATTTTTTCATGATTTTGATTTCAAATAGTTCTGCTCTCTGGCAGTCCTATTCTCATCTTTTTTGGCACCCTTTTATTTATGATATCACCATTCTTCATATTTATTTATTTGTAAGAATAAAAGTTATCAGAGTTATCTACTCCTTCATTTTATTATTTATAATGTTTTCATCTTTGTGAAATCAGGTTATTGATCATCTCATAGCTGTGGACACACTAGAACAAAAGAAATTTGCTCCCCTATTCGCT
This sequence comes from Doris montereyensis, assembly GCA_037039925.1. Lineage (NCBI taxonomy): Eukaryota > Metazoa > Mollusca > Gastropoda > Nudibranchia > Dorididae > Doris > Doris montereyensis. The sequence continues at coordinate 57,525 of JAXRKP010000892.1, read as the reverse complement.
GAGATGGCATTGCACAGTTGTCAAAATGACTGTGAAAAGGTATGTACTTGCAGAGAAATATTATAGTAAATATTCTCTCAACAGGTGAAGGACTTTCATCCTTCTTTATCTTTTCTTGATTCATATGTGTCCCACCTTATGGATGTCATCACCTGGATTGGCGGGTTTGGACCAAAATGTTGATTTTCTGGGATTTTTGTGTGCAAATTTGGGTGGATCAATCATTTATCTACGTTTATGGCAGGAAAATGTCTGTATGACGTATAAATTATTTGTTACAGAATATTGTGTAGGTGAGGGTAGGGAAAATAGTCAAAACTTTGGCATCAATTACCCTTACTCTGATGAAGATGGTACTGGAAAACCCTTATAATGTGACAGTAAACAGCCGTACTGGTAGAATTCCCTCATCTGCTGTCTTCACTTCGTCTTTGGTAATTGTTCTTTTACTCATGTAATTTATCTTCTATCCTCTGGCCTCTTCATCTGTATCTCTTCCAGGTTTCCTTCTTTTCTTGATCTGAGTTTTGACATTTTCATTCCACCACGCTGTTCTTTTTTCCTATTTCCTTTAAATTGATTCCTACCACAGACCCGTTTAGTACAACTGAGGAGTGTTTCCTTTTACAGAAGGGAATTTATAGTTCAGAGGCAAGGTGGCAACCTCTTAACCAAAAGGTTGTGGCTTCAAGCCCCTGTAGGTTGACATGTTTTTTTCAAGTAGGTGGATTGACATCTAGTCCCATCAGAGACGGACGATATAAAAAAGAAATTTATATCATCAAAAGCAGTGGAATTGCTGTTAGATAGATAACTGTACGTATGTGTATCATTAATATATGTATGTTTTGGTACATTTTGCTATCTATTATTTATTCAACAGGCTGAACGATTTTTGAACATGCAATCTCAATTTGAAGAACTTGGCTTCTCAAGGAGAAAATTCAAGATGCTCTTATGAAATCAGACATGAATCACGACAGAGCCTTAGATCTACTAACAGCCTGCACTCCTTAATAAATGCATATTTTTTAAACTGTTATGAAAGGTTTCTGATAGTGACTCATGCTTTGTGTTAGACTTCATTGCCTGGACATATTGCAAAGAGTAACCTGTAGCAGGCCTTGAATTATTTCTTCTGCTTTTATGTTTGGTTGCTAATGACACTTGCAGTGAAATGAATGAATAAGTAGGATATAGATGTAAGTAAATGGTAGCTGAGAAACAGTGAGAGTTGAGTGAAGATGTCTTTCATTGAGAGCGTAAACAATTTTGGATTTGATGATTTTGTTTACCAGTTGTTTTTAGTTTATGTATGTATTTATTACATATTGACACAAAACATCAGAATGAAGTCTTTAAAGTGGGTTTTTTTTCATTGTTAGTATTGTTTAGCTTTTATTTATATAGAAGACATTTGATTTACTTTCCAGGACAACTGTTTTTTTCTATATATAAATATATTAGTTCAACCTACAGAGATATTAAAAAACTATCAGTTCATTAAATTGTGACATGAGACAATGTGATTAGAAGATATTCATTCTCTTGTGATATATGATTCTAATGGTAAATGATTAATTGAAGAAATGTGTAGAGAGTGTCAAATTTGTTGCCCTGGTATGAGATATTTTCATGCATAAATGACTGAATTGTAGATGTTATATTGTTGTTGTGGAGTGAATTGAATAATCATTCTTTTAAACCATCTGTGTCTCTGTGTTAGCTTTGGAGAAGCATTGGTTGTGGTTGGCCATTTTGAAACCATAGGGTGCATGGAGATAGTCTTTACAGCAATGGTTTGTTCATGTTAGATGTTGCGGCTTGACATTAGTGTATATGATACAGTTATATAAAAAAAAATGACTATGTAAAAAGGCTGGTAAGGTCCAAGGCCTAGTCTTAGTAGATGCAATCAAGCTCCTTTCCTAATGAACGGATTTAGAGCTTTTCCTGATTTATGTAGTAATGTGCAAATCAGGCAATACAAGTGCCCCTGGACAGGACTCTGGTCTGTCACATGCCAGCCTTTCTAGTTGTAGGTAGACCCCAGTCGCATCTGGATAAAGTCATGACACATCTGTTATGTCCTTCCAAAGACACAGCGTCTTGCCAAACAAAACCAGGGTGTGAACGCATAGCCTCATGGTCAGAAGTGTGAAAGTTTACCTTTGGATTTAAGATGCTATGACATGGACCACAGAGTGCTTTAGAATCTTATCAAATCTTTCCTTTGCGTCATTGAGCAGAAGAATTGATTTATTGCCAATGACAAGGTTCTCATCATTTAGGCCTAGCATAAACTCAGCATATAAATAGTATCGCCTTCTGGTTTAATATTGTAGTCCTCATTTGCTAAATCTATACACAATTTTTTTCTATTTGACACCAGAATTAGCTTACTAGGGGTAGGCCATTGAAATAATTAATAAAACATACTTTAGGTGCTCAAAACCAATCGATCCAGGTTGCTATGTGTGCAAAAATGGCTGACGAATTGCATAGTAACCACAGATGTTGGATTGCTTACTCATATCGGAGTACAAAAAAAATCACTTCTATCCCGTAAGGGAGTGTAGGAGTAGCACTGACACTATAATCAGACTTGCCGCAACTGTTGCAGGAAGAGCATGCGGAGAGTTACCTACTTAACAACTGACATTGATATTATCAGCACATTTAATAACTTGTCATTTTGCATGTGTATGTTTTACTGTGATTGATTAATTATATTTTATTCAAGGTTACAGACTTCATACATCTCACCTTTGTTAAGCATTATTTTATAATTCTGTTAAAGTATTTGAAGGCTTGGAAGTTTATACATTCATTTAGGTTAAATAAAGTTATAAATGTACTAAAAATATTGTATAGGCACCATAGACCAGGTTGAAATTTGAAGAAAACATTATGCTATCTAATGGAATTAAGGTTGATCATGATAGGCTCTTATACCAAACCACCACTGATTCTACAAACTAACCATTAGAAAAAATACAGAATGCATCAAAGGTGGATGTGGACATATTCACAATCACTAGGAAAATTATGTTATCTACATAGATGTTTTGGTTGATTACCCCGGAACATGTCAAGTTCAAATAAGGTCCACCATCTCTCTCAACCGTGTGAAAAAATAAAACCTTGGTATGGACAAGTTTGAATTTGTCTTTGTTCGTTTTTAAGTGACTGAAGGCTAGCATCAATGGGTATACTAGTTCATGTAATGGAGTTATTTTCCTTGTTTTAATGTAATTTGACTATTGTGATTGTTACAGCTACATTGAGCAAGTACAATATTTATTCATTTTTATGTATGAAATCCTTGAACATCTGACATAATCAATTGAACTTACGCACTTTTATATCCATGCATTTTCTGAATGTTGAAACGGGGTACTTAAGCTTTGAGCTGAAAAATAAAGAGTTTGGGTTGAAATTTGATGAATGTAATTACATGTATAATCTTTAGGGCACACTTGAGGAGGCAATGAAAGGATTGACATTATTTACTTGTTTGGAATATAATGATACGAACTTAAAAAATCATTATTTGTTCTTTTGTTTGTGCTTTTCTTTACTTCGTTTATTTGTCACTTCGTTATTTTTGTTTGTTTTTTGTTGTTCTTCTTTTTGTTTGTTTTATGTTTTGAAGATTTCATACTGGAATTTTAATTTTATTGCATTTAATTGGTGTAACCAATCTGACATATTGTCCATATTTCTTTGGGTCTTTTGAAGCTTTGATGTAGAGATTGTGTAGCCACACATTAGTTGGCATTCATTTCCAATTGCTAGGTCTGATGTTGTGTTCCACGGAAAGACACTTAGTATGCATTTTCCTGTTTGGCACATGTGTAAATGGGTTCTAGCATCATCTGGAGAATAAAAAACTGTGACAAGACTAATGTCCTGGTCTGAAGGCGACGTAACATGACCTGTTCCTCTGTAATTTTCTTGAAAGGAACTTTACATAAAGAAACATACAAAATGATATTTGTGATGCCTCGTTTTGCTCAATTATGGGCATTGGTGCATGTGCCATCTTGATTTCATTGATTTAACAGTTAGCAAATTGTTTTTGATTATGGGAGTAAGCTTTTTTCTTCTGTTTTCATTTATTAGTTTGCCATTTATTTTCCTTGCCCTTCCAAAAAAAAAGAAATTGTTGCAAAGGCAGGTGTGTCATATATGGCATTTATGGAGTAAATTCCTCAATCATGTAATGTTTTTTGTGGTGCTTTATTCCCCCTTTGATTTTGGCAGTTGGGAATTCCACTCGCTTGCATTAAAATTTGATTCCAAACCCCAAACCAACTTTTAGCATGCACATCACTTTAAGGTGACGATAGATCTAAGCTGGGTTTTTTTAAAAGTTCTTGATCTGGTTTAGCTGAAAAAGGCCAACAATGAAAGCTGTAAATCTTTATCATACTACTATATCATGTAAACCCTTCTATTGAACATATCTTTTGTGTGTGATAGTTTTACACTGCTTGAGGCATTACAGCCAGGGAAGTTTTTCCCTTTTTGGCTGGGTTCTGTGACATCATTGTTGGCATCTGTTTTATGTTTTAGACAGTGTGAAAAGTCCAAAAACTTGAAGAAATGAGTAGAAAAAAAGTTCAAGGGACTTCTTGTTAAATTTTTACACTCATTACTCATTGTTTGATAAACTTCAATAATGGATGACATCAGTGTCGTTGAATTGGACATTTACACAGTGCAAGGAAAGCCAGGCAAACTTTTAATTTCAATTGCCGTAAAATGAATGTCACATGGTATTGCTGCCTCAAGTCCTTGCCAAAGCCTCTATCCCATAACTTCTACATGACCATTAGCATCCATTTTTGTATTGAAATCTGAATTTGTGTAGTTTTTATGTTTAAAATTCATGGTTACATAATTTTGTTGATTTTATCCTTCTCGTTGTGCACGTAACAGTGTTATTCAAGGTATATTATAATACTAGAACCTGCAAGATATAGGCTATGACTTGATGGGGAAAGAAATAATTTTTAAAGCATACATTGTTGAAAGTGACCATTGTACATGTAAACATGAAGGCTACATATTGAAAAAAATATTTAAGATTAGCCAAATATTAATTTCTATAGGTATGATGATAGAGTAAAATGTTTAGTATTGTAGTCACAAACACTTTCCTACAGGCATGAATTTATAACGTGAAATGGCAGGAAATAGCAGTCCCCAGAACGATATCTGGTATGAATAATCATTTAATTGCTTTTATTTTCTCTGGAACATAATTAACATTGTCATGTCAGAATATGTTTATAAAGATAAATGTTTTTGTATTATTGACTATTTGTTCTCCTGTATATTTTATTTTCATGGAAACCATTGTTCTAAGTATTATCGGTCCAGATCTTTCTGTTTTGATGAATTAATCTTAAATGACATTGACATATGAATTCATCTCATATCTATTATCAGCCCTGCCATGTTGTTGTCTTTCATTCAAGGCGTTGGTTATAATTTATTTTAAATGTACTTTTCTGCCTATGACTCATTGAAAAGGACGGTATGATCATTCAAATGTCATGTTGCATGCAATGTCGTCTTATTCTCTTTTGTGATGTCTAGATCATTCCTAATCATTATTTTCCTTACTGCAATTTTGTAATGTCACACGTAAATATTCGGATTGAAAATAACTCAATTTTTCATCTATTATTCGAGGCTGTAATAAATTGATTCAGTATGTATAATTTAAGCTTAATGAAATTTCACCTCCTTTATTGAAAAAATGTTTGTGACTGTAAATTTGCTCCCTCCTTCAAGTAATCAAAAGGTGTAAAACATGTTTGAGTTGATCTTGCTTTATTGCCATGATAACAATCATAAAGAATGATACAATGAAATCAATGGTTTATGGGTTTACTATTTGATATCTTGTATTATAACTGGCAACATTCCAGACAGCCGAAGGCGTTGTTGTGTTGTGAGCTTGATGTTCTTATTTCTGTATTTACTTTTCCTTTCCTCATCTGTATTTACTATACTTATAGTTTTGGACATCCTTGATTTTCTTGGGTCTATTCTCCGCTGAATATCCTCTCTACTGATCTCTTCACATCTGTTCAACTGTCCACGTTCATGTAAGATTCTGAAATTAAAAAAGAAAGGAAGGAATACATGTGGTGACAACTGACATAATGTAAACAGAATAATGAAAGGAAGTAGTTACAGCCTGAAAGCATTTTAGTCACTTCATAATATTTAATTTAAATGCAATATTAGATAAGTTAGCTCATGTCACATTGCACCACAATTTGGTCAGGCTTAGACAATGCTACCCTTTTGGATATTGGTTATGTTTAGTGAAATAGAATGTGGCTAATGACGAAGTATTGTGATCTTTACGTGAAACACAAAGAGGAAAGACCAGAAATCATTTATGATCTTTGGGAAAAATAAAAGTGAAGGCGTAACTAATCAAATATTATGATAAGTGGGAACTCAATAGATGTATTATGATCAGCATGGGAATTCAACAACTCTATTCGTCCGTAGAGTGCAAAGCTATCGTATCACAAAAACACAACTTTTCAGGAGAAGCAAAAACTGAATTATTCTTCACACATATTTTAAAAGGTGATGAAATTCACTTGATGTGTGTCAATGGACATAAAATTTGATTACATTTTAGTTATCGTAACTCTGAGTTAAGATAGTTTTGCTGCCCCAAAAAAACTATATCAAGTCGAGTTACACTACCTTGTTTACTAATTTGAAGCAGAAAGAGCATATATCTTGAAGATAATATATCTTCACCTAAGAAGGAGATGAGACTATCATAAGTAAAGTTACCATAATCATGTTGCCATAAAAAAAGGCCATGACCAAGACGATACATATTCATTCTATTGTAACTTTCTTATTTTAAATGCTTATGGAATGCCATTTTGACACAAAGAGTACAATACCACAAAGCGCAACATATCTTTCAGTGCAAAACTATCGTAACTCAAGTTGAGATGGTTTTGCATCCTACAGACGTTACGATCCGCACTAAAATAAAGGTGGGAACACATCAAATGTAGTATTACATGCATTGTTTATTATCTGTGAAGAATCAACATTAGAATGTAACATATCTAATATGATACAGGGTGAAATCAAACAGGTTCTTACAAGTACAAGAACAACAACAAACTTAAATTACCTTGTCAACTTTCTGTGTAACATTGGATATAGCGGAGTTACAGTAGAGGCCAGGGTGTTGAGAAAGTCTGTTGTGAGTGGGCGTCTCATCCAAATGTCTCCGTCCTCTCGTAAGAGTGTCTGCTCGAAAGTAAGAGAGATTTTAGAGTTGTGTTTTGTATTTAATTCATGTGGTTAATGATGCAGCCTTTCAACAAGACAACCAAAACAGTAAAAATAAAAGGGAAATAAAATTAAATAGGCGTTGACGGGACTCATTGCGTAATTGCTTGATACATGTAGTAATATTTATTATATTATGTTGAAGTAGAAGTCTCTTGCTCTTCCGTATGAACGTGAAAGAGAAAACTGAAGCTTCACGCACATTTATACATAAACACAGGGTTTTAGGGGTGGGGGATAATAATATTATAGAGCGAAGAAAAGAACAAAATGATCTTATAATAAATGTATTATTATTATGAGGGTTATTGGTTGGGAACACAAAAAACTGGCCTCAATAATTACATTATAATTATAAAAATAATGGGAAAGTTCTACTTTCATTTTGAAAATCAAATTATCACAATTATTTTTTTATGTAACGTATTGACAAAAAAATTCTTGTCTTCCAATTATGTTATCTAAAATTCCTTCAAGGCTGTTACGTCCCATAAAGCCAGAGCTTATCCCGGTTTCAATAACATAAAGCGGAACAGGTGATATGTTATCTAGATCTATATAATATATTTATTTATTGCTTCAACTTCAGTTAAATCTGAACCTTGTAAAGAACTCCATGTACCTGTAATGCAGGAGATGGCCGGTACTGTGAAATCCAGGATTGTTCACACAGTAACGCCAATGGCAATTTTCTGGCTGGTAGCCCTTCAGATTCCAGTACCAAGGAGAATGCCAGCTGGATTAGCACAAATTCATGGAGAATGGGACGTGAAAAAGAGTAGGATGATAAATGAATATGCAATAACATCAGCACACACCTAATATTGCACAGAAAAGCTACATAAGGCCATTAAAAAAAATGAAGGTAAAGGAAACGAGAGAAAAAAGAACTCCAAATTAAAAAAAACCCTGCCTGAACAAAAGTAATTGAGAGAACAAAATTGAATGAAAGTAAAAAATCACAGCATTGGTTGATGATAACTCTTTCACGAAGCACTCATGAATTTTTCACCACATCTACATATGTTACATGATTCTTACACTTACATACAACGATACGTGTTTGATCTATGAATGAATGAATCAAACATGTCTTCATACATGTATCTATCTAAAAAATGGGGGTGCAAGTTAAAAAGGAATACAAAAGACTTTGGCTTAGACAAATATTACATGTAACATTTAGGGTCGAAGTGGTATTGTGACAGAGAAGTTTGATAAATACTTTAGGAAAACACTATAACAATTATATGTTCTTGTGCATCTGCTGGGCAAGGCAACTTCATGAAGAATAAGCATTTCTTTCATGAGTTAAAATCCACCTGCTGTACTAAGACTTGTCGTCATAACGAACGACCCCGACTTGTCAATCTCATAAAATATTTCGGATTTACTACGAAGAGCCCAGAACAGTTAAAAAAAACCCTGCTACATATTATGTCCTAAGATATTATTACGATAATGACCTTTCCCGTCCTATCCCAGTCCGATCCGTACAACCAATCACGTCGCCACTAATGACTCATGCATCGCCATCACTTTTCCTTACCACGCTTAAGTTCCTTTATCAGGTACAGTGTATGTCAATTGATCTATATTAAACATCAATCGGTGAAAAAAACCCAACAACAATGATGATAATAGCATTGATCAACTGGCTGGCTGACCTGTGTATCAAACACGTTCTGGGTGAGAATCCCATGCTGTTGGTGCAAGGCTGCAACACTATCTAAACAGTTGTGCATAACCTGTAAAAGAAAAATGTCAACAATCGTAGCACCATTTCATTTCTAAGGATACAATCATGAAGGAAATCTATTACACAAAGGGGAAAAGGGTGTGCAGGGAAAGGTGGGGGGGGGTAGTTTAGATTGGATATTTAGGAAATGTCAAACAGAAATGCACTGTCAGTTACTTCATAACAATAATACCCCCCCCCGGCCAGGCTCAGCAAAAAGAAGGAAGAAAAGTAAAAGAAACAACTAAAAACAACAACCCCCCCCCGTAGAAAAAAACAACAACATCAATACACGTACCAAGCACAAAACAAAGAAAACCATAACAAAACAACAAACCCCATCTAAACACGCCTCCTCCCCCCCTCCCGTACTCAGCCTGTCACAACCCCAACACCTATCAAGAATCAAACTAAAACAAGAAACAACCAAAAATTATAATAACTCTCTAGACGGCATGTAAAACCTATAATTCTAAAGGAAATGGTACACACACCGGTTTGTATCCGTGGGTGTATACATGTTTATTAATTACACGTTTGAGCGTGCATTTATTGAGCAACAAACTAATTCCTACCTTTAATATATCAGGCGATTGGAGAATCCTACACACTCCTCCATCAAACAAGACATCTCGGCTTCCTTTTACGTCAAATATGTAAACATCTCCATTGGCGAGGCCTATAGCGATCAGTGACACCTGGCCTGCAATGAAACAACGTTTCGACCAAAACTTTACTTCATTTTAAGAAGAAAACAGTCACATGCGCTCTGTTTTCATAAGAGATAATGATATGGACCCGAAAAGCATGGGACATAGTTGGACAGAGGTAGAGGATAGAGAGCGACGGAGAGCTCTACTTGGTGACCAATACATGATTGTACATTATGTCCCCACAGTCAGGGTGGGACAACTGAGGGTGATCCCATTTTAATGGATAACACGCTTTTGAGAACAAGAATAATATAAAAACAATGTAATATAATATATTGACGGAAATAAGACAGACAGACAGACAGACAGACAGAGACAGACAGAGACAGGGAGATAGAGAGAGAATACGTGACAGACAGACAAGTAGGTAGATGGACAGGTAATTAGATAGATAATTAGGTAGATACACTCTTTCTCTCTGTGTCTCTCTGTCTGTCTCTGACTGTCTATCTGTCTATCTGTCTGACTGTCTTTCTCTCTCTCTCTCTCTCTCTCTCTCTCTCTCTCTCTCTCTCTCTCTCTCTCTCTCTCTCTCTCTCTCTCTCTCTCTCTCTCTCTCTCTCTCTCTCTCTCTCTCTCCCTCCCTCTTTCTGTGTGCACATCTCTCTATTTATATTTCTACTTTCTATCTAATGGTATATCTATAATATCTCTCTCAAGATTTTGTAAACATACACATACAAAGTCAACAAAATACAACATCAACAATGAAAGAACCCCCACCCCCTCCCCCACAAACAATGGATTCATAGCTTCTCATTTCTTACCCTGGTGTCCAGTGGTGCATCTCAATCCGACTTCCTTGCATGAAACCAGAATGTGTTGACTGGCTTTGTCGGCAGCCTCTGAGTTGGCAAACACACGTATCTTAGTCATCGTACAGACTTTGGTTCCTGTACATTGACAATAACTCTGTGATTGTTTTATTATTGTTTCAATTTCACTGGAAAAAAAACTGAAGCTTTCATTAGTCGATATTGTATATAATACATATATTCCTAAAATGAGGGTATGTTATCATTTCTAAAATGTTATCACACATAAAAAGATGAATTAAAAAAAAAGGTACTGAATTTCATTTTCCAAATGCAACTATTTTCAATCATGTAAGAAACAAGATCGATCCCCCCCTGCCCCCCCCCCCCCCACTCCCTTCCCCCCAAAAAAAAAGAAAAAGAAAAAAAGGAAGCAAAATACAACAGCATACACGCACACACACATACACACACACACACACACACACACGAAAACAACAACCCCTCCACCTCCCCTCCCCCATAAAAAGCCAAACAAACAAACTCATTACCACTCATAACGAAAGCGCCAAACAAAAATAAAACAAAACAAAGAGACATCGAGAAAGAAAAGAAAGAACAGAACAGAAAGATGGAGACAACTGTTTAAACGCACCAAGGAAAATATATAGAGCAATATTATTTTGCAATCATAATGTGATTAAAAGGTAAATGGAAAGAAGACAACAAACAGCACCAGCCCCCCCCCCTCCCCCTCCCCCTAAAAAAAAGGAAAAAAGAAAAAAAGAAAAAGAAAATACAGAACAAAAAACAAATTCAAAACATCCCCTCCCCGCCCCCCCCCCCCCACGCACTCACACAAATTAAAGCAAAACAACCCCCCCCCCAAAAAAAATGCCAAAAAAAAACCAACCCAACAACGAACAACGGAAGAGGGATCAAGTGTTACGCTGAAATAATGGATCTTGATCATGGTTATAAAATGTTTTTTTGTGTGTGAAAAAACCTAAGGTCACGTAAAGTGTCATAATGACGACTGTAAAATTGTATCTGTTTCATTCATCATCATCATCATCATCATCATCATCATCATCATCATCATTGCCTTTTCACTCTGTACCAGGGTATAGGCCACGAACAACAGACTTCCACTTATTCCTATCTTGGGAAACACTTGATAAATCCCTCCACAAAAAGACCCCCTCTCTTCAAATCATCCTCAACTAGCCTTCTCCAGGTTAATCGTGGCCTTCCCTTCAACCTCTGCCCCTGTGGATTCTATTGAAGGGCATGTCTTGCAGTACTTCTTTTAGGTTTTCTGAGGGTGTGTCCTATCCATCTCCATCTCCGCTGTCCTATTTCTTCTTCTATTGGTTTCTGCGCTGTTTTTCCCCTGAGTGTTTCATTTTGGATTTTATCTGACCACTGAATCCGTAGTATTTTCCTAGGGCAAATGTTGACAAAGCTCTGTCGTTTTCTACTTCTGGTCTCACATCCATATAACAATACTGATTTGACATTGGAGTTAAAAAGTATAATCTTTGTCTAAGTGGAAATGATGCGGTCCTTCCAGATCTTGTTTAAGTTCCTGAATGCTGTCCTTGCTTTTCCTATTCTTGTCTTGATATATGCTGTTGTTCCCCCTGCATCATCTACTACACTGCCAAGATAGGTAAAGTTGTCTACAACTTTCAGAGGCTTATTGTCCACTGTGATTGGTTCATAGCTTGCTGTTTTCACTTTATGTATCTTTGATTTTTTGGGATGTATTCTGGGGCCAATAGAATTGGATAATTCTGAAAGAGACTTGTCATTTTAGTCTGCATCTGCTGCTGGTTGTGTGATAATAGTGCCAGGTCATCTGCAAAATCAGGATCATCTAGGTGGGTCCATGGTGTCCATAGAATGCCATTTCTTCTTCCTGATGTTGTTTCTTTCATAAGCCAGTCAATTGCCAGAATAAAAAGGAATGGTGATAGTAGGCAACTTTGTCTTACACCTGTTTTTATATCAAAGCTGTCTGTAAGTTGTCCATCATGTAAAATTCTGCAATTAATGTCATTGTACATCTTTTTTGTTAGGTTGACTATTTTTTGGGGTATACCATAGTGCCTCATGATTTTCCATAAGGTGGCCCTATCAACAATGTCAAATCCCTTTTCATAATCAACAAAGTTTATTATCAATGATGAGTTCCATTCAACATGCTGTTCAATGATGATTCTTAGGGTTGCAATATGGTCAGTACAAAAGTAGTTTTTCCGGAAGCCTGCCTGCTAGTCTCTGATTTGTCCATATGTGGTATCCTTTATTATTTCTAATAAAACCTATTAAAAATCTTACTTGGGATGAAGAGGAGAGTTATTCCTCTGTAATTATTGCAGTTGCTAAGATTCCCTTTCTTCGGTAGCTTTACCTTCGTTCCAATCTGTTGGAACTGCTCTTCATTCCACACCTTGTCAAACAATCCAGTAAAATATTGACTGTTGTAGGTATGTCTGTCTTCAATGCCTTTAGTGGTATAGAATATGTACCTGCTGCCTTGTTTGAATGTAGTTTAGCTATGGCCTTCGTAATCTCTGTTCGTGTTGGTGGTCCACTACTGATAGAGAGATCTCTTCTTGCAGGCTGGTGTCTGGCGAGTTTTCCGGGGTGCTCTGTTTAGTAGATGTTCAAAATGTTCCATCCATCGTCTTTTTTGTGCTCTTTGATAAAAAATGGGGTTGCCATTGACAACATTCACTGATGCAGTTGTTGGCCGGTCTTTACCTGCTAATAGTTTTGCTGTTTGGTATGATATCCTCGCATGCCCACTCTGTTCTGCTTTTTCGGCTCTTTCTGTAAATTCCGTGACAAACTTGTCCTTGTCCATCTTGATATTCTTCTTTACCTGAATGGCTGCCACAGCATATTGCTTTATAGCCTTTTCTTTTTCAATCCTTGTCCTGCTACTGTTCAATGTCTTCTTTTTTCCTCCTCCTGACTGCTATTTTGTCGTGATGTTTCGCTAACCCACTCCTTGTGTTTGTAATAATTTCTTCGTAAATTTTCTTCACTTGGTTCCAATGGGTATTTACATCCTTCTCGATAAGTTCTAGAGGCTGAAATTTGTTTTTGAGACAGATCTGGAATTGTTCTTTCTTGTCTCTTTGTAATAGGTTGACTTGAAATTTTGGTTGCCTGGAACCATCTCTGTTGTATTTCCTAAGCCTTAGTTTCAACACTGCCAAGAGTAGATGGTGGTCTGATCCTATATCTATGCCTCTGAGAACTCGAACATTTTCCAATGAGCACCTATATTTGTGAGATATACAGAAATAGTCAATTTGATTTTCTGTGTTTCCATCCGATGATACCCATGTGGCCTTATGGATCTTCTTGTGTGGAAAAAATGGTCCCGCCAACAACCCAACTACTGAAGGAGCACATATTTGCAAACTTTTCTCCATTGTCGTTCATCTCACCCAGTCCATGTTTGCCCATTATTTCTTCATATCCAGTGTTGTCTTTTCCTACTTTTGCATCAGAATCTCCCATCACGATATTGACATCTCTAGACGGTAGCTTTTCTATCACTCCCTGTCACCGGTTGTAGAATTCATTCTTCTCGTCATCACTTGCATCATTTGTCGGAGCGTAGATGTGCACTATGCTCATGTTGATCCTCTTGTTTCTTGATGGAAATGACACCATGGTGATCCTTGAGCCATGGGCTTCCCATCCTCTAGATTTTTTTAATGTGCTGATTTACTTAAGATGAGAGCAATTCCTCGGTGTGATCCTTGGTCTTTTCCAGAATACAAAACTTGTTATCCTATTCGGAGGCGTTTCTGTCCAAATTGTGTCCAGCGGGATTCTGCGATTCCCATTATGTGCAGCTTGTTATGTTGCATCTCTTGGGTAGCCCGTTTACATTTGCCTGCTTCATACAAGGTTCGCACATTCCACGACGCAATCTTGAGAGAATTCTTGCTTGAAAATGGAGTCTCGGTCCAATAGCTTCCTTTCGGCTTTCGCCACTGAACGTCATCCGTCTTATAACAGGAGCTCCATTTTCTCCCAAATTGGTGTTTTCGTTTCTCTGTGTTCGTGGTTCTGTAACCATTTTCTTTTTACAGATTGGGTTGTTAGTCCCACGCCAACCTCAAACTGGAGGACCAATCGGCTCGGTGTCGGGAGCCACCACCTAGATTACCATTTAATCGCCTCGTACGACACGCTGGCATCAAGTTGGGCATATTCTTGCACCCTCCTGTCGATGGACCCCGTTACTAACATAGGGGTCTGTTTCACTATGATATTAAAGAAAGCTTCTTGCAGTAACGTTTCAGCATCAAAAACTCCTCCGTTAGATTCATTTTCAAATATCCGTATGTTGTGGATACCAGATATGTGTATTCACGAGATAATACATATACTTACCAATTACATCGTTTTTTCGGACGCACAATTGAGCAGCTGTACTTCACAGAAAATTCAACAATAAAGTAATCATGATATAACAATATGCAATATATTAATGATACAACATAGCGAAAATGACACGAAGGCAAGATTTATTAGTACATGTACACGTGTGACGTCGATAATAATAATAACAACAGCTTGGAGATTCGACCGTGGAATATCGTTTGCTTCGTCACCTATACTCGTACGTCTTGCTTATCAGTTTACTTCATTTTCTTCGACTCGAAACACAATCTCACTGAAACAAACAAAAAAACCCCCAAAAAAACAAACCTTCACGAGATCTTTGTTGTAATAATCAATTTACTCACACACATCCACAATAATGTTGTCCTCAACATAAATCCAAGATACTTTATAGAACGCTCTCTGTGTGTCTCGGGTGACGTCTATACCCGAATTCCTCTGTTCTATTTGCTCATTCCAAACGTTGCAGGTCGATCGATCTGCTTTGTTCCCGGTGACAAGTTTGTGGTGGTGTCCGCACCGATCCTTTCCATTATAAACTAATCACAATGCAGAGACAGCCTTACGAGTGCGAGTCTCAGTTCGCCACTGTGCAATCTCATAAGACACGGGTCAGTGGCTTCGTGGCCCGTCCTATCGATCAACTTTGGGGGTCATCCTGTTGAAAAAAAAACCCCTACATATATATATATATATATATATATATATATATATATATATATATATATATATATATATATATATATATAAAGAGAGAGAGAGAGAGAGAGAGAGAGAGAGAGAGAGAGAGAGAGAGAGAGAGAGAGAGAGAGAGAGAGAGAGAGAGAGAGAGAGAGAGAGAGAACGAGGGAGAGAGGGAGAGGGAGGGAGGGAGGGAGGAACGAGCGAGCGAGCGAGAGAGAGAGAGAGAGAGAGAGAGAGAGAGAGAGAGAGAGAGAGAGAGAGAGAGAGAGAGAGAGAGAGAGAGAGAGAGAGAGAGAGAGAGAGAGAGAGAGAGAGAGAGAGAGAGAGAGAGAGAGAGAGAGAGAGAGAGAGAGAGAGAGAGAGAGAAATCAAACGTCTCGTTTAATTATATACCGTATATACAATACCTATTTTCCAATTCTGCTCTTCTTGTTCATCAATAAATGAAGTCAAATTTTGATAACTATGTAAACATGACACACAGAAGGGTTAAATAGGTATAAAAGAAACTGAGTAACAAATCCAAACAAAAAAACCTGCCCTCCATTCTGTCTTCCACTTTCGCTTCCACCGTCTCACTCCCAGACCCCCTCCCCTCAAACAAACGAATAACAATACAAGAAAGCAGCAACTATACCAAACGCACTTAAAGCATCAACAAAAAATAACAATAACAAAACCAAATGCACGCCAACAACATTAAAAGACAACCCTTCAAAAAACGAAAGCAAAAAAATCAACAAAAATATATAACAAAAAGCAAATACTCTCCACCATACCACATGCACAAACGAACAAAACATTAACAAAAAGCAGCCCCCGCAACAATAACAACTACAACAACCCAACAACAATAATCAAACAAACAAACAACAACAGCAACAACAACAACAACAACAACAACAAAGCAATAACAAAAATCCAAAGACAAAAAACACCCCACACAACAAAAAAGAGCTAGAATGAAAATAACCCCCCCCCAACAAAACAAAACAAAACAATCCAACCTAACAAACTAACAAAACAAAACAACAAAATCCCCAACGCAATACAAACGAGCAACCCTGAACAGTAACCAAACAAGGAAAAAAAGCCAAGACTACCATCAAGAAGAATTATGCGAAACCTTTGAGGGTCAGACAGGAAATTCCTGACAGCCATTAAAATTGTGGATTGTTATTGTTTCCTCAGGTTGCGGTGGCCGGCTGTATACGATAACTAAGATTACAATGTCAAAGAAATTAAAAGTCCCATCATCTGCCAGGAGGCATATACGATTTGAGAAATTTTCTTCATTTGTCAGGTATTTCTGCCTCTAAGTCGGTTTACATAAATGCTTGTTTCTGGCGGTTGATGGACTTGTCGATTGCGCAGACTTTGGCATTGGTATCTAATGACGCTAACCGACACTAATGATATTGCCTATTCTCGATAAAAGTGCTGTTTATATCTTTCTTGTTTTCCTGCACTTATATATTTCGATAATAGAAACTAGATCTAAATCTACATCTAGATTCAAAACAAAAAACATATCCAGAACAATAGTCTTATTCCATAAACTAAGAATTAAAAATATACCAATAAAATATTGAGATCTAGCCCTCTAGATCTATTAGATCATCCAGAGGCTAGATTACACTTGCTATGCTACTGCTACAGTCTGACTGTCTATACAGCGAATGAACCTTTTTATATTGAACCCTAGAAATAAATGAAGGAAAGAAAAAAGAAGGAAAGAAAAATTCTGAAAACGTTTCTTTCTAGATCTAGATCTAGAATCTAGATCCTAATCTAGAGGTAGTAGACTAAGATCTAGATCTAGAAAGAGAGAGTAGTTGATCTTTCAAATATGCACTTTCTTTACTTTGTTATAGAATATCTTTCCTGTTATTTCCATCTCATTCACACTGTCCGCAGTCTGTACCATTGTTTTCTTTCCTTCTACCCTAAAAAGTCAGATATTGTGAGAAAAGTCAGTGAGACAGAAACTTCTGTGTGAATTTCTCTAGCCATAATTTATTAAAATGGACTTTTGCATTTTGTTGGTTACCATTTTTCATAATGTATCATTTTTTAAATCATTTTGATAGCGCTGCCCGTCTCAGACGTGTTCAAAGAATTTTGACAAGCGCAGGTACAGGACAGCAGAAAATTGATGGACTTTTGTGCATTTCAGGTGGGTTATCATTAATGATGAGACATGAGCTCTTCTTCTTTCAATTTGCTTTGAAATCAGACGTACAAGCTATTTTAATTTGAATCCAATTCGTACCTGGGATCAATACTTCTGTAAGCAGCATTCTCCACACTTTACTATTTTATTCTGTAACTTCGCCATGGGGACTTGACAACACTTCCTGAAGGTTAAAACAAACAGAAAGTGCCGTTGACTTGTCCATGGCTTGCTTTTTGATAGGGGTTTTGTAGTCCCATGCTTTGTCCTTCCTTTGCAGGTGGTCTCGATAATTGTATTGCTTTTCCTGTGTTGAATTTTGGGTGGCTATGAAAGAAAGACACAGTGTTCCTTCCTTGGGCAGTGGAAACTAGATTGAGCTCAGTCAAGAAGATGCTCCGACATTTTGACTGAAAAGCACAAATCTTACCTTGGCTTTTTTAACAACTTTTGGTATACGCGATGCATTACATTGATGTTTTGTCCTACCTCCAGATTCCTTTTAGTAGTTTTTCTGCCGACAATAATGGAGCGGAACTGTTGGAAAGCTGCTGATGTGACTTTAGATGCCCTGCACTATGTCCTCAATGATGGAGGGGTGGATTTTGTATGCTCCTCTCTGATCAGTAGTGTCAGTGCCACCATTGATTTTATCCAATGTGTCATACAGTACATGCTGTTAAATACTCAAGGATTCACACTAGGCGAAGGAATGTCTCTGTATGTTGGTGTCTCTGCTCTTCCAGTAATTCGAAAAGATTTCCTGTCTATCTTTTTCTTTAAGGGTGGGGAGGGGGTCACCTGAACGCGAGATTAAAAGGTTGATTTTCTGTTCTTGGCATATTCGGGTAGAACGATCATTTATTTACAAGTTTATGGCAGAAAAATGTCCATATAATGTATGATTTTTTTTTACAAAATATTTTGTAGGTGAGGGTAGGTAAAAACAGTCAAAATGTTGATGTAAATTACCCTAACACTGACTGAGAAGATGGCAGTAAAGACCCGCATGTTGGCGGCTAATCGCCAAACATGGCAATGCGAAGGTCACCTGGCTTCTGCCGACACCCGCTCGTCACTTCGGTCCATCACTGTGTGACGTAAGAGGCGTTGCACGCCAGTGTGTATGTAAATACAAGCACAAGCCTAAAATAGAGGAAAAAAACAAAATACTGGTCATTTTGACGCCTGTTTTCACAACAGGTGCACATCTAAACCTAGATTTATAATCCTCTTGACAATAGTAACAATGTCAGAGACTTGAAAGAGTAAAGGGGCTGCTAAAACCAGTGAAACCCGTCTAAGGCGTTTGTTTTGTGCTTTTTTCTTTTGATTTTTTTACTTGCATTTTTCTCGAAATGTAGTTTTTTCAAACTAAAATTCTATCTCCACCGCCATTTACCGAAAGGTTTGTATTATGTTTGGCACACAAGTTCCTCTTGTCAATGTTAATAAAATAACGTCGGTTTATTTTATATCTTGTAAACTTTTTTAGAAATTATTTTTTTGTAATAAAAATGCCGTTTTTGTACATTCACAATATATATTATTTTAAAAAATTGATAAAAGAAAACCGATCTAAAATAAAATAAAAACATGACGCCACTCTTTAGATATTGATTGGAAAAGACGATCTGCACAGGTTTTGAGTCATTTTATTCATAACTAAGGGAGGAGATAGATTTTGAAATGGCAACCAAGGACTCTACAAACTTTTCAATCATATAGGATGACTGTATTTTGACAGTTACTCATGTACATACTAATAGCAAAAACCCAAACTCAAAATTAAAAAAGTCACTTTATATTCATAGCCGGTGTTTCAAAGTTTTTCCAGCGCTTTTTGATTCCACTGATCATGGTGGCACTGCCGCTGATCCTGATGGCACTGCCGGTTCCTTGATGCTTTTTCATGCATGTTTTCAATAATTTCTAAAGACACAGCAGAAAGAACTGATGTGATTGGTAAGATATTGAATCCATAGACAATCCGTATGTGTCACCTTCACTTTCCGCTGTTATAGTTAAAGCAGTAGAGATGAAATGCCTTTTTGTGAAAATACAGCCGTTATGTTGTCGACGTTTGAGTAGCTGAGGCAGCTTCAAATACTGGTAAGACGCACCCAGCATCAGATGGAGACCCTGATGTTCCTTCAACAGTTAGTATATCAGTGCTCAGACTTCTCCTTCTTGGGAGTAATTTTCCTTCAGCTTTCAAATTGGTTTGAGGGTGTTCAACACCCGTACACTTGTAAACTGGAGTTTAGTACTAAACTATCCAGTAATATCTCAATGTTAGAAATTTTTGTCTTCGGTTATCATAGAGCTTTCATCTTTTAACACAATACGAAGCATGTTCCCGCTATTACAAGAACAAAAAAGCTATTTTTAGAATTTTGGTTCACATAGGAGTTTTGATCTCGGACTTAATTAATGAATGTTAATTTTAACAGCAAGAGTTTAACAAAATGAATCAAACTAAGGATATTCAGCTCAAATGTCAAGTCAGTGCTAACATATGGATCAGAAACATGGAGAACCACAAAAACTACCCTACCAAAAGTACAATCATTCATAAATAGATGTCTGAGGAGAATTGTGAAAATATTCTGGCCTGAAGTTATCTCAAACATTAATCTATGGGAGAGAATTGGACAAATATCAGCTGAAAAGATTTAAAACGAAAGAAATGGAGGTGGAAAGGACCCCAACACAATAACAAAATAAAGCCTTACATGGAACCCACAGGGTAAAAGATCGAGGGATCAGCCAAGGACTACATGGAGAAGAGAACTGGGGGAGAGATGAAGAAGATAGGGCTAACATGGAAATCTATGGAGAGTCTGGCCCAAGAGAGAAGTGATAAGAGATTATTTGTTGATGGCCTATGAAATAAAACTTGTTATGAAGAATGCACATAAAAGAACTTCTTGAGGGGAAAAACATTTAAATTAAAGGAAAATTTGGCTTAATTTTATCTTCACTGTATTAATGAATCATAATTATGATTAAACTTCTATATCCATATTTATGTTTTTAAATTTCGTTTGCAGGGATCGATTGTCGTTACAATGAAGGAATGTCAGAACTGCTGCAATATCTCTTATTTGGATTTTTCCAGTCGCGTAAGAAAGAAATTGAAAGGTAAGTACAATAGCAGCTGCCTAACATCCTGCCACCTAAGATCCCGGTCACCTAAGATCCAATGTTTTTCAGAAACAGAATTATTGTCGATACAATTCCACCCAGTCCGGCTAACATCCCACTTTTGGGAACAGACCGGATAAAATTTTTATCACTATCTGAGCCGTCGTCATGCTAATTGTTTCACAATGATTACCAATAACGGCTTCCTGCCATGCCTCTAGTTTAGAAATACAGTGGAATGTACACCCGTGAAAAACTGTACTACACTAGTTACGCCTGAATTTTGTTAATGGGGAACTAAGAGAAAAAAAAAAAGAAAATATGAGTTTTTATTTGAAATTAATAGAATTTCAACATGTCTGCTTGTTATTTTTTATGTTTTTCTCCATCTTATGGGTCCTTTTCTTTGTTGTAGTAGTAGTAGCTAGGTCTAAATCTATTTTTAAAAAATTGAGTGCAGGTTAGGGAGGCCTACTTTAATAGGCTATTATTTGACCTGAAAAATGAGACCGTAATATATTCAAAATTTGAAGTAGGGGTAAAAATGTAAGGTCTTCCTTTCTTTTAAAAAGGCGATGACGAAGACTGAAAAATTTAAGAAAGGTGAAGAAAGCGACAAAGACAGAGCTTTCTCTGTCTTTGTCGCTTTCGACAAAGGCGGAGCAGAAAAAAAAGTGAAAAACAAAACGAGCGAAGATATGAAAGATAAAAAAAAAGAAGACAAAGATAAAGAAATGAAGAACCAAATAAGGCAATATAAATGCAAAAGATGAAAAAAAAGTAAAGTAAAGTTCTTTCAAGGCCCTCAAGGCCTATATAGAGCCGGAACGTATCCTGGTTTCTATAGCGTGAAGCAGAACAGATGGCAATAATCAGCTCCTGGCTAGGACGCTAGTCTGCCGAAGGTTTTTACTCCGAAGCTGGTCCTTGTACCCATTTGTACCTGCGTTACGCGTCTTTCTCAATGAACACAATTTTGGTGCTGGTTTTGCTAGGATTCGAACTCGGGACTTCATGAACCCCAGTCTGCAGCCTAACCGCTCGGCCACCGATGCCACAACAGATGAAAAAAAAGTGACATAAATGATGATGATGAAGGTGACAAATACACAAAACAAAGAAAAGTGACAGAGACGGAGAAGATGAAAATAAATGAAGAAAGGCGACATAGACGGAGAAGATGAAAAGAATTAAAGAAAAGCGACAGAGACCGGGATGATTGAAAAGTTGAAGAAAGATGGCAAATATAGAGAAGACGAAAAAGGTGATAATGATATAAAAGAAATTTAAAAAGCAGACAAAGAAAATGACAAGGAGAAGCAAGTGAAGACAGCAATGGCAATGAAAATGAATAAAACGAATAGAAGAGGAAAGAACGGAGGATGACGAGATCGACATGGGAGTTTCCGTGTTGAGATTATGTTTGTGGATTGGTTTGATGCGGATGAGTAGGTCTAATTTCAGCAGAAAACTGAGCAAGTATTTGAAGTGTTTGACCTAGATTGATAATGGTAGACCGAGATAGCTCTCTAAATTTCTGGATATCTACTAGTTCTTTTTTTTCTCTCGATCAAAATGAAACTTTCACAGAATTCATTTTTTGACGATATGAGACCATAAGTGTTTAGAGACTATCATTGATTGTCAGATATTGAAGTTCTTGAAATATTCTAGATCGAATTGATGATTATAAAAGTAGGTCGTCATGAGAATCCTCCAATTTAACAGTAAAACGCATGCGCATCAAAGAAAAGTAACCAATCTCCGTGACTAAATCCACCGCCGCCGGGTGCAGCTATTTACGCCCGAAGGATGCTTTATGTTTACCGACTAGCGGAAGCTAGTTATTCCAGGTGCAGGTGTAAAATCTGCAGGGTCTATAATTATGACCCAAAGCCGCTCAACACCAATCGTAGCACCTGTGGCGGATGGTTGGCTCTTTCCGTCCTCTCCTAACAAACCTTGTTGTGCGAAAGCTCGATTTTGCCATGTTCCTATTGCCAACCTTTTGGGCGCGAAGGATGGCTTTTTCCATGTGGATGTGGAATGCCCTTAAAATGTGTCTACATGTATTTTCATTGCTATTTGCCCCACTCGTTGGCTCAAGTAAAGCTTAAAACTAGCTTTGTGATTGGGCAGCAAATCATATTTGAGAAAACTGATGTTATCTTTGCATCATCATTGAACCTTGGTAGAATCCAATAAGAAAGGACATGTCAGGTCTCAAGGTCCTTCTGTTACAGAGTGAGACAGGTTTTTAGATGTCAGCCTAAGATCACGGTCCGACTAATATTCCACTTTTTAAATTTTCCAAGGGGTGAGATGTTAGACAGACATTGCTGTATCACCAGCTATTCATTAAAATCTGTTTATTATGAGATGCTCTGAGCAAAAAGACCTAAGTAGTATTAAATAAAATGAGAGAATCCCAATGGTTTTTCTATTCGGATACCTAACAAAACAGACACAGATAAAATGTTTGACGTTGCAGTACTTTGTTAACCATGGTTTATAATTTTTAAAAAGTAAATGTTTTATCCGATTTGTAACAGAGTCATTCACCATTTTTTTCAATTGTCTCTTTGCATTTTCATATTTGTTTGTATCGTCTCTTTTACCGTTGAGCACTTTTTTGTTTGATTACCTTTTTCTGTCATGTATCTACCAGTTTTTTACTGGTGCTCATGTAAATTTTTAGAACTGAAATAGAAAGGTCAAGCCACTATTTTCATTAGCTACTAAGATACCTTTAACTTTATTAACATTTTGGACTTTTTTTTCTAAACAGTTCTGGGTTCCCAGAAGAAGTCATTGATGGTAAGTTATTGAAAATCACAAAATTTTTTTCTTCTTATATTGACCGGGGTTTTCCAACATTAGATGGCTGCTATTAAACATGAAATGTCATGCTCTAATTCTGAGATAGAAGGGACATTTATCTGACCTATTTTATAATTTACCTAATTAGTTTTTTAAGAGACTTGATTAGATTCATATTGCTATAACTATAACCAACTAACAGTTTGTTCAAAAACGTTGCCACAGCGAAAAACTTAATTAGAAGCTGCTCATTTGTAATTCTTGAGAAATAACACCCCCCTCCCTCCAAAAAAAAACAAAAACAAAAAAACCAACAACTTCCTGAAGAAAGCCACCTCAAAACAGAAACAAGAATGAGAAATGATAAGATCAAAACTCAGAACAACCAAAAGCACAAGCAAGAGTGAAATATACTAAAAGAACAAAGAAAAATAAAGCCAAAAACAACTGCAAACAAAAATTTATTAAGTGTGAGTACACCTTTATAATATTCATTTATATTGATTAACGACATGTACTGGTATATACATGTATTATATATACATGTTGCGTTCATGTGACTTTGTCACTGAGTCAATAAACATAAAATTATATAAGCTCTAATGTCTGTTCTTGTGCTTCACAGTGTTATTACTAACAAAAAGAAATGTTAGAAAATCTGGCCAATTTTGTTGTATTCTTTCTATCGTAATAGATTTGATGATCCTGATTTGCCCTGACCATGTTCAGATTTACTGCAATCCTGTGAATTACCACTACCTTCTCCCTTACACCAGTCATTGGCCATGTGTACAGTTTCATTGTTTGTCTGAGAGTGAGGTAAGGAATTTGCAATCATTTATGCTTTGAGAATTTAAGAATGGAATTAGGAACCATTTTGAAATGTTCTCATGAAAAGAGATATGCTAATGAAACAACAAGAAACAACTGTCATGCTTGAACAGTTTCATGTTTGATAAGAAATAACATGAATCACTATTTAATGATTTAAGATTTGAATTAATTTGTTCTTTAAAGGCGTAATCTTTTCAATTTCCAGCATGTTTTGTACAAAAACCTTCAACCAAATAACAATTTGTAAATATACTCAAGAAAAAATTGATTGAAGGGAAAGATGTCTCATACATGAATAAAATAACAATCTTTCAAAATTTATGGCAAATTCATATTACAGACAAACATAAAGTTCACAACAAAGTACTGTTATGACAAAAATGTCTCAAGTATGAACGTTCTTGAGAAAATTATTTTATGATGGCTGTTGGATCTGAGCACGGCTTTCGATACTGTGGACCACAAAATACTCTTCGCTAGAATGCAGTAATGTTTCGGCACCACGGGCATGGCTCTGAAGTGGTTTGTGAGTTATCTTACCGATTGTACCCAGCGAGTCATCATAAATAGCAGTCCTTCATTGGCAACAAATATCCAATTTGGCGTCCCACAGGAACAGTCCTTGGTCCGTTTCTCTTTACACTATACACTACACCTCTCAGTGACATCATCGCATCCCACAACATTGATCATCATTTTTATGCTGATGACACGCAACTCTACACCCAACTCAGCATGAACAATCACCTAACAACTAAAGACACAGCCATCATCAACTGTGTGTTAGACTTCAGGACCTGGATGACAGAAAACAAACTGAAATACAACAATGACAAGATAGAATTGATAACATTTAGAAAACAAGGAAAGGATATTATATTAAATGAGCTGGTCATAAACAATACGACTATATGTAACAGCCATATCCTTGTCACAAGTCGTCTTGACCACTGTAATTCTCTTCTCTATGGTTTGCCAAAGACTTCTATTCATCGATTACAATTGCTTCAAAATAAAGCAGCAAGAATTGTAACTTATACCAAAAAGTCTGAACACATCACTCCCGTTTTGTGCTCTCTACATTGGCTTCCTGTAGAGAGGACAATCGTATATAAGATAGCATGTCTCACTTTCAACTGCATTCATGACACCGCCCCCGACTAACTAAAACATCTGCTTAAAGTTCACCACCCCAATCATCCGCTTAGATCATCACAATCTTTGCAACTAAAAAGAAGCATCCCTAAGACGAAGTTTCTCAAACCTTCTTTCACCTTTCCGGTCCCAGTTATATGGAATTCCTTGTCAGTTAAAACTAGAAATTGTACAACCGTTCCTTCCTTTAAACAATCACTTAAAACAGAGTTGTTCCGTTTCACTTTCGACTCACATAATATTTAAGTTATTGGCATTTTCTAAAACCTGTGTTAAGGGTTTGGTGTTTTATTGATGTATGGTACCTTTAACACTGTCATGTATATGTAATTATTCTTAGATCTCTTAGTTTGACTTTTTAAACTATTATTATACTTTTATATATGGAGACTTTTAAAGCTGATTTTTCGATCTATCATGGGGTGTGAGGGATTGGCACCTGCAATGTGTGTGTGTGTGTATGTATATGTGTGTGTGAGTGTGTGTGTGCGCACGCGTGTATAGAGCCATTTTGTAATTAGCACATATCGTCATTAAGGTACATGTTCATCTTAATTGTAACATTTTTCGTGTATGCAGATGTCTTGATTTTATAGTAATCTTAAATATTGAGTACATTATGTAAGCTATTCTATGATGTATGTCTTGGCCTTTGTAAAGCGCAACTGAGCATGACCCTCATGGATAGGGGCGCTATATAAATTTTGCATTATTATCATTATTGTTAGCCGAATATATTTTCATATTTCAAAATGAACTAAATGATTAACAAGTTAGCATCAAATGTTTAACTTCATTTTTCTATAAAAAAGTGTGGTATATTTATAATTAAATCAGTATGCAGGAGAAGATGATGATGAAGCAGAAGAATTCAAGATCAGATCCCTCATTGCCATGGTCAGTCATTGCTCGGTTATTGGAATTCCTTATAGTAGAAGAGGTAGGCCTATGTGTATATATTAGTGTATGTGTGCATATGTATATAATATTCTATTTTCAAACTTTGTCATTGTTTCTTGTTATAGTTTATATGCATAAGCTGTTTGGAAAGTAAAATCTTTCATGCTTGGGATTGAAACCTGTGATAGATCAGTGTCTTGTCCAGGAGGTGTTGTATTATCACTCATACTGCTTCATGTGAAAGAAGCCGGATAAGTTCTGGCTTCATGGACCCCAATGAGAGAGAGAGAGAGAGAGAGAGAGAGAGAGAGAGAGAGAGAGAGAGAGAGAGAGAGAGAGAGAGAGAGAGAGAGAGAGAGAGAGAGAGGGAGAGAGAGAGAGAGAGAGAGAGAGAGAGAGAGAGAGAGAGAGAGAGAGAGAGAGAGAGGAGAGAGGAGGGAGGGAGGGAGAGAGAGAGGGAGGGAGGGAAAGACAAACCAGCAAACAAACAGAAAGAAATTGGCACATATATCTTGTTGTTATATCCATGTACACTGTTAAATACCGAACAAGAAAATTGGTGCCAAAATATATTACATTCAAAATTAACCATGTATTGATAGTTGCAAGATCTGAGAGAACCTTTGGCAGAAACATGGGATGATTTGTGGTATTTAATACAGTGACTTTGAAATAAAGATGCATTAATGTTGTTTTTATTTTTAACAAGGTTTTCTTTTTTTCATTAAATTGTTTTGCATGGGATTTCCGAGCAAAAGTAAAAGTGCTTGGAAATATAGAAGAGATAAATCTTACAAAAAGACTCCACATTTCCTATAATTATTTATGATAAGTCTTTTAAAAGGCTGATTTAATAAACTGGTTGTAAATTTTAAACCTCACTTTCCGAATTTCTTTAAGTATATAGAAGAGACACTCTTTTCTTCCTACCATTTAAGTTTAACAAAAAAGTTGGCTTTTTTTATCACCTTGTCATGACTTATTTATTTAATTCTCAGGTTTCAAATCCGATTTCAATATCATGGCAATAGAGAAATGGCCAATAATTCAAGCTTTTGCTTTAGATGATTTTGGAGGGTAAGTAACAGTTTTGTGGCATTTTTCATTTTATTGTTATGCACAGAATTGTAAAAAGCAGATTTTATTTTTTAAGGTTGTCATGCATTAACAGTAGGTGTGCCACTTGTGTTGAATTGTTTCCTTTTAGTTTTTAAGGTAAAATAAAAAGTTAAAAGTGTCTTGTAAAATCAAATTATGTCTTCTGAAGAAACACTATTTGAAAAATTTAATATTGTTTTGAAAATGTTCAAAGACTTGTTATTTTGCCAAAAAACTATTTTGATCATTCTCTCTTTCACATAGAACATAAGATGTGCTTCATAGAATTATTCTATAAAGCTTATTTTACATGCTGTACAATTGATTAATCAATATCTCGATTTATGCAAGTAGAAACAAAGAACACAAGAAAACAGGCCCTTCTTGTGTCCTTGGAAAACAAAAATGACAGCAAGCTGCTCATTCCCATGATTAAGGCTTTAAATTTCTTTTTACACTCTCTGTTTTCTCAGAGATGGTTAATTTATCGGATGATAATCATTAGCTGTAAGAAGCAATATTTGTCAATGGCATGTGAGAAGGAATTAAAAAGAATGGAAATTATCATTTTCCTTTTATGTTTTTTTTTTCAGAGGAGGTTTCTTTACAATGAAGCATGAGGTAAGACAAAAGAATTTTATGAATAAATACAAGTACTGAAGTATATGTTGTTAAGCAGGAGGAAATACATTTGATCAGTTAAAAAATTTGAAAAGACAAAGGAGTGAAGAGATAGTTGAGAAGTGCAAGTACATTGAATTTACTTACTTTTTGAGATAAAAGTTTTGTTTCCTTTGACAGGTTGTTGATGTCAGTGATCACATACACTGTTTGGAGGATTATCAGGATCCTGTTTCCATAGAAATTTTGTTAACTGAGGCAAGTTTTTGATACAAAATATGTTTTGTGTGTTTTGAATAAAGGGTCGGTGTGATTAAATACAAAGTTTGATTCAAACCCATTCCACTCTTTTGTCAAAGTGGGTTTTGAATTCATATGCAGAATTAAGACATGCGATAACAAAGAAAGTGCAGTGTAGTTACCCAGATATGTTTGCTTGTGCACAATGATTTTACTGAATAAAAGCTTGAAGAGATTTACACCAAACGTAATTAACATTCTTTGGCGTTATATTTATCAGATGGAAAGGAATCTAATATTCATGACTTTTCCACTCTAACTGGTATATCACGTTAAAAAGAACTGGACAAAATATCACAATGAGGATGGTAATACATCTTAAATCTGTACCTCACAATTATCAACAGCTGCATGTTAAATTTGTTACTTCTTGGGAGATGTCAAAGATATAATTTTAATTCCAGTTCTGTGAATAGTTGTTACAAATACAAAGCTGAGCAAAAATTTTCTCATAACTTCTTAAGATATGCTAAGACATGTGTATGTATATAACAGTAATCTTTTATTGCTTTAAATCGATTAACTTGATTGAAAGCTTGCTTTGAAAACAATTGAACAAGATACCATGAACATGAGCCTTGATATCACTATATTTTGGATCCTTTTAGCAATTTCCTTTATTGGAAAGGCAGTGGAATAACATGATCAAGCAGGTTGACATGACTCTGTAAGTATGCTGGTTATAAAACACGATGTCTATTGTACATACTTTGCTGCCAAC
Organism: Doris montereyensis; assembly: GCA_037039925.1. NCBI lineage: Eukaryota > Metazoa > Mollusca > Gastropoda > Nudibranchia > Dorididae > Doris > Doris montereyensis. The sequence continues at coordinate 28,082 of JAXRKP010000892.1, read as the reverse complement.
CAGTACATAAAAATGTATTTAGTATTTTTTTTTTCGCTTCGAGTCCGTTAGTGTGTTTTTACTTTGTGTACATATATAATATATCATGAGGGTTAACTGTACTTTTTAAATTTAAAAAAAACCCAAGTTAACAGCCGGGACTCAGAAAGATTAGGGTAAAAGTCAGGAGATGTCATTTTGAGTTCACAAAACAAGTGTCGCATTTCGCCACAATGGCTGGCAATGGGCAGAGTTTTTGTTATTATCTTAAAAGGGGGTTAATTGAAGTTGAATTTTCAATGTTTTCTGGAATATTATGGGCCGTCATGCAAGTTAGAATTAGTTTGTGTCGTTAGAGTCTGTGTTTGGAGTTGAAAAGTTTGGCAGTTATGTGCATTTTAATCAGCAGCTCCAAGAATCTAATGGAATTACTGATTTGAATGAAAATGAAAACTTAAAAACTCTAGTCTAATATGATTTGTTGAACTCAGCTTAAGGTTATAATCATTGTTGTACATACATAGTTTGAGAATGGGGATAATGAAATAGTATGAGATAAAAAATATACAAAAAGATGGATATTCTTTTACAAGCAAAACCTCCCCCCTCACCCATAAAGCCAAAGCCTATTCCAATTTCTGTTGGGTTAACTAGAATAGGTTGTCTAATATCATCTCCCAGTCAAGCGGTTACAGGCTTTACATCTTTCGGCTATAAAACTGGTACCCGTTCACATCTATGCTTTTTTGCTTTTGAGTTGGGATTTTTGCTTTTAGTATGTACATGAGTAACTGTCAAAATGAAATACAGTCATCCTATTTCATTGAAAAGTTTGTAGCGTCCTTGGTTGCCATAGAAACAGCCGCCATCTGGGATTTTGAGCCAATTCTCAAATCTATCTTCTCCCTTAGTTATGAATAAAATCACTCAAAACGTGAGCAGATCGTCTATTATGTCTTAAGTCATGCATAGAGTCAAATGGAGGTTAGATTTTGATACTATATCTGGTCACTTTGAGGTACTAATGTTTTTTATTTTCTGAATTATGTTATACCTACATCCCTCCTGGCATTCTCATTTATTCTTTATATTTTGTAGCATGATTTGAATATTTTGACAGGTCATCCAACAGTGCCACTATATCTCAAAGTAAAGTAGCAGAGGTGAGTGAAAGTTTCATTCATTGGGGATGTAAAATTGTCAAATTATTGAATATATCATTCCGACCATCATGAGGCTAACAATGTAAATTCAAAAGGATCTTATTTCAATGGTAAATGGATAGCTATTTTACGATTATGGTACAATTAAATAAACATCACACAACGATAAACAAATACTAATAAAAATTGCAATGAAGGGAAGAGAATGGTTTTGCTTTCACCAGGGAGATCAAGTAAACAGCAGAGGCTGCAAAGTCTGATGACCTCAATAACAGAGGGCCCTAAGTCAAATCAAGTCAAATGAATAACAACTATGTTTATATCAGTATTTTCTGCCTTTGTATCAGCTTAAGCATCATTTCATGAGTTCTCATACAGTCGTACTAAACTGTAAGTTTATTTTTGAAGGTAATCTACCAAGTAATATACACAGTTTTTGCTTGTTTCCTTTTGGCAGTCACTATGCAGTTACTTCAACCATGGTTTGGTGAGCCAGAAAGGAAGGTACGTCGTGGTTTGCTGTCATATTTTCTTTAAAATTAAATTATAACTTCATTGTGACTTTTGCGATTTGCTGAATGTTTAGATAATAAGATGTCATTTTACGAGAAAGGATTTAAAGGATCAAAAAGTTAATCAAATTCTCCTTTGTCTTATATTTATTTCTAGATGTAAATTCTGTATCCTTTCAATAACGACAAAAAAATTAAATTATTTGTCTACAGCTTCATTTTCATCATCATCATTGTTCTGTCTTCGCTTAGATGTTGGAGGTCATTACAAAATCATTTGTCCGTCTATTTCAACTCTTCAGATGAATAATATATACTTTGGAAAATCTAAACAGAGAATGCCTTTGATTTTTATGACTTATTTACAAAAGTGTAATTCAAGGAATAGTTCTGTCTGTATTAGAATTTTAGATGAAGGGTCTTCCAGTTTAGTAGCAGAAGTCATCATCTCTAAAAAAAGAACATAACTTTTGGGCGCTCTTGCAAGCAAATAATTCCATGCTGTAAAGTTTATTGAGCTATGTTATCCTTTAACAAATCTTAATTTAACAAATGAGAACATTTTAATGGCTTTTTTTTCAGACAGGGCAAAATTCCTTTTGTGACATTCACAAGAGACACAGAATCTTCTGTGTTGAAAAAAGCCCTCCGGGGAGAATCTGTGAAATTGAATGATCTGGTTGTGGATAAGAAATCATCTGTGGAACTAATGGTAAGGATACTCTGTTGTTTGATTAGAGCCTCAAATCATGATGTAAAATACAATTAATGTACCTATTTTATTTCAGGAAGAATAAGGACCTCTTATTATTTTATTTGTAAATTTTTATGTTGAAAGAAATGAATGGTTTTACTGATTAATGCTCATGGATTGAGAAGAGGTATGATATTTCATCAACTCAATTATAAGGACCGGGCAGTGGACAGGTAAGCACCTGTACGGGGAGTAGATGATCCCACCCTCCACTAGTCTCCTGCTGCCTTGCAGGTCGGTCTTGGCTGACCAAAGGCTAAGGGAGTTAATTCTGACAGTAAACAACCTGCTGCCTTGCCGGTCGGTCTTGACTGACCAAAGGCTAAGGGAGTTAACCCTGACAGAAAATAACAACATGCTGCCTTTCAGGCAGGTTTTGAATGACCAAAGGCTAAGAGAGTTAACCCTGACAGAAAATAATAAGGCCTGGTAGGGGGCCTCAAGGTGGCAGCCCCACCATCTACCTAGGCTAGTCCCCTGCTAATCCGAAACCTAACTGATGCAGAGAAATAAATATAATATAACCGGCTTGACCATTCAACGCCGAAAATGGAAATGAACATGGACTGTGATTTTTGGAACATGAAATGTGAGGGCAATAAATGGAAAAGAGTTAGAATTAGTTGAAGAAATGGAAACATTCAAAGTAGACATTTTGGCTATTACAGAAACAAACAAAAAAGGACAAGGAATAGAAAATGTAAGACCAAAATATATTTTAATCTTCTCAGGAGTAGATGTCAAAGATAGAGTTAGAGCAGGAGCAGGTCTCCTAGTGCATAAAAGGCATGAAAAGCTTCTAGAAAGCTGGAAATTTATAAGCCCACGGCTATTAGAGGTAAATATTAAACCAAAAGGAAGAGAAATTAAATTATTAATAGCTGATGGACCAAATGAAGACGCCACTAAAGAAGAAAAAGATACCTTCGAAAACAATTTACAAATAGCTGCAGAGAATTTTAAATACAAACAGGAACTAATGGTTTTAGGAGATTTAAACGCTAGAGTAGGCAACAATATAGAAACATCAGGAGGTGTAATAGGTAAAGAAGAAGAGACAACAAATTCTCCAAATGGAGAGAGACTAATAGATTTTTGCCTAAAGAATAACATGAAAATAGCCAACACCTTTTTTCCTCATAAAGATATCCACAAATATACAAGGGTAAATGAAGACAGGTGTGAAAAGTCAATGATAGACTACATAATAGTTAGCAGCTCCCTTTTTTACAGTACATTGGATGCAAGAGTAAACAGAGGAGCAGAAATATTTAGTGATCATCACCTAGTGATTGCCAAAATGAGATTACTGACTGAAGAAAACAAACAGAAAAGGAAAGAGAAGAAAGCTACTAAACTCAAAATAGAGGAACTAAATAAACTAATAGTAAAACAGATATACCAATTTAGAATAAAAATATTTATCAGTGAAAGGCAGATGGATTTGAATGATAGCACAATAGAAGAAAAGTGGCAATTGTAAAAAGAAACACTCCTCAGTTGTACTAAAGAGGTCTGTGGAAGGAAACAAATTAAAGGAGATGGGAAAAGAACAGCATGGTGGAATGAGAATGTCAAAACTAAGATCAAAGAAAAGAAGGATGCCTGGAAGAAATACTTGCAAACAAAGAGACCAGAGGATAGGATAGATTACGTGAATAAAAGAACTATCGCCAAAGAGGAAGTGAGGAAAGCAAAACAGGAACAATAGGAAGAGTTTGGACAAAGACTTCAAGAAAGCTATCAAGGAAATCAAAAGCTGTTCTGGGGGCAATGAAGAGCATGAGAAAGACCAAAGCATGCCCAATACGACAAATTAAGAATGCCAAAGGAGAAATAATGAAAGAAGACAGCCAAATCATGGAAGCGGGGAGAAAGTATTTTCAACAATTACATAATTCCTCCAGAACATATGAAACAAGGAGTAAAGATCAATTAGTAAGAGTAACAAATAATCCAGAGGAGACAGCTGAAGATGTAGATATATCAATGGAAGAAATCCAAACAGCTATAAGAAAATTGAAATTAGGAAAAGCCCCAGGAGCAGATCAAGTTTATCCAGAAATAATTAAAAACCAAGGGAGAGAGGCAGACAAACTACTACATGCAATATATCAAGAAGCATGGAAGTCCAAACAGGTGCCAGACGACTGGAAAAAGGGAACGGTAGTACCAATACATAAGAAAGGATCAACTATGGAATGCTCAAACTATAGAAGAATATCATTACTTAACGTACCAGGAAAAGTGTATGCCAGGATTCTGGAAATGAGACTAAGGAAAAGAGTAGAGGATCAGATTGAAGAGCATCAGAGTGGATTTAGACCAGGAAGAAATGTACAAGACCACATATTTACAATTAGACAAATAATAGAAAAATTCCTTGAGAGAAACTTGCACCTGTGTTTTATAGATCTAGAAAAGGCGTTTGACACTGTGAGGAGGGACGAACTATGACATTCCTTAAAAGAACACAATGTAGAGCAAAATTTAATAGAAGCCATTACAATTTTTTACAATAAACCACATGTGCAGTGAGAGTAGCTGGAAACATATCTGCAGAATTTGATGTAGATATAGGAGTAAGACAGGGTTGTATCCTTAGTCCTCTTTTGTTTATCACATTTATGGATTCTCAAAAAATGAAGAAAATGAATGTAGGTATGTGGAAGCTCAAACCAGTAAATGTATCAATGCTTTCATTTGCTGATGATTTAGTTCTGTTTGTAAAATCAGAAAGTGACCTTCAGTCGAATATCAACATTATGAACAATGAACCAAATAAAAGAGGAATGAGAGTAAATGCAAAGAAAACCAAAACAATGCTAGTAACTAGGGAAGCTTAAAACACAAAATCTTAAATTGGGCAGGAAGAATTTAGAACAAGTTCACAGCTACAATTACCTAGGAGTAATGATTAACTCTGACGGAAAACTAAGAGAAGAAATCAGCCAGAGAATCCAAAAGGCAAGTGCAATATATAACCATCTAGGAAAGGCATTTGTAGGTAAACAAGAATTGTCAATAAAAACCAAAATGGCAGTATACAACACAGTTTATTGTCCTACTCTCCTCTATGGCGGTCAAACCTGGACCTTAGACAGTAGAGAATACAGTAGAGTACAGGCAGCTGAAATGAAATATCTAAGAAGAGTAGTAGGGAAAACTAAAAGAGACAAAATCAGAAACACAACAATAAGAGATCAAACCAAAGCAGATGGCATAAAAACTAAGATAGAAATAAATCAATTGAGATGGTTTGGGCATGTAAACAGAATGAATGACAATAGAATAGCTAAATCAATATACAGTGCTAAAGCCCAAGGTAAAGACCAAAAGGCAGACCTAGGAGAAAGTGGGAAGAAGATCATTGAAGAATAGAAATTTAACATTTTTTGGAAGGAAACAGAAAATGCCAGGACAGGGCATCCTGGAGAAAGATCATCTTGGGCATCTGAACCCATACACCGAAAGGTAGAATGGGAACTGATAAAGAAAGAAAGAAATAATTATAAGGAAAATTCTCCTGGAAGTGATTATTTGGAGATTTTATGATGTAAAAGGAATATGTGTAGTTGTGTTGTTGTTATATAATTAAGCTTTGGTCTATTCAGGGACTTTTTGGTAGCCACACTATTGATGGAATTCCTGGTTGCCAGGAAAATTAAGTCAATGGTTTCTGTAGCTAGCTTTCAGCTCCCTGAGGAGGCCTAGACTCTAAGGACTCATGGCCAATTTACAGATACCGATAGGCAGAATTCATACAATGAGTTCATAGGCTTGTGTAAAAGAAAAGAAAAAACTATTTCACGCGATGTACATTTTGTCATCTATCCCAAAATTCTCTGTTATTAATGTATCACAGATATTTGATGTTATTAATGTATCACAGATATTTGATGTTATTAATGCATCACAGATATTTGTTGATATGAATGCATCATAGATATTTGATGTTATTAATGCATCACAGATATTTGATGTTAATAATGTATCATAGATATTTGTTCATATGAATGCATCATAGATATTTGATATTATTAATACATCACATACATTTAATGTTATTGAAGGACAACAAATATTTGGTGTTATTATTGCATCACATATATTTGATGTTTTACCTCATATATATTTATGTTATTAATACATCACACATATTAGATGTTATTAATTTATCATTCACTAATACATCGCCAATATTAGTTGATCGAGATGTGAAGGTAAGTAACTGGTTCTGTTTCAATTTTCCTTAGATATGCAGAGTTTCTTCCCCTCACTGCCCCATCTCCCTGGCCAGAACATATTTTCTTTGTCAGCCGTATTGCCTCGATTCAGGTATGTTAACAATAAAAAAATTTTCCTGTCTTCCCTCTTCATCTTGTTTACATGGAGATGGAATAAAAGTGTCTGAGTTCGTTTTGCTTCAATTTAACGATATTTAATGCTCTCTTTCCCTTTAATGGATATTTTGTTGCTTCAAGTCACTTCTCTTTTCTTTCACATTTCATTTGGCTTATCGTGTGTGTGTGTGTGTGTGTGTGTGTGTGTGTGTGTGTGTGTGTGTGTGTGTGTGGCCTTTTACGTCAGTATTGATGATCCTGTAACAGTTGCTGTTACTTCTACGCCTGGGCTATTTGTATACTGAGAAAAGTATGGATGTCCAGCCACACTTCCTTCCCTCTGACCTTTACCTCTTCACACACACATAGATATCTATATGTATATATATATATATATATATATATATATATATATATATAATTTATTATATATAATAATAGTAAAATTTATTTATGTAGTGCCTAATGTCAAGGTAAGTAACTGGTTCTCGCTCACATACACAAATGACATTTTAATCAGTGTGTTTCACTCTCCAACTATTTCTTTTCCGTCTGTCCGTCTTTCCTCATGCCAGTGTTTCTTTGATTCTCTGCCTGTGCTTCTGTCCATAAGTTTGTCTGTAAGTCTGTCTCTGTATTTGTACCTGTCTATCATGGATGGTGGATGGGTGATGTTGGTAGATCCTACATCTTTTTTTTTTTTACAATTTCACTTGTCTTTCATCTTGCCGTTTCCTCTCAGTTCACCATGAGATCACTGCATATGATGCAAGTGGGGTGAATTTCAATGAAACACAAATTCGTTTTATTTTATATTATCAGTTTTTGTCTAATTTGTTTCAGTGTTGTCTGATTTCTTTTTGTTTGTGTTCCATTATTATGTGTATCTTTTTTGTTAGTCATTTTAATATGAACTTTTCCCTAAACTTTAAGGCTCAAGTTTGGATAGGAACCGACATGATATGTCTCTTCTCATCAATCAAATCACACATTTCTTTTGTGCCTGTATTGTATTTCTACCATGACCTTACGGTACCCATTAAGATGTGAATGTTTTGCATTGTTGCCATGTCCCTCTACCAATAGTAACCACATAACGAAGGAATTCACTTTACCCTTCACCCTATTACCCCACCCATACCTGTCTGTCTATCTGTGTTTGACTCTGTCCGTCGCTGTCTCTCAATATCTCCCTCTATCTCTCTCCTTCTGTCTGTCTGTCTGTCTATATGTCTGTCTCTGTTCCTCTGTCTCAGTCCCTCTGTCTGTCTCTGTTCCTCTGTCTCGCAGTCCCTCTGTCTCACTGTGTCTGACTCACTGTCTGTGTCTGT
>JAXRKP010000892.1:15000-17500 GCA_037039925.1 Doris montereyensis | reverse complement strand
ACATATGCACACATACATACATACATACATACATAGATTATATACATACATAGATCATCTATACATACATTTGCCCATCTACCGATTTATCTACCAATCTACCCATACCCATATAGATACGTATACATACATGATACTTATCGATGCTAATACATAGGGGAATTTAACAAGGACAAAGACATGAAGAGGTTAACATGACTAGGCGATATGCGATCGAAGACGTTCTCCTAGTGAGGATGATACAGAAGCGTTCAGGGCGAAGGACCGGTCGAGATAGGCAGATGGGAGATTGATGAAAGAGACAAGATTAAACTTTCTCTCTGCCTTCAGGGCCAGAGGATATTTTATGCCATTCCCACTTACTAGAAAATTGAGAGCCACCCTTTTATGACAAAGAATAAATGCCTATGTGACATGTTATATATATATATATAGATCTAGGTTTATTTCCCCTTTCCCTCTGGATCCGCATGCGCCCGCTGTGTCCCTACAGAAGACCGCCCATAACATTCCTTTTGTGAACCTTTCCTAATCTCGTCTCAATTGAAGTTAAGATTTTGAGAAATAACAACAAAACTGTTCTTACATAATCAGAGTATGCTACTTGGCAATTACACTGTGATGCTCATATGCTGTCAGGACCTATCCTCACCTTCTCTATTTCAACTATGTGCTGTTTGTCTGTCAGTTTTAAATTTATCAATCTATCGAGAATGGTTGGCCATAGCAGCAGATGTGTTCTATTTATTTCCTTTCACTCTTTCATTTATCCTTCGATTTTGCTGATTTCTTCTGAGAAATTGACCTGAGATCAGCGCCTATGGTGGACGTGTGAATTTCAATTAAACAAATGTATGTCATTATGTATGTATGTATGTATGTATGTATGTATGTATCTGTCTGTATGTATGTATGATATGTCTGTATCTGATGTATGTATGTATCTGTTCTATCTGTCTGTCTGTTGTCTTTATCTATCTATCTATCTATCTATCTATCATTCTACCTGTCTGCCTGTCTGTATGTCTAATATTTATCTATCTCTATCTTCTATCTATCTATCTATCTATCTATCTATCTATCTATCTATCTATCTTTATCTATCTATCTATCTATCTGATTTCTATCTATCTATCTACCTGTCAATCTATCTATCTATCTATCTGTTTATAATATATGTCTTTGATTTATCTATTGATTTTCCTATTTCTTCATTTCTCTATTTTTCTATATATCTATGTATCGGTCTATTTATGTGTTTGAAACTAATTTATCCACCAATCTATTTATCTCTCTCTCTCTCTCTCTCTCTCTCTCTCTCTCTCATATAGGGTTTCAGTTCGTTTTTAGGGCGCTTATATAGGGATTCACTCTCTCTATTTTAGGGCGTCATATAGGGTTTCAGTTCGTTTAGGCGTCATAGGGATCTCATATTTTAGGCGTCATATATATATACACCTGTCTGTACGCCTGTCTATCTTTAAATATATCTTTTATCTTGTCTATTTGCTTGCATGTCTGTGTGTCTATCACTCTATCTATCTAATTTACCTATCTATTCCTATGTACAAAACATAAACTTGCTATTATTCTTTCTTTTCTACTAACGCAACTTTCATGATCCAGTCCTTTGCCCATCACACTGGTGTTCATCCTTCCGTCTCACAGCACAGTGGCCGATACTTCTATCAACATTAATATTAATAGTATTATTTGCCATCCCATCAGGCATGCATAACTTTGTGGCTGAGATGCCCTTAGTCTGCCGACTCAGTGCTCTCTTTGTCGTCTCTGGGAAGGACCAACGTGATCATCTTTGTTTTCCTTTCATTACAATTTCTTTCTTTGTTTTTTCTTCTCCCATTCAGTCTGACTTTCGATTTGTGTTTAACGAACAGTCACCCATTTTAATCTCCTGGCTGCTTCTCCGGTAACTGTTTCGTTAGTTTCGGGCTGTATCTACGCCATGCACTGTCCTATCACTATATTTTATTACATTTGCCGTGTGTTTCGATCTATATCGTTTCTCTCTCCTTCTGTTTTTCCCTTTTCTGTTTGTCTGCTTGTATCTGTCTTGGAGTCTCTGTCTCTGTCTCCCTTTATGTGTCTGAGTCTCTGTCTCTATCCCTATTTTTGTTCCCGAGTCTCTGTCTCCATCCCTGTTTTTGTTCCCTGAGTCTCTCTCTCTATCTCTGTTTTTGTTTTTGAGTCTGTCTTTCTTTGTCCTTTTTCTCTCACGTTACCTGTCTCCCTGCCTCTGTCTCTTCCTTTGTTGTTTCATATGTCTCCTGCCTCTGTCTCTTCCTTCGTCGTTCCATTTCTGTTTCCATCTCTCTGACTCTGTCTCTGTCTCTTCCTTTGTCGTTCCATCTGTGTCTCCCTGTCTCTGTCTCTTCCATTGTCATTCCATCTCTGTCTCTCTGCCTCTGTCTCTGTCTCTGTATCTCCTTTTGTTGTTCCATCTGTGTCTCCCTGTCTCTGTCTCTTCTTTTATAGTTCC
>JAXRKP010000892.1:0-7500 GCA_037039925.1 Doris montereyensis | reverse complement strand
TCATTTATTTTGCTGATTGATTATCTCCTCATATTCTTATTTTTATTCCTGCATTCAGATCAATACTTCGCTGGCGAGCTGTTATTGATAGTCTCTACATCCTCCCTTCATTGATTCACGTCTTTCATCTCATTGTTTCTTCATAAGCTATTCTGGAAATCATTGCGATAGATGGGATATGATACATGTCAGTAAAACATATTAATACAGAAGCAAAAGAAAGAAATAGAGAAATAATAACGACAACAGAAATCAAAAACGACAAAGCTCACAACATCCGAAACAAATCCTAGAACACCCCCCTCCTCTCCACCCAAAAAATGAATAACAAAACTACAACAAAAAAGAAACACAACTCAAGAACATTAAAACATAACACTACTTACTTCCTTATGTAGAACTTTGAAAACACAACAACAACAGCAAAACAACAACAACAAAATGTGCACTTTCGTCACATGATAATTAAAGTATTGAGTTTGATTTCGAGACTATGCCTTTCACATCTTTAATCCTTCCTCACTATTAAATATTGATTCTGATGGACAGTAGATAGCATGAACATCAGAGATGTCCATCAAACCAGTGCCAGATGGCACGCCAATTGTATGTTCGTTCAAACCCTTAGGGTGTGCAGGTATGAATGAATGTGTCACTTATTTTTTCAACGGCAAAATACTCTTGCCCTTAATCTTACCAGGTGTGAAGTATCAATTATCTCCACCGAGACTGATCATGACGACAAAATTGTACACGGTTAGTCACAATGGTATAATTAGCAGGGCAGCTACCACGATCGTGGCTACATCATTTCAAAAGTTTCATTAAAATAAATAAATCAATATTTAGTATTTGAAAAGACGAAAAAATCAATGTGGGCTTTCTCCTTGGTGATGTTGTCAACACGATCACTCGATGTAACAATTACTTCAGTCACAAAGGGACGGAAAAAAGGGTCAACACTGGTGCAATTACCAGCTATGTAGGTTCATGAACGATTTCTGTTCAGTTAAAATGGCTGGTACACTGGAAATTCCAAAAGTCTTACCCAAATCTTCAGCCTACGGATTAAGGTTAATCGGAACGAAAATGCAGTTAAACATTATTTCACATCTTCGGTCAACAGTTCTAGATAGAGTAAATCTCCAACTTCTCTGAATATTCATTTCAAGCTTCTCGAAATTGTCCGTCCAACTGATAAATCCAGATTTACTATTATTTCTTTCAACCCTATTCAACCTTATAAGATTCGCGTGTTAATCGGATGAAGGAAAATTTAAATGGCTCGAACACTGCCCAAGATGAAGCAATGCAACTATTTTGGTCTGGCTCCCCTGCTCCATTTATTGTCTCATTTAAGTTCATCCTCAGCTTTTTCTTTCCCGAAGATTGGACTCGTATGCTTAACGTTTGGTCGTGAACTTGGAACTGCTTGTGACTTGGCTCCACATTAAAACCATCTTTATTCTTCATTCTTTGCAATGCAATTTAGTACTGTCATTCTTCTCTTTACCACTAGTGAAAACTGTCCTCCGAGACTAGCTCGAGCAAGACCGAATATAGAAGGTTGATTGTGACCGCACATAAAGCTTAGATATTATACATTATTGAATGATAAGGATGCAGCTGGGGCCTTGCTGATTGTGATGATTGCAATATCGATAACGATTACAATTCCGAAAATTAGGCAACGAATATGATGATGAAAATTTCGATGGCTATGATACTTTGATGACGGTGATGATGATGATGATGATGATAATGATGATGATGATGATGATAATGATGATGATGATGCCTTTGCGAAAATGGATACAATAAGATAAGATAAGGATACAACTTTTATTTTCGGGAGTTAGTTTGGCACATTGTTTTTCGTGTTACAAACGTCTTAGCAATACGTGACAACTGACCTAAGGAAGACAGACAATGATTTAACACTTTTCTGACTTTCACAGAACCAACGCCTCTGTTTTTCCTATCAATGACAGTAGTACCAAATTTTTGACATTCGATATTTGTCTGTTGGTTGTATAGAGATTATTATTTAAGCGATTTCATCTTCCACGCTGTTAATAGAAAATCATAGTTCTTAGGAAATCAATAATAATAAAATACTCATAATAATAATCCTAATCACAAGATAATTTGTTTGTCATAATAATAATAATGATCACTGCTGACCTTTGATAGTAATAAGAATAATAAAATAATAATAATAATTCAAACAGTTGACCATCATAATAATTGACAATAAAATAATTTAATCATAATAATCTATTGAAAATAATCGAATGCAAATGTTAGTAATAATAATAATAATAATAATATTAATAATAATAATAATAATAATAATAATAATAATAATAATAATAATAATAATAATACTAATAAACAATAATATATAATAATAATATATAATAATAATAATAATAATAATAATAATAATAATCCCTAATAATAATAATAATAATAATAGATAACAATAGAGAGATAGAGCTAACAATAATAGACAGAAAGAATCAAACAGAGACAGAGAGACGGAATAGATGAAATAATAATAATACATAATACATAATACATACATACATACATACATAGTGATAATACATACATACATACATAATGATACAACAATAATACATAATAAATTAATGATGATATAGCCAGACTGTCAGATGCGCTGATAATAATAGAATACTAATAATCGAAAATAAAATAAAATGACTCAAAATTGAAAGGGCAATAATGAATTGGGATTTTCAATCCCTTCAATAATGAATAATAACAGTTTTTCTTTTGAGACATCCGTGAAATATTCAGAGCTAATAGGTTGGAAAGAACACGAATAACGATAAAATAATAATAATGTTCTAAACATTATGTAATAATGAAAATAATAATCTGGAGACAATCCAAATAATCGAGAATAATGATGATAATAATAATATAGAGGACAGACATAAACTAACAAAGGACATATTGATAAGTATGCTAATAAAATTGGAAGAGGAAAGTATCGATGTAATAATTATCATACCTTCCATCGAGACAGACAAAGCGATGAATTATCGTTTCTAGGTAAAGATCAGTCTGTCCGGCAAATGGGACTCTGTGCAACTGTGAGACTGTAGAGATTAGTCGTACCAACTTTCGTAATAGCGATAATGTAACTTGCTGCACTGAGGTCTGATGTAACATTTTGAATTATTTTTTTAATAAAACATACAGGTGGGTTTTTTGTTTTATACGACTAAGAACTGTAATGATATTAATAATAATTATAATAATGATAATAATAACAATAATAATGATAATAATAATAATAATAATAATAATAATAATAATAATAATAATAATAATAATAATAATAATAATAATAATAATAATAATAATAATAATAATAATAATAATAATAATAATAATAATAATAATAATAATAATAATAATAATAATAATGATGATGATGATGATGATGATGATGATAATGATGATGATAGAAATGTTGCATAATGATGATGATGATAATAATAATAATAATAATGATAATAATAGTGATACTGATGATTATGATAATAATGATGAAACTGATGACGATGAGGATGATGACAATGACGATAATCATGATAGAGGCTGATATAGTATCCTGCATTTTACGAGAAAGCTTGAGATATTTCTAGGAAGGCACATTTTAAGGCTGCTATGGTTTCAAGGCCTGAAAAGTAAAAATGCCTTTTATATCGTCTAACAATACTGAAAGAAAATATACAATAGGACTAGGTAGGTACTAGATCTATTATGATTTGAGATGTCTGAAGACATAATGCTGTTGGAAGACTGACTAACAAACTGCGGTTGATTCTAGAGAACGTTATCAGATTCAATACGTTCAAGATGAACTTTACAATTCTCAGTGTTGTATAGAATGTGGCATACTCTTGTACTTTCGCTTTGTGTTTATAAGGCGTATTGTTTAAAAAAAATTAAGACGTTGGATGGAGTGTATTTACATTTTTAAAGTTTGCAAAACAAATCCCATAAAGGCCACGGTTTGAGCGATTAAACTTGGTCTTGGATTTGAGTATTACTTGAAAAAGTAGTTTCACATTGCTATGACAGACGTAACTGTCCTTTACTAAAGAAGCATAGCAAGATTACGCTCAGTTTCTTATCTATACTGGAAGCATTGCTTTTTCATTTTATTTTATTTCATTACGATTAATTTTGATACCATCAAGACAAGGAAGAAGCTTGTTAGTGAATTGACCAACACACACACATTCCTACTTGGGTATCGCATACATATCTCGTTTAACACTCCATTCGTTTAGAATGTCGACCAACACTTTGGCTGTGTCTTTTAATGACAGTCCATGATTGAAACCATCGAAACGCCGACAACCTTCATTTTGGGAGAACTTTTGTAAAAAGGGTGTCCTGATAACAAGACAACACCAATTGACTAAACTAAGTAGGGTTGCGAAATACCATAATCCGAGCCGCACTTTGAGCCCTTTTGTGTGTGTGTGTGTGTGTGTGTGTGTGTGTGTGTGTGTATGAGTGGACTTCGTCTTGGTCTTCATTGATTGGAAAATGAAAGATATCTGGTTTTATCAAGACAAACGTGGCTTTTGAGGTCTAAGGGAATAATATGAGCATCATAAAGAGTTGTCTGCTCCTGAACGTGCTGAAGTCAAGAGGAGTCCGTGTTCCATCCAGGTCATGAAAGGCATGCGTGAACTATTATTATTTTCAAGCTAAAAGCCACCTCTGTCCCAATTAACTATGACTTTACACTCACTTTGAAAGATGGGAATGAAATGTAAGGAGGGCAGAATATTCTCTGAGACTCAAAACTTCAGGAACGTTCAATTCTTGTCAACGACGATTTTCTGTGTTCCATCTACAACCCACACTAAAAACCCCCACCAAGTCTGTGTAATTTTTGTCACATTTACAACTTTTGGGATGTGGCAAGGACTAAACTGACCCATAAGACAACCCGTTGTCCCATAAAAGAGCTGTTAAGCATCATTGACGTACAAATATGAATTCAGTTGATCCACATGACCTGAATAATTATATTCCTCTTCTGCCTTTTTTAGCTCACTGAGAAGCATAGATCATCAACAAATATTTCCAATCGCTTTCCTGGGCCAGCCTCTGTATATTATTATTGTCGTGGAAAAATAGGGCTGAGGTGACATGATTCTGCAGCAGAAGAAAAAAGACAAACTTATATCCCAGTCTTTCTGTTTGTCTATGGACACACTTATTTTCACCTGGCATTACCGTTGCTGAATTCTAATTTTAATGCCATTGATTTTTCTTTATACTTTTACTATTGATGATCCATTTTGTATGTTTTGTTTCTTCAATGATACTGCCCCGCTTATAAATATGTCGGTGTATGATACGTTCTAAAAGGCTAAGTATCTCATAATATTTTATTCTGTACATTAAAGTACACTTCTAAGGTATGTATCTAACGATCAATTTACTGACAGGAAAGCAACATTTTAACCAACACAATGCAAATTTTACTGTTCCACAAAGGATGCTCATTGAATCACAGTAACATTTGAATTTGGATTTCAATGAGTTGCTTTTCTCCACAAAAACCGCATTTCATCACCACTCTTTCATCAGCATTTTTGATGAGCTAGTCATGCGCTGATACCAAGCTAACTCAATAATTATTCTTTCTTTTTCGTCATGAGCGTAATATACAATATTGTTTCGTTTAGAGTCCATCTACCCACAAGAGTGTTTTTGTATCACTGCATACACCTTTCGCTTTTAACTCACGAAGAGCCAAATTACAGATTCCGTTGCCAAATACCCATGGAACACTAGAAGGCGTGGACGAAACCCCGAGGCGTGATGGCGAAGAGTTAACGATGAGTGGCTGGGGTTCTCTGCAGTACTTGGACCACTCACACTTTCCCCACACACCCTTGGCTTTTCCCTTTATCTACGACCCGTCATGCCCTCATGTCTGCTGCTATTAAGCGACGTACAGGTCGATAGTAAATGTTACATAGAAAGGTTGAGGTGAACCATAGCGACTTGATATTTGACAATCTGTGTTTTATAGGTTTGTCTTTGCCCATCGGATTTTTTCTTTCTGTCTGCTGCTTGTTCCTTTGGGTCTTTCATAATTATTATCTTATGTGTCATTACCTTCACTTCCGACATGCGCCGTCCCCACTGCTTATCTTTAGTACATAGTATAGTAGTACATGTAGTAGGTATGAATCCATTCCAGTCATAAATCAAAGAAGCTTTACTAGTACTACACAAGGTCCCTGGTTAATTTGAAATAAGGCACACGAATAGATACGGCCCCAATCAAGGCAATAGTGCTGTACGTGTATACACCATCCACGCGTTAGACA
This sequence comes from Doris montereyensis, assembly GCA_037039925.1. Lineage (NCBI taxonomy): Eukaryota > Metazoa > Mollusca > Gastropoda > Nudibranchia > Dorididae > Doris > Doris montereyensis. The sequence goes on along the minus strand of JAXRKP010000892.1, from coordinate 1,102 downwards.
CTGTCGATCGGTCACCTGTTGTGACGCAACTAGCCTATTATAGTGACATAGCGGTCGTAGTGACGTAGAGGTGACTAAGATGTAATGAACGTAACATTAAAAACAAACAAAAAAGAAGAAAAGAATGCGCCCTAAGCCGTCTAGACAGAAATCAGCGAAATGCCACACATGAAACGATTCCAACTGTCAAGACCAGACGGTTCTAAAACTGGATCACCCATTTCATTGTTTCCGTATGATCGATTGGGTAAATGGAAGGCGAATCGTATTCTTCAGTTAAAAGGTGTCCCAAGCCCGTATATAAAATGCAGAGGGCAGTGTTCACAGTAATTATACACATTTAACACCTTACACTTGTAACAAGATCAAAATAAGGCTTTTTGGTTAATCCAAATTCCCGGTTAAACCAAATGTTAAGCCTGTTCCCGCACGATTTTGATTAAGAGATTCGACTGTAGAAGTAGTAGTAGTAGTAGGGGTAGCAATAGTCGCACTACTACTACTACTACTACTACTACTACTACTACTACTACTACTACTACTACTACTACTACTACTACTGCTGCTACTACTACTGCTACTACTACTACTGCTTATTATTGCTGCTACTACTACTACTACTACTAATAGTAGTCGCAGTAGCAGTAGCAGCAACAGCAACAGCAACAGCAGTCTGAGCAGAAACGGCACATTGATACACATCAATTATCTGTTTCCAATACGTTATGTTGCTCATCTTATTAAGAGAATAGGTGGTTGGCGGCACTAGTGTAGGTCTTGCTTGTTTCCTTTCACCCTTTCTTTACCTATCCGTCAATCCTGCTGTTTCTTCTTAATTCTCCGAGATTACCGCAAATGGTCGACGGTGAAAATTTCAATCAACAAAACATCTTATCTATCTATCTATCTATCTATCTATCTATCTATCTATCTATCCATCTATCTATCTATTTATCTATCTATCTATCTATCTATCTATCTTTATCCATCTATCTATCTATCGATCCACCATCCATTCATCCACTCATCTGCCTCTCCTTCTCTATCCATCTATCTATTTATTTATCCATTCATCTACCTATCTACCTATCTATCTATCTAT
>JAXRKP010000891.1:187500-201114 GCA_037039925.1 Doris montereyensis | reverse complement strand
TATATATATATATATATATATATATATATATATATGTATATATGTATACTATATACTTATATATAAATATATTTCACATATATATATAATATATATATATATATAAGGATGAATTGATGGACATTACGATGGAAGATATGAAAGTATGCAATGGTGCGATTTGTAAGAATGTAACATTCCAAATTACCTCCCCTTTTTACAAACAATGTGTCCTTTTCTACATCTTATCCCTTTCCGTGCCGATCAGACGTCATCTCAGCCTTCAGCAAATTCTACCGTAATAATAATACAACAACAAAGCGTCATCGACCTCTCACTTCTCCTCCCTCTCGTTCCTTCCCTCTCCTTTTTTCTCCTTCCCCTTTCCCCTTGTGTTGTTTGGGTTCTCTCTCTCTCTCTCTCTCTCTCTCTCTCTCTCTCTCTCTCTCTCTCTCTCTCTCTCTCCTTTCCACTCTTTATTTCACGAGATCCCCTCTCCGCTCTGTCTCAGAAAATAAAGTTAGCCACCAAATGAGCAGCGTTGTTACCTCTGGCCAAAAAGGAAATCTTTGGCGCGAGTGATACATCGGCACAGGGGAAACCTTTTTCGAGGATCTTTTCCCAGCCATTTTGAGGGCCAAATTTCTTCGGGGCACTTAGGAAATGACAACACTTTCTCTCCCGCAGCGCTGAATATCGAAACCAAAGGTTTGTCTGTTGGAACTCGTCTTTTTGTGGTGATTTTCTGTTTCTGTCTTTCTCTTTTTTCTCTCTTTTCTCCAATCTCCGTTCTTAATGCTACGGGTTTTTAGCATTCGTTCCCATCATTGCTGCTTTTGTGGGATAAATCTTCTGTGGGATTGTTTCTTATTTCCTTATCATTTCCAATGCTTTATTCTTATCTTGTTTTTCGGGTTTGTTTTTTGGATCATTGTTTTTTGTTTTCCCTTTTTTTTGCAAGCTGCTCCTACTCAAATTTCATGTTTCAAACGACAACGTTTCGCAATAAATCTATTGAGTAAACTAAATATTATGTATACAGTTATAAAATATAATTCTGGTCGCATAATAATATTGCATCTCTGATTTGAGAGACAAGGGCAATGTGGAGAAGCCATGTTTCCGTTGCATTTCGTCTTTATTTTGTTGTCGTTATTGTTTGTCGTTGGGTTATGTGAATTGATGCACGTGGTTATAGTCATTACGAGCAATGGCTGGATACTTCTAATTCGTTTTATCAAGGACTCCCCGTTGTATAAATTCATCTTGTCCCAGTGTACCAGGATCTAATGTCAAATTAAAGACAACGATCATGGTTCTCAGATGAGAAAAGTTGACTTGGTCACATGATGTCGATACAAGTCACAAAGCTACAAACAAATTTATATCTAACCATTAAAACACAACTAGAACACGTTACACAAAAGCCGGTAAATTAAAGTCACAGTGCAAATGGAATCATTCCAATCGATCATTAATAGACGAGTTTACTGTCATGCAACAAATTAAATTCAAATCCAGATTTTTATCTAATATAACATGAATGCACATGTTTATGATATAGGTCTAGGTCTAATATAACAGACATCAAGCATCTTTTCATGATATGTTTTTTCGTCCATCGATGTTGAACACAACTATTTTTTCAAGGGATAACAGTACATGCTTTTTAGTTTATTTTCATATTTTTTGATATCATCATTACCAATTTTCACAATTATTATTGGTTTCTTGTAATTTTGTTATTATTATTATTAAAATTTTTATGTTTTTATTATATTATTATTATTATTATCATTATCGATCATTATCATCATTATTATCAAAATTATCATTACTTATCATTATTATTATCATTATTATCATTATTATCATTATTATCAATATTATTATAATCATTATATCACTATGCTTTAAAATAAATTATGAAAGAAAAATCTTGTTATTATCATTATTATTATTATCATCATTTCCCCATCCTCATTCGACGCTCATAATCATCATCACTCTCAAATTAGTTCTTTCAGCCTAAACATTATTAAGTATTATTATTATTATTATTATCATCATCATTATTATTATTATTATTATTATTCACGGTGTTTTTGTCACTATTATTATTATTATCATTGGTATCATTATTATTATTATTATTATTATTATTATTTTATCTCTATTTATAATTTCTGAAACGTAGCTCCTGTTAATTTCCTGAACTACATCGGTGATATTATCATTATTATTATCATAATTATCATTAGTATCATTATTATCTAGGTTTGACGTTGTGTTCTTTGGAAAAGATATTTATTATCATTATATCATTATTATCATTATTATCATTATTATCATTAGATTAGTATTACTATTATTATTAATATCATCTGTTCTGTTTCATTATTATTATTATTATTATTATTATTATTATTATTATTATTTATTTTTTAATTTTACAATTAATATTAATATTAAAAAAAAATTATTATTGTTATTATTATTATTATTCATTATTATTATTATTATTATTATTATTAAATTATTATTATTATTATTATTATTATTATTATGACTATTATTATTATTATTATTATTATTATTATCATTATTATTATTATCATTATTATTATTTATTATTATTATAATTATTAGTCTTATTATAATTATAATTATTAGTATTATTATTATATTATTATTATTATTATTATTATTATTTTTATTATTATTATGATTATTATTATTATTATTATTGTCATTATTGTTATTATTATTATTATTAGTATTATTATTATTATTATTATATTATTATTAGTATTATTGTTATCATATCATTATAGTAATATTATTATTATTATCTTATTATTATTATTATTATTATTATTATTATTATTATTATTATTAGTATTATTATTATTACTATTGTAATAATAATAATAATAAATGATCCTTTTCCAATGTCCTGACATTTTTAATAATTATTCCAGTAATTTAATAATTCTTATAATAATGCCTCAATAATCTTCCTAACAGTAACAATAACAATGCCTTTATAGTAACAATAACAATTTTAATACTGTAATACTGAATAATAATATTCTATTCTCATCCTCTAATAATATAATATTAAAATCTCGATTATAATTTCTATCTTATTAAATGTCATCTGAAAGATAAAGATGTGTTTCTGGGATTTTGGAGAATTCGATGACAATGCTTCTGATATATGACTATCCAACATTACAATATATTATTAAAAGAAAGATAAAGATGGAGTTTTATTGCCAATTACAGGCTACCAACTAATACATCATTTACCCCCCCTCCTCCCCCAGCAGGCCATTTCATTCAAAAATCAAAGTCCTTCCCAGCTCCCGGTGGAAGCATGCATTAACAAGCCTGATAGGCTTTTCTTACACCAACTCTTGACAAAATATATCTCTACCTATAGCTGGGAGTTAATTCACACATGAGTCATGAGGTAATTGTAGAGTGAAGTACCTTTCCTAAGAGTCTCAACGCCTAATTTAACCCCCATTATTGTGTTTATATTCAACCTAGTTATTAGCATGATTAACAGTTTTCAACACAACGGAAGCCTCAACGTCTCATATAATTTTCATAATGTTTGTACCTTGCACTACCACTTCTGAAACGACAATGTTTGTACATTACACCACTTTATGAAACGATGATGTTTTCATAATGTACACTACTTTGCGACTGAAACCATAAATGTGATGTACAAAAGAGGACTTAGGTTACCACCCTGTCACTACTTTATGAAACGATGAATTTTCAGTACATTTTCAGTTGCTTTATGAACATGATGGTTGTACATTAAACTGCTTTATGAAACGATAATGTTTGTACATTACACTGCTTTATGAAACGATGATGTTTGTACATTACACTCACAGTGGATAAACGATGATGTTTGTAATATTAGACTTTTTTATGAAACATAAGGTGTACATTACACTGTTTTATCAAACGATGATGTTTCTATTATTTATTTAATTGTAAGTATGTGTCTTGTACTTTATGAAACGATGATGTTTGTACATTACACTGCTTTATGAAACGATGATGTTTGTACATTACACTGCTTTATGAAATCGATAATGGTCATCATGTCATCATTATCATTATCATTATCATTTATTATTATGAAAACGATTAAAATGATACAATAATTCTTCAAACATTATCAATGCATCTCTATCAAAGTCAACTTGCTTTGAATAAATACATTCACAAATATGCAAATAAAGGGCAAACAGAAAATGACATCCATTAGGAGGAATCAGCAATCAAACCATGGTAAATTGATAATTATCTGAGAATTACAAAACATTATTAAGAGAATGTTAACTTGAAAAAGGTATGCATATTATTGGCTATACAAGTCATGGGCTCCAGAACTTGTTTCGTCTCTGTCTTGCTTTTTATAGATTATAGATTCAATGTTTTGAAGATCAAACTTTTAAGATGGGGTAGTAATGTCAGAATATTCTGCACGTGGTCTCCATAGTCGCAGTCCTCCATAATCCAGATCGTCTGGTCTTGCCAATTAAACAGATCGTTGTCGCATTTTCGCATATGGGCTGTTGTCTTCGCTGTTCTTGACGATGAAGTTGCTTATCCTTTGATTGGTAACGCAATACTCAATAATGAGATCATCAGTCTCTGCAAGAATAGCATGTGTCGTTTGAAATGTGTCTAACACGAGCTTTAAAAAGTCCTTGTTGCGATCTGGCTGTGTAATATGCCTTCCTGTGTCTTTCGTGATTTTGAAGATCTGGACGCTTATTTTATCACAGTAAAGTTGCTTGACCATGTCAGCAAAGCTTGTGTGATTACTGCTACCACCTTGTTGATTTTCCATGGATGAGTTTTCATCACTTGTGCTAGAGCTTTCTTTGTCATATTCGGTCTCACTGTCTGACGTGATAGATGTGTCAGAAATGTGTAGATCTATCTTCTTCTCGCTGTGTTTCGTATCTGTCGCCGTGTCGTCTAGGTCGTTTGATTCACTGATTGTATTTCCGACCATAGATGTGTCGTCAAGGGGCGGTGTTACGGTTGACACACTGAATGAATGGATAGCACTGTCGTTACTCTGGATTGAGTCCGTACTTTGTTGTTTGTTTGTTGAATGTCCATTTTCTTTGTTTTCAATAAAGTCTGTGTTCGTAGATGTGTCGTCAAGGGGCGATGTTACAGTTGACACACTGAATGAATGGATAGCACTGTCGTTACTCTGGATTGAGGCCGTATTGTTGTTGTTTGTTTGTAGAATGTCAGCACTTTCGATTTCTTTATTTTCAATAAAGTCCGTGTTCGTAGATGTTGTTGCTGTCTTCGTTGCTACTCTTGTATGATGTTGTTGTTTTCTAAGGTTGTCTCGTCTTATTTGGCTCGGCGACTTCCGTCTGAAGCTGGCAGGAGTTGAATGATGACCCGTCGACACACTCATGTCGGCCATCTCCATGCCATCAAATCGAAGGACGAGGGTAGTGCGCTCTTTATTTCCAGCTACTTTGAAGGAGGAGAGGTGATATTCCTCTAAAATGCTGTTGATAAGACATTCCAGCATCGTCGGAAGTCCGCTAACTGGCATATTGATGTCGTTCAACCACAGGGGCACAATACACAGGGCACATATACACAGGGCACACAATACATAGGGCACACAATACACAGGGCACACAATACACAGGGCACACAATACACAGGGCACATAATACACACACAATCAACACACAATATACAGGGCACAAATACACAGGGCAGATAATACACAGAACACACAATATATATGGCACACAATACATAGGGCAGACAATACACAGAACACACAATATACAGGGCATACAATACACAGGGTAGAATAATACCCAGAACACACAATATACAGGGCATACAAATACAGAGCAGACAATACCCAGAACACACAATATGGCACACAATACACAGGGCAGACAGAACAGAACACACAATATACAAGGCACATTAACAGTTATAGGGCAGACAATACACAGAACACACAATATACATGGCACACAATACATAGGGCAGACAATACACAGAACACACAATATACAGGGCACACAATACATAGGCACACAAAACATAGAGCACACAATAAACAGGACACGCAACCACATAGGCACACAATACACAGGGCAGACAATACACAGAACACACAATATACAGGGCATACAATATACAGGAATGCAATTTTCTAAAATAATGAAAACAACACCCAAAAAATCAAGCCATTGCAAAAACTCAATGTTCGATATTGAACCAATGGTAAATTCGACGCACTGTCATAATGTGAGGTCAAAATAGCAATTTTAAAACTGAAATGATCATTAATTTACTTTTTATTTTATGTCGCAACTCCTTCAGACCCTGGGCCGGAGAAGAAAATATTTGGAGATCCCTGAATTTCCGGACCCATGCCACAATCCACATCTCGCCCCATGAAATCATCTCTCCATACCAGGGTTGTTGTTGTTGTTGTTGTTTGTTGTTGTTGACGGTTGTGCAAACCGATGCCAAGCCCGTGGCCAAACCAGTGCTTGTAGTAGAACCCTTTTTTTTCACGGCATGAAATCCTGTCCTACGAGCCAGACAGTAACAGGAGTGTCGTGTTGACATCCGGTTTGGAAAAAACCACAGACAGGGGCCTAATAACAAATTAATAATTAACATCAATAAATATGCATCCTAGAACAGTGCCTCTGAAACTATGTAATGTGGCGGACCGGTAGTTTTTGTTTTGTTTTTATTTTTTTTTAATATGCCTGGAACTGGTGAGTGAAACAAAGTCAATCCAGAATAGTGAAAAAATCGACCAGATCTTTTAATCTCCGCGTACGTACCGGCAGACGATGACTAGCGTTGCGTCACCGGGACGCGCACCACACTTTGAGAAGCATGTGACTGTCCGAGGGGACTTTTTCATGAACGTTTTTTTCAAACCAGCTGAATAAAGTTACTATTTTGAGTGAGGATATCCGTCAAAACGCAATATAAAGGAAGGTTTAGAAACTATGTTTTAGTAGTTCTTTTAAAAAAAATTGTTTGTTCTTAAAGAAAAGGAGAATTCAAAGGTGAACTTTCCTATTCCGTGCTTTCATCCCTTCACTTTCAACCATTTTTTCCTCTCGACACTAGTCTGTTCCAGTGCTACTCAAAGCGTGGTACTCATACCTGTGGCGGTACGCGAGTCATCGTCTGCCGGTACGTTGAGATTAAGAACTTGGCTGTTTTGTTAAAAGTACAACTATGCTTGGTTCGTTCACCGATCCTTGGCACACTGGGGAAAAATGGTGGTCCGCCACATCAGATAGTTTGAGAGGCACTAGTCCATCTCTGGATTAACAAGACAACTTTTCTTACATGTCCAGTCAAGACCAACCATTTACGACAAAAAGGGATAGAAATCATCATATTCGAGATTGCGGTAGCAAAACTACGATTCTTCTATATATCATCCATGTGCCACGCAAAAGTCAGTTTAACCAGGATCATATTTTGCGCCCCGGGCAGGGGGCAGGGCAGGTGCTTGCACCTGTATGGGGATTAGGCGGCCCCGCCATCCATGAGTTTCCTTCTGCCTTTGAAGGCGGGTATTGACTGACCAAAGGCTAAGAGAGTTTACCGCAACAAAAAATCACAACCTACTGTATGGCAGGAGGGTCGGGTTGCCCAAAGGCTAAGGAAACTAACCTTGATAGAAAATAACAACCTGCTGCCTTACGGGTCTTCTGGATAACCAAAGGCTAAGGGAACTAACTTGGACAGAATATCACGAACAAGGCTCTGTACGTAGGATACAGTGGGCTAATCATATGCTTACCCAAAACTAAAAATTCAAAGAACTAGATGTGAGATACCCGGATTGAACCTCAGAAGACGACCCTGAAACGAACACGTGCTGTGATTTTTGGAACATGGAATGCTAGGGAAATAAATGGAAAAGAGCTAGAATTAGCTGAAGAAATGGAAAATTCAAAGCATTTTGACTAGAAAAATATAGATCTTTCTCATGAGTAGATATAAGAAATAGAGCAGGAGCAGAGTAGGCCTCCTAATAAAAAGCATGAAACACTGAAAGTTAGAAATTTATAAGTCCACGCCTACATAAACCAAACGGATAGGAATTAAATTATTAATAACTCTCATAGAATCAAACCCAAATAGGAATTATGGTTTTATGTCATTTATATTGCTACAAGGATATGGAGAAGGGAGAGACCCACACAAGGAAAGTAAATTTTTGTCTAAAGAATAACATGAAAATAGAACATCTTTTGTTCACAAAGATATCAAACATCAAGAGTAAATAAAGACAGAAGTGAAAAGTCAATCATAGACTACATAATAGTTAGCAGATGGTGCGTATTCGAATGATGGCTCGATCGTTTGAATACGCATCACGCATGAAGCATGACGCATGGCGCACACATAGAAACATCATCTTTAAATTTCCATCTAATCGTTGTTTACGCATCACGCGTCTTGCATACGTACACATCTTCTTTGCCTGTCAGCTCCTACGGAGCACAGGCCATCAACAAAGAGCGGCTAGTCATCCCTATTCTGGTCAACGTCTGCAACTCTCCCCAGGTTTTCCTCCGTCTAGTCATCTCCGCCCCGATCTCTCCTCCAGCTCATTCTTGGTCGCCCTCTTGATCTTTTCCATGTCAAGTTTTGTCTGGCTCTTTGTCCTCTCATGAAGGTCTGCGTATTGCTGACGGTGTCAGGCTAACGTACGCCCACAATGCACCCCAGACAGTTGTTTGTAAAGGACTGGAGTCTTTTGTAGTGTAGCTATACGTAAACATGGAAATAGCAAATACACATGACACAATGACGCATCACGCATCACGTGTCACGCACACATAGAAACACCCTAGTTGAATTTCCATGAAATCGTTTTGTTTACGTTTCACCCATCACGTATAACGTACACATGGAAACGTACCTTTTAGCCTTCGTGTAAAATCCCATTCACCTTATATCTTCGACGGTTGCAACGCTCCCAGCAGTTTTGTGACCGTACCTAGGTGAGCGTATTATAATGCAAAATCATATTCATACTGATAATATTTGTACCACTGATTAATACTAATAACCTACTAAAATACAAATACATACATCAATATAAGGATAATAAATATAATACTAATCATAACCATGGGGAAATGACAAGAAACAGAATCCAAAGAAACTGTATTGAAACAACAAAAAGTTTGCTCCGCGATAAAAACTAAGATCATGAGCTAAAACACTGGGAATCAAAACCTTATGTGTAAAAATTTGACAATTATACACACTCTATAAGCGGAATTAATCAACTGTGAAAAAAAAAGGTGTCAAAACTGGCAACTGGCAATGAAGGCGCAGTTTCCAATTAACATTCTTGTCTCGGACCTCAACAGTAGTAAACCAGTTAAAAAGTAGACACAATGACCCGACAAAAGCAATTTTATCAAAAACGACTTATTATCTCATCTACAAATACAAAATCAATTAACACGTTTTTTACATTATTCTAAGGGACATGCTCAAAACGGCCATCATTTCTACGCAATGCAAGGGTGAGCCGAGTTTTGAAATGTTCAATAACATCTCTGCACATGTCGTCGGATATTAAAGCCATTGTTCTCTCTACACACACTTTTAGGTCGTCGATTGTTGGGGATTCTCTCTGTGTAGCAATGACCCTTGGGTTACTCCCCAGGAGGGAGGAAAAAATCATAAGTGTTCAAATCAGGTGAATGAGTCTATACCAAAAGAGTTCGTCCTGGCATAAACGTCAACGTAAAATGTCGTTTGCCCTGTTGTCAACGGCGTATCAATAGCGATTCAGCAAATGTAAAACAATCGTGAGGGCTAAAGGTGAATTGACATACCCGCCTTAGGAACAATGATTTGAAAGCCTACAAAGTCATCACCATTGACAACAAAGATTAAGCATGACGCTTTCATGTTATGCAACGATGCTTTGCTTGGTTAGTCGAGGGATAAATGTGTATAATGGTGTTTTTTGGATCCATGTTGAAAATGACTCATAGTTTTTTGAGTTACACAAATCTAATGATTATGAAATTTAGTGTGTGAAATTTGCCAAGGGTCACCTTTAGGTAAAATAAAGTTTTGTTATCAATCAAACTCCTTTGGAAAATTGGACAACCTTCTAAAGGTTCCGTTGTTGTTGTTGTAGGGTTCCGTTGTTGTTGTTGTTGTTGTTGTTGTGAGGAGGAGGTGTTGTGGTCATAGCCATAGAAGATCTTTTGATGTGGAACCAAGGATGTTTTGTTTCCTTGTTTTTTGTCGTGCTTTGTTTGTTGTTTTTTGTTTTTTGGTTTTGTTGTTGTTTTGTTTGTTTGGGGGGAGGGGGGAGCTGAATCTAGTTTGTTATGAACATGTGACAGGTTTTTTTTCTGGGAAGGTTTTTTTGTTGTTCGTTTTCTTTAGTTTGTTGATTGAATCTTTTTGGGATAAAAAATAAGGAGGGGGAATGGCGGGGCTGGTTGGTGTTATTATGTGAGTGTGTGTGTGTGTTTATGTGTGTGTGTGCGTGTGTGTGTGTTTTTGTGTTCTGTGAAAGCATATTATGTATATGTATGTGTGTGGGTGTGTAATGTTTGTTCTATCTTCTCTTGCTTGGTCATTAATATTTTGCTTGGTTGACATGTACATTTTTTTGTTTTCCTGTTCTCATCAGTATGATGTTAGGTTGTTTCGTTTTTATTATATATTGTTGATGTGGTTTAGTGTTGTTTGGTTCTTTGTTTGTTTGTTTGTTTGTTTGTTTGGTTCGTTTGTTTTACGATGTAAACCCTATTCACGATGACGGTGGCAAGCGGGGTTCCTCCGTTAAAGTTCATTGCACGATTTCCTCGATGACTAAAATACTTATTTTGAAACATCAGCTTTTTCATCCCATCAAACATTTTATCCTGTCATTGAAATTAATTATTATTGAACAGTTATTTGCTAGACATACGATAAATCTAACAGCTGAGGCTGGAGGTTGACACTGCCTTGTTTTAATCCTGGGGGATTTCAAACGTCAACTGATTACTGATTTGACATTTCACTGTGAGCAGCGAAATCATATCAGATAGATACATACATTCATAAATCAGATAGATAGATAACGTCCCCAAAATAGATAGATAGATAGACAGATAGGAGATAGGATTGAAGTCGAGAAGTCTGAGTATTAGCGAGAGGGTGAGGGTAGTCCACTTACGCATCTTGTCCACATTAATTTGGTCACTGTGTAAACAATTATAATATTATTTTGGATCCAAGATGGCAGACGTGTTGTTAATCATTACAATACAAAAGATATCGTGTTGATAACCACATTTTAGTTCCAGGGTCTTGAACTTTGCGGTCTGATAGACAAACCAGCAGCAGCAGCAGCAGCAGCAGCAGCAGCAGCAGCAGCAGCAGCAGCAGCAGCAGCAGCAGCAGCAGCAGCAGCAGCAGCAGCAGCGCAGCAGCAGCAGCAGCAGCAGCAGCAAATGTCATAGCAGCAGCAGCAGCAGCAGCAGCAGCAGCAGTAGCAGCAGCAGCAGCAGCAGCAGCAGCAGCAGCAGCAGCAGAAGAAAGCAGTAGTAGTAGTAGTAGTAGTAGTAGCAGCAGCAGTAGTAGTAGTAGTAGTAGTAGTAGTAGCAGTAGCAGTAGCAGCAGTAGCAGCAGTAGTAGCAGCAGCAGTAGTAGTAGAAGCAGTAGTAGCAGCAGCAGCTGCAGCAACAGCAGCAGCAGCAGCAGCAGCAGCAGCAGCAGCAGCAGCAGCAGCTTCAGCAGCAGCAGCAGCTTCTTCTTGGCTTCAGCCTTCTTCTTCTCTGCACACACACAAGGTAAGCTTATTAGAATCTCCTTCTCCTCCTTCTCGGTCTTCTTCTCTTCTTTTCTCTAAAAAATTCCTCCTCCTTCTTCTTCTTCTTCTTCTTCTTATAAACAAATTCTTCTTCATCTTCTTCTTCTTCTTCTTCTCTTTCTTTCTTCTTCTCATATAAAATGGATCTTCTTAAAGGAATAGAAACAAACCAGAATGAAAACTTCTTCTTCTTCTTCTTCTTCTTCTTCTTCTTAATCTTCTTCTTCTTCTGAATAAGATTCATCTTCTGGTTTTCTTCTTCTTCTTCTTCTTCTTCTTCTTCTTCTTCTTCTTCTTCTTCTTCTTCTGTTACACTCATCATTGATGGGACTCCATAACTTCTCCTTTGACAACGTACCACTGCAGATGGCCTTGGGTGACATTATCGTAGACTGAACCGAAGATAATATTTGACGTAACTACACGTTTGGTTTTCAACCACCCTCACTGGAATCACCGGCACTTACAGTAAGTTACAATAGGTTTGACCTAAACAGGAAGATGGAATGCTCGTCTGTGTGTGTTTGTTTATTTATTTATCTGATTTTGTTTTACTATTTTTTTGACTAGAACAATATGACCGTAATTTGTCTTCCACTCCCCCCTCAACCCTCCTCACTTCTCCCTCCCCCCGCGCCCCCCTGGAATTTTGGCACGAGAAGAAAGTCCTAGTCTCCATTACGAATTATTGTAAGGTCAAGTTGTGTGGGTGCAAAATGTAATCCACGTTGGCCTTTATCTGACGCCCTATTAAGGAAGGATGGAGGATGGGAGGGGGGGGGGAGAGAGAGAGAGAGAGATATATACGCGGATGAAATTCTCCTTGGGATTCTTTTCTTCTTTTTTCTGGGCTGAATATGGATTATTGTTATTGTTGCTTTGTTTGTGGATGCTTTTTGTTTTGCTTTACGTCATGTATTTAGGGGAGGGTTTGGTGGTTGTGTTTTTAGTTATTTGTTGGGGGGGTGGGGATGGGGGAAGGTCGAGGCTTTCAGGACATATTTTCTAGGTCTTGTACTAAGATAGTGGTGGTAATGTTGGCTTGATAGTGGTGTGTGTATATTCGTGTGAGGCATTCCCAGGTTAATGGGTTTTGTGTGCCAATAAAGGAGACTCGGTAGTACAGAGGCAAGGTGTCGGCCTCTCAACCAAGAGGTAATGGGTTCGAGCCTCATCAACGGTTGAAAAATGTTCTCGAGTCTTTTCGAGCAAAATATCCCCCCCCGGTCAATGTAGATGGAACGGCACCTAGTCCCATCGAAGAAGGACGATAAAAAGGAGGTCCCGTGTGCATCTCACAACATTCAATTGCACGTTAAAGATCCCTTGGTTTAATAAGAGCAGAACGGTAATCATGGAAGGCACACTTTTGGTCATTTGATAAAAGCAAAAGCTCCATTTACGAGAAATGTAAAGACAAATACAACGTAAGAGGCATGTCGAAAAGCGACTTGAATATTATAAAACAAATACAAGCCAAGGAAACAAAGATGAGACAGATAAAAAGGAAAAAGACAGAAAGAAAGAAAATGTTTGTGTACTAGAAAGAATCGAACTCGACCTCCTCGTCGGCACTCATCGCCTCTGCCCCAAAAGAGCCCAATGTCGATTCGCCCATGGCTACAGCTAACTAATTACATCCAGTGTCCCTATTATATTTTTTTTAATTGAAATTTACCCCGTCCACTATCATCATTGTGGTGATCTTTAGCGTGAATTTAGATTTC
>JAXRKP010000891.1:155000-180000 GCA_037039925.1 Doris montereyensis | reverse complement strand
GGTTATTTACTGACCGTTTCAGAACTAATCTTTTTGTTGAAGATTTGAAAAACCTTTCTGTTTGTGTGTGTTGGTGTGTGTGTGTGTGTGTGTGTGTGTGTGTGTGTGTGTGAGCAATGATACTAGAACAATTGTTTTAATATCTTTGGTGCAAGTGTGTGTATACCAACACTTCATGCAGCAAAAGATTTTATGAGAATATTTCTGTAACTCCTTAAATAGGGCTTTGTGGGGGCTTCAAAGATTATTGAAATATTGAGCAAAAATTTATGAACTCTGTTAAATGAGCATCATACTCATAGCTTATCAACGTTGAAAAACCTGGTGATCGATAAATTGTTAGCTCAGAATTATATTGTTCTATGTACACATTTGGCGATTTTGGAATCGTGGCCATTATCGATTGAGGGGTTCCATCACATACCGCAATATATCTACATTACTCAACATGAGAAAAAGTGAAAAACATGTTACTCATGTTCATTAATTGCTGTGTTAACAATTGTTACCTTCATGTGTCTGGGACATAGAAGATGTTTAATAGCGATAACGACTTAAATCAGATATAAGTACTTTTCAGAATCAAAGCTTTGATTTCACTTTTTTTTTCACAAAATGAGACATACTCATCATCTACATTCTTCCCAAAACACAGTATATTCAGAAAATATGAAAACAATACTCCTTAAATAAAAAACCCAAATGAAAACAGAAAACAAACAACATCAAATCAATCATCAAACACGTTCATAGTGCTTTGATGATAATAAAACGCAGCAAAATAAAAACTAAAACAAAGATTCAAAGTGTTAAATAGAGCTATGGATAATTTCCGCCATTGAAAAAAAATGCACAGCTAGGGCTGTGGGCATAGCTTGATGTTTGTGATGTGGGAGTTCTAGTTGGCTGATAATGCAAGTATTGTGTTTTGTGAAAAATAATCATTGGCGTAAATCGCGTTTTGTGACGAAACGTTTAATTGTCAAGCTGGAATGAACAGGTTACATTGCGTTTTGTGAAAAAAGGAAACTGTTTACCAGTAGAGATTTCAACACGAAATATCACAGGGGCATTAATTCATTTTTTTTTCAATTTTGGTCTATAACACGTTTTGTGATGGAACCCTTCAATTTCACAGTTGTCAATTGTCTCAACTCACGAAAAAATGTAAACAAATTTGGTCTACATCTGTCACAAATTTCAGTTAGGACAATATAATTCTGAACTGACGAAATGGAGATTTTTAAATAATAAATCATTTTGTAAACACTGAATCAACACACACATCTTACTAGAATATCTTGCATGTACAATAAGAAAAGACGAACAGTTTAGATAATAAATACAAATTCAAAACGATGTTTTTACAATTCAGTCTCTTCGGTAATAACATTACATAGAGAGAGAGAATTGTGAAGGCTTTTATTGGACAGCTTTTAATGAAACTTTGGTAAGACAAAGGACGGAGTTGATGGGTGGACAAAGTGGGAAGGGGGTGGGAGAGATCGGGAAGTGAGGTAGGGAGAAGCTATGGTTCACAGGCTCAACTACTGTCCTCATACAAAAAAGTTGATGCTGAAAGGGTCAACTTTTTTTCCTCTTCTCAAGCCACTTTGAAAGACCAGTAAATTGTACTTGTAAAAAGATCTGACATTAACAAGGTGACAATAAATTGGATAAAATTCTAAGAAAATAACCCATTCCCAGTGCTAAACTACAAGAAGAATATTTTTAAAATTATATTTATTATCATTACACCAAAAAAAAAAAAGAAAAAAGAAAAAACAAGAATACCGAGTATATTACTGTGAATAGGAAGCTTTGTTAAGAGAAATGTATTTTGTATGTTCTCACCGATTGAATCAGATATCTTGTTTTCCATCATGAGAATCTCCAATAATGTTGTATTTTTCTTCAACATGTCCATGATACACCTAGCTCCCTTTGTCTGTTATCCCCACATCGTTGATGTCCAGAGCTGTTAGAGTCGTGTTTTCCTGAAGACCTTGAGTGATGGCTTCCATTCCTTCATCTCCAATGAAATTATGGTCCAGTGTCAAGGTTTCCAGGTTTCTGGTTTCCCTAAGAGTATCGCCAAGGTATCGCCATCCATCCAAACTGACAGCATGGTTGTAAGACAGTGTTATGGTATCAATATCAACATCAGATTTCAGAAGAGCAGAAATGGATGTGGCTCCCACGCTCCAAATTTGCAGTCAGTGAGATCCAGCTCATGGAGACCTTTGTCTTTCATATCTGGATCATTCTATTCAGGGTGGAAAAGAACTGTATTATTTCTGGTTCTATACAAATATGAAATGCATCAAGAAATGCTAATGATAGGCATAAGAAGAAAAAAAGAAGTAAAAGGGAAAGACGTTGTGTGACTGCATGATCTTGTAATACTTGACTCAAGATCAAAAACACTTTTCACATATTGCAGCAATAATATATATGCTAACATATATGATAAACATATCCGGTCGCCTAATGATTCAAATACATAATTTGCTTCCCTGTTTATCCATCTATGGCATCGTTCAAATCTGTAATGCTTGAATTGGGTGGTAATTCTCTTACAAAGGCCTTTGTTTCATTGTAACCCAGTCTACCATATGCGGTGATCTCAAGGTAAATTCAGAGGAAACAGCAAGATGAATGTGAAAGAGTGAAAGGAAACAAGTAGGACCTACCAGTAGTGCCTGCCAACCACCCATCTTTACAAAGGCAAGACAAAATTTCAATTACAGTAAACATGTTAAAAATGCCAAATTAGAATTCATGACATACGTATTAGTGCATTCATTGATACATATAGGCCTACACATAAATACACACAATGAAGATATAATTTTTTTTTCTTTTTCTTACACATAATCATTCATACTGTTATAATAATATACATATGTTTACAACAAGCAGACACATGTTACCACATAGTCAGACACATATCAGACATATGGACATGTACATATTTGCAGTGACACATATATCATATACCTAAATATGCTCAAATGGGCATATGTCTTTATACAGGTTAAGTTCATTTTGGCTTGTTTCATTACAATTTACCTCATCCACCATATTTCAGGATGAATTTAGAGGAAACAACAAGATGAAAGAGTGGTGAGTTTGGGACCAATTGCATATTTGGGTAAAACGATAATTTATCTACAAGCTTATGGCCAAAAAATGTCCATATGACGTTTTTTTTTGTTTTTTTACAAAATATTTTGTAGGTTAAAATAGTCAAAATTGTGACGTAAATTAGCCTAACACTGACTGAGAAGATTGGCATTAAAAACCCCTCTAGCAACGGCTGATCACCAATGTGGCAACACAGTTCTTTTGCTTGGCTTTCAGGAACACCGCACATTGACCAGCCGAGTGCTTTGTGACATAAGAGATGAAAGTCAGCATTGTGCGTATGTAAACACGCACACAAGTATAGTAATAGAGGAAAAACACAAAAAAATGGTCATTTTGATAGCTGTTGTTACAGCAATGTACATCTAAACCTAGTTTTACAATCCTCCTTACATTAATAACAATGCCAGAGACTGTTGAAAGAATAAGGGGCTGCTACAAGAAGGGCAACCCATCTGAGGCGATTGCTCTATGTTATTTTATTTTTATTTCTTTACTTACATTTTTTTTTTAATGTACTTTTTTCACATTAAAATTCACTGTTTTCTCTGTCATTTAAAGACTGATTTGTATAATATTTCGCACACAGGTTCATCTTGTCAATGTCAATAGAATGACGTCAGGTTTTTAAAAAAATCTTGTAAACATTTTGAGGGGGAAAAATGGTTGTAATAAAAATACCATTTTGCGTATAAACGATGTATGTTATTTTCAAAAATTCATACCATATATCCATTCTTTAGATCTTGAATGGAAAAAATGATCTGCACAGGTTTTGAGTGATTTTATTCATAACTAAGAGAGGAGATAGATTTTGAAATTTGGGTCAAAATACAAGATGGCGGCCTTGACAACCAAGGACACTACAAACTTTTCAATGATATAGGATGACTGTATTTTGACAGTTACTCATATATATACTAAACTCAAAAACCCTAATTCAAAAGCAAAAAATCACTTCAGGAGAACCCTCCCCCTCCCCCCCCTTCCTTTCCTCCACCCCCACCCCTCCCTTAACTAGTACGTAATTTACCTTATTGTCATCATACTGAGCCAGGATTCCATCAACCAGGGCAGTCACTCCGTGGTCACCCAGACGAGTTCCTTGAAGACTGAATGCAAAAACATAAAAATGCATGCTAGAATTAAAAACAGTCAAGACAAATCTAAAACGTACAAAAACAATCTTTTTCGAAATTTTAATAAGGTTTATTTATTTTTCAATTTTATTTCATTGAAATTTAGCACATCCACCATTGCGGTGATCTCAGGCTGAATTAAGCGGTAACAGCAAGATGAAAGATAAGTGAAAGAAGGGAAGGAAAGAAGTAAAGACCTACCAGCAGCTCCGCCAACCACCCGCTTAATAAGGTCAGCTGAACCACAAATAAATAAGTAAAAGACCACAATCATGAAATACTTGAAATAACGGCATAAAAGAACAATTTTCATATTATTCTCTAAACTTAAATGTTTCGCATGGTTCAGTATGACTATAAATTCATCCATATCATAAGCACTGGTGGTGAAAACAGACTTACTGGCAGAAATAAGTGAAGGTAATGACATTAAATAATATCAAAGCTCCATAGGAACAAATACAAGACAAATACAGGGAATAGACAGAAAAATCATCGGCACCATGGGGATTGAACCCGTCGAATTCTCCTTTAAGGAGCGGTTAGCTCGGTTAGTAGCACATTTTCTTTTCATGGTGAGGTGATGGGTACCGATGAAGAGGTCACGGGTTCAATCGCCATGGTGACAAAGAATTTTTCTGTCTATTCTTTGTATTTGTCTCTGTCTTTGTCCCTATGGGATTTTAATATTATTTAATGCCATTTCCTTCACTTTCGACATACTTAATAAACACACATTTATGTATGACCTTAATTGTGATATTTAGATGTAAAATTGAATGACGTGTTAAGCCAAGAGACACAAACAACACAAAGGACTCACAGAACAGCCTCAATGCCGGTCTTGACTTTGACAGTTTGAAGAATATGAGTGACACTGGCCGCTGTCAGAGGGTTAAGACACAAGTTCACCATCTGTGGACACAAAACATGACATTCAAAATAAAAAAATGATGAAGTTAAACAATAAAACTATCGAGATGGTTCATGCTGATAAAAATCATTTCTTTTCAATATGATTGTTCTGAAGTGTTTTTCATATACCGTAATCGAAATACATCTCTTCTCCTGGGGGAAGATTTTCCCACAGCATACTTTTTTACCATCGCTATTTCTATATTATGACATCTACATATCTCTACGAAGAGTTTCAATCATGAATTATCACTGGCAACTTTTATTACTGTGCCTTTTATCTCTAGGACAGACAGCGTACTGCAAATTTCTCCCTTTACCAGTGTTATATGGAAAAGAAGACAATATGCATAGAAAGAAATCAAGTGGATGCTAGGTAACAGTAAAAGCTATAGCAATGTCTTATTTTCAGTGTTGAGCGTAGGGTAATCAGGAGTAGGGTAATGAGTTTTCTAGGTATATGTAATAATGTGATAGTTTGCCACTGCTTTCCATTTCCCAACTTTACTTTCTGAGTCTGAGGGGACAAGGTGTCGGCTCTCAACAGGTCGTGGGTTCAAGTCCAGATGGTTGAAAATTTCTCTTCAGTTTTTCCGTGTAAAACCCACCCCCTGGTCAAGGAAGGTGGATCGATACCTAGTTCTATCAGAGATCGACGATAAAAAGTAAAATGCCTTGAGACCTTGTGTGAAAAGTGCTATATGAATGAGCTTCTTATCTTAAAATCATGATAAAATAACAAACCACAGGATTGATGGTGAATTTCTCACGGCTTCCATCAATTTCTGACGCTCGTCATCATCTATCCCACAATTTACAAGAGTAACGGAGTTGAGTTTGTTTGATCTTTCTATGAACTCAGCCACTTCATAGACCTATGAGCAAAACATTTAAAAAAAAAAAATAGAAATAGAAGAAGAAATGCTGCTTAAAGATACACTGTGTGAATATGTTGGTAGTACTGTAAAAACAGTGAAACATTGCAATGTCCTGACACAACTCTATTAATGAAGGTCAACTTGAGCCTAAACTTTGCCTTAACATCTGACAGACTAGAAATCTTGATTTGTCTTAAGCTGCTTTCAATTAGTAGCGTAATAAAATGGGTTTTTTAACCTCATCAAATTGTATAAAACTGTATTCTGTTTCATTTCCATACATGTCAATGATTGAACCATAGAAAATAAACATCTGGTCCGAGACACAGAAATATACAAAATCTATTAACATTAGATTGATTTATTTATTCATAGTTTAGTCGGAACACCCAAAGTCAGATGAATCTTGAAATTTTACCCAGTGAAGTGAATTTGATGGTTTTGCTTGGTATGTTCAACTCTTTTTTGTTGCACTGATATCAAACTTTCAAGTTTCATTGTAGATTTCTAAGTCATCTTTTAAAAATTTCTTTTTGTTAAAAGTATGCCAATAAAAGAAACTTTCAAAAAGTGAATCCTTCAACAACAAGGAAAGAAAATATTTCTACATACAGAGCTTACAAAACACAGAGCACATATAATGATAATGAACTGACCTGAGTTTTATTCAGTGTAACTCTCTTTGATTTCAATAGCATTTCTATTGGCTTCAAGTAAAGACAGAACGCTTTCCTCCCTTGGCATGCCCATAGGAACTGGATCTATTGTTCTGGCCACAGTTATCACATTGTCATTGGCAACGTTATCAGGGTCATTACCTTCATAGGAGAAACAAGCAAACAAAAATCAGCCACAACAGGCTACAAGGTTGTACATGTATTTTAGTATAGTAGTTACTGCCTAAATGTCCAGGGTTTGGTAAGCAGAAAAATGGGCATTTAGGCGACACAGATATTTATAGAAAAGTCAGTCTGGGCAAAAAATTGGGGATGATCATCAAGGGAGTTCATCGAGTATGATTCAAAAATTAAGGCAATGGATAGATGAGGATAAAGATTCATAAACAGACCGTTTGTTTTAGAAGATTCTCAGTTTTACATAAATTGAATGCAAGAAATAGGGACACATGGAAACCATCAAGTTTCTTTAACACTTCGGTGATGAGCACAGACGTGCGTTGACCATCGCCGTCATGAAGACCCAAAGGCACAATGGATGTGGCAAATGCAAGATGAGGGAAGCAATAGAACTGTCTTGATCACGGTGTGTGCCTGGTCAATTTAAAACACCAGGTAATTTCCATCAACTTACGACATCCAGCTGTGGGTAGAGTGAGAGACTGCTCAATTTAATTGCCCAGTGACAAGCCAGTGATCTAATGGGGAAAAAGGCTGTGTGGTATAGTGGGTGGGGTTATGAAGAAAAGACTGGTGTATGGTCATCTTTCATGACAGTACATTGGATAAATATATGAAGAGCGGGTTACAAGTGGCAAATTGTTGACGGACAAAAATTTAGCATCTTAGCGATCAGATACTACATGTATAATAAAACATAAAAAATATTTATCCTTTATGGATATACATTATAAATGATAATTTGGAGAAGATCATAGCTGCAGTTGCCCCATTGAGACCTGGCATTTAGGGGAAAATCTTGGTTTTGAAATGGGCATTTAGAGGGAAATTTATATAGAACAAAATTGGTTTCACTGAGATTTCACTGAGATTGCAGGCATTTAGGAGAAACAGGCATTATGGTGGCGGGCATTCAGGCAGTAACTACTGAATATGAGCTTCATCTGAAAGGCACTAAGTAACTTTCAGAAAGTTGATACAATTCCATAAATACATATCATAATTCCATTAAAAAGATATTCATATGCTATGTATATATTTCATACACGCACAACCAATTATTTATGCATTTTGATTGGTTGTTCCCTTTGACCTTAAAACTATGTAATTTTTATTTGTCTGTCACACCCGAGGCCCCAAGACATGGCCACAGGTAGACAGTACAGATGGCCAAGGCGGGTGGCAAGCCTTCTTCGTGTAAGTCAGTCGGTATCTGGTGCACCCGGACGTTTTTATAAAACCTACTAGTGTCTGTACCAATGCAGTAGACTTCCCAACCGCCTTTCTAGGATTCTTTGCAACATATCCCAGGTGATTGGCAATTGTTAGCGTTAAATTGAGTGTAGATTATTGTTTTCATTACTCACTTCATGATCAAACTGGGTTCTAAGGCAGAACAGGCTGTAATGAGCAGGATCTTATGGGGTAGTTTTTCTATGCAGAAAATTCTTTTGCACAGAAATAGCGGGTTCTTAGATGGATCGGGTTCTTAGTAGTCAGATTATTAGGTCGACACCACTGTATTGACTTAAACAGTAATAGTCTTACCTCCATAGGTGGCCTCAGGGTCACTTTCTGTTTCATCAATGCCTCCTGGTGGAGAGAGAGAGAGGCAGATAGATAAACATATGCATATATACATATAAAGCTCCAAACCCTTATCAGAGCCCATAAATTCTACTTTACATTGAACTCAAATTGGCAAACCCTTTATCAAAATCCTTATTGAACTACTTTATTATCAAACTCAACTTGCCCCTGTCTGTTAGAGAAAAACAGATTTCCATCCTTGCATTTCCTTTTCCTTTCAAGTACATCAAAGCAAATATTTCTAGTCTTTAGTTTTAAAAAAGATTTAAAATGCAGAGAAATAGATGTTACTTCAAATGAGAAATAAATGCTAAATAAAAAGAACAAAACATATACAGTCTTTACATCCTTACCATAACTTGGCTGTGATTCTCTAACATGAACTTCAGCTTGTGTTTCTACTATTGAGTCTTTGTTCACATATTTTTCTTCCTTCCTAGGCTGTAATGAAAGAAAACAATTGATGCTGAAGATCTTTGGTTTATATGTTGTAAAACATATCTTTCTTTGCAGGATTACTTTACTGACTCAAAATTCTTTTCTTCAAACACATTGGCAGCAGATATGCTTATTAATCGTTTTTTTCTTTTTTCTCATTCAATCATTAGTTTATTAATTAATTAATTCAGTCAGACAGTTAGTCTGTTAATTAATTATTCAATCATTCATCCATTCATGCATTCTTTCACATAGATATAATATAACTGTTCTATATATAAATACATATTTAACTTCAAACCTAGAAAAATACCTAATAATTAATTTGTTGCATTTGTGCATTTAATCAATGAAGCCTTCTTTTAATCTTTGATATAAAATCTTATCTTTATTTGCTGGACTGTATTCTGTTGGCTTGGCTTTATGTAACAATAATTTAAATGGCCTATTAATGTGTCAACATGACAATGCTTATCAGCAAGTACCTGCATCATTTAAAGTTTTCTCAGGATATAGCCTAGCACTATAGAAATTTTGTATCATCATTTACTCGTTGGTAGAGTGGCTGACTACCACCCAGGAGGCCTGAGTTCGATTCCCATTCCTGACAAAATTTTCAGACCCTCCTGTCGACCCAGTAGCAAAATGGGTGGCTAGGTCTAAGACTTTACAAAAGCAAAAGTGGCATAGAAAGCAATGGTAACTACCACATTATGCTGTATGACTAGACAAACCAGGACTCTACTCCTGATTACCCTACGCCAACTCTGAGTAAGGGACTTTACTTTACTTTACTTTACAAATATTTTCTATCTTTCCTCTTTCTTCAAAATGGGCATGGTCGTTCTTAGCTCTGAGAGAGAACTTGAAACAGCAGTCATAATGCATTATAAAATAAAACAACTCTACTTGACGCCATACGAGAAAATGTTTTACATCTATTGTCTGTGTAGAAGTATCAAATAATAATATAAAAAATGAAAGGGAAACTCTGGATCATTGCAGCAGCTACACAGCAACAAGCTTTTCTTCATTGAAGTCCTGTGCTTGTCATCTTTACGTTCTCCATGTTGAAAGTAACTAAGTTGAAAAGCAAAGCTTAGAGAGAGACATCATTGTCGAGTTTGAAAACGCACATTTTACCACAACTAACAAAGAAAGAGTACAATGGTAATTATTTTGTAAGTTCCTATGAAAACAAAGATGAACAGAAAAGATATAAACTAGGCAGCTATCTGGGGAGCATGATTGATGGCAAAAGAGGTATGGAAGAACATGTGAAAACCAGGACACAGAAGGCACGGCAGCATTTTTAAGCCTTAACAAGGCATGGTCCAGCAAGAGTTTACCGGAAAGAATCAAAATAAGGATATTCCTCTAATGTCAAATCAATGCCAACATATGGCTCAGAAACATGGAGAACTACAAAAACAACCCTACAAAAAATACAATCATTCATAAATAGATGTGTGAGGAGAATTGTCAAAATAATCTGGCCTGAAGTTATCTCAAACACTAATCTATGGGAAAGAATTGGACAAGTATCAGCTGAAAAAGACTTAAAACAAAAAAATGGAGGTGGATAGGACACACGCTCAGGACACAACAACAAATCAGAGCCTAACAGCCTAAGGAGAGAAGCAATTGGAGATTGTTTGTTGATGGTCTATGCTTCCTAGCAAGCTAAACGGGCAGGAGAAGAAGAACAGTATGTTTACCTCCTGTGATCCGCTATCACTGTCGGAGTCTGGAGGAACTGTAACGATTACTTTCTTCAGATGATGATGATGAGTCAGACGATGACTTTTGATCTTTTTTTTGATTCTGAAAAAGAAATAAAACAAAACAAGGATAAAGCAAAATAAAGAATGTTTGAAAACGCGATTTAAAAAAAAAAAAAAAAAAGATGCAGTAGTTGTTGGGATTTTTGTCCACAGCTTTTCCAATGAGTCAAGAGAATTTTAAGGAAGCGTCTTTTTTTCCAATAAGTATAATAATAAAATTCAATTTCTTTTCTTTTTGTCTTTCCTTCTATGCTGTGTTCTAGGTTTTCATGTTTGAAATCAATTTTTATGTTTTATTTTCTTTGGGATGATTATGATCTTATTTAACTTGTCTAAAATCTATCTCCTCCCTTAGTTATGAATAAAATCACTCAAAACCTGTGCAGAGGGTCTTTTCATTCAATATCCAAAGAGTGACATCAGCTTTTTTGTATATTTTGGACAGGTTTTTTATAATGAATTTTTGAAAATAATATATATTGTGAATATACAAAAAATGGCATTTTTATTCCAAATAAAAATAAAATTCTCAAAAAGTTCACAAGATATAAAAAAACCTGACATCATTCTATTAGCATTGACAAGAGGAACCTGTGTGCCAAATATATTACAAATTGTTCGGTAAATGGCGGAGGAGATAGAATTTTAATGTGAAAAATACATTTCGAGAAAAATGCAAGTAAAAAAAATCAAAAGAAAGTAACACAAAACAAACACTTCAGACAACTTTCCCTTGTTGTAGCAGCCCCTTATTCTTTCGACAGTCTCTGGCATTGTTACTTATATAAAGAGGATTATAAATCTAGGTGTAGATGTGCACTGTTGTGAAAACAGACCAAAATGACCATTTTTTTTTTCCTCCATTCCTATGCTTGTCTGTGTATTTACATACACACTGACACGCAGCGTTTTTTACGATACACAACGATGGGCCGAATCGACGAGCGATGTCGGCAGAAGCCAGGTGACCTTGGCGTTGCCATATTTGGTGATTAGCTGCCAATATACGGGTTATACTGCCATCTTCTAAGTCAGTGTTAGGGTAATTTGCGTCAAAATTTTGACTGTTTTTACCTACCCTCACCTACAAAGTATTTTGTAAAACAAAAATTAAACGTCATGAGGGCATTTTTCTGCCATAAACTTGCAGATAAATAATCGTTCTACCCGAATATGCAAAGAACAGAAAATCAACCTTTTGGTCCCAAACTCGCCAATCCCTTAAATCACTACAGAGGAGAGGACAAATTGCATTTGCATAGAATGATAAAAACTATACAAAGTACCTTCACTGCGCAATTTGGGTGTCTCAACCATTTCATTCACAGATAAGGGAACAACTGCCATTGATACTACTCGCTCCTTCTCATCGCTCTCTTTCTTTCTTCCTTCTGCTCAGGTCTTTCATCATCCACAGACATTGTTGGATCATTGACAGTGTTTGGACCTTGATCTTGTATCATCGCTGACCCTGATGACGATGATGATGAAGAAACTGAGGATGAGGATGCTTGAGAAACATCTGTGAAAATGTATTTTGACGAATGAACCTGTCTAAATCACACACAGTTACATGAAATTGTACGTTTAGCTTGCTATTATTTCTTTATAATGTGTTAGCTGTAATTAGTAAAGAGCCATAGTTATATCTTATTGAGATAAATAAAGTTTTGGGGTTTTTTCACTCTTTTACATACACAAATTTTGTAAGTAGCAAAAAGCCACATAGTTCAAATGCGATAAAGGCTTTATACAATATGCGTTTTTTTTCATTTCAGAAAAGAATTGGAATTTCTTTTTAAATCTTCAGTGAAACTAAGCTGTAAATGAGTACAGCAAAAGGAAGCCAAAACGAAATACTCATTTGCTACTTTACCTTCAGTTGTCTTGCTTGACTCTGCCATTGACACCGAACTGGCACCAAAATTCAACGGAATATCTTCCTCTTTCTCAACTGCAGTTTCAACGGGTTTTGTTTCCTCATAACCTCCATCCTGGCCATAATCTCCTTCAGTTGAGCCAATAGGAATCTCCACCGCTTGCTCTTCGCTCCCGCTATCCCGTTCATCACGTCCCCATAGCCATAATGACATTTTTTTCCTCTTTCTCAAACTCTTTCTCTTCTACCTTGGAGTCGGAGTAATCATCAGAGCTCCCTCCTTCACGGCTGGATGTTGATGAAGCAGATGAAGATGAAGAGGAGGCAGATGAGACAGAATCCCTCCTTTGTTTATTCTCTTCTTTTGAACTCCAATAGAGTCGGTAAAGGGGACGAGGGTCTTGGGCTTGGGCTCGCGTCTTCTTCCTTTTCCTCCTTAGAAGATAAAAAAAGCACAGAACACTCAGTTGAATGTTACATAAACTCATTCTTCCTTCTGTTTCCAAAGTTGAGTTCAAATAGCTAATACTGTCATGAGTACAATCCAAACTCCATATGGAAACAAGTTTGACTCAGAATAAGAATGGAATAACAAATTATTTTGTGACATCTGGGTATATATAGCCAGAGAGAGTTTTTTTGTAAAAATTTGCATAGATGATGATTCTGTAACTGAATTGTATACAAGAGTTTCAAATTGGCATTGACGGTCAGCTTGTAAAGAGTCACATTTGATATTGTGAGATAGTGTGTTTGAATCCTAGTTACACTAGACCCGACAATGTATCCTTAGGAAAGATAATTTGCTTCATTCCACTCAGGTAAATGGGTTCTTGCTACAGTTGGGATATAAAACTTAAGACAGCTCTGGGTCCAGTCAAGGGGATGATTCAGCATTGCAGACTTTGCTTAATGCTACAAATTCCCGAATTAATTCAGGTTCTTTGAATCTCAAGGCTTGGTGGAAATTTACTTTTACCTACTAGATCGCTATTATTGTGCACAAATCATGGTTTTGTACAAATGAGAATACTGTTTCCATTTTTCTATCAGCTAGTATACTAACCTCCACTCCTTTTCTTTGGCCCAGACTTGTTTTTCTTCCATCCTCTTCATCATTTGTGGTTAGAAGTTTTGAATAACGCTCTAGAATGAACATTTCAAAATATACATTTTAATTTGCTTTTTAACAAAGTGCAAATTAAAAACAAAAACAAAACAACAAAAGCAAATAAAATGCTTCAAGCAAAGCACAAAATTTCAGGGATTTCTCAAGTTATGT
Organism: Doris montereyensis; assembly: GCA_037039925.1. NCBI lineage: Eukaryota > Metazoa > Mollusca > Gastropoda > Nudibranchia > Dorididae > Doris > Doris montereyensis. Next base: position 166,091 of record JAXRKP010000891.1, on the reverse strand, counting down.
GACTTTGCAATTATGTCACATATGCCTCAAGTTTTCATAATTATGAAACATGAAAGCCTTCAATGGCACATGAAACAAAATGGATTTACTAAAGCCAAAAATTCATCATGTACGCCATAGAAGTGAAGGAAATGACACCAAATAATATGAAAGCTCCATAGGAACAAAGAACTAACTATACTCTATCGGTAGCACTCTTTCTTTTCATGCAAGGCAATGGGTGCCAACGCAGAGGTCGTGATTTCGATGGCCATGGTGACCAAAAAATTTTTCTGTCTATTTCTTGTATTTGTCTTGTCTTTGTTCCTATGAGACTTTCATATATTATTTGATGTTATTTCCTTCACTTCCGACATGCCCCTTGCCTCACTATTAGTTATTATCTATGTAAGCCATAAAAAAAGCATAAATGCATGCATTCATTCATATCTTTCGATATATTCAGAAATATTAAGCTTTTGTTTTGGAATGTAAACAGCAATATAGAAATTTCATGCAAAGCAAGCTGCTAAAATGAAAAGAATGAGAAATTGATACTACAAAATATCTATAAATATATAAACTTGTAATTCCAAAGCATAAAGCTAAAAGGAATCTATCAACTTCTATTGCATGTCTCATGATTAAAGCATCATAGGAATGAACATCTGAAATGCAAACTGAAAGCAAGCAAAACCTTCAAAACAGGCAAAAGATTATATATCATATTATCTTGCTTGTTTTCAAGATAGAGTTCTTGAAATCAGTAAAAGGCTTGCCAGAGATTCCAACACAGATTTGTACCTTCAAACCCTCCAAGTCCACTTCTTTTTCTTCGTCTTTCGGCTTTCACCCATTGGGGGTCGCCACAGCAGATCATCCTTCTCCACCCCCACCCTATCCTGCTCGTCCCTGTCCCTTGCACCAAAGATTTTCATGTCTTCCTCTATCATATCCATATATCTTCTTTTTGTCTTCCCCCCCCCCCTCCTGCCCTGCATGTCCATCCGCTACATCGTCTGTCCAATAAACTCTGCCTCCTTTCTCCTGATGTGTCCATACCATCTCAACCTGCCTTCCCTTACTTTGCCTCCTAGCCTATCATGTCCCCAGTAAATGATAACAAAATTCAAAGTAATTCTACCTTTTATCCATCTTTGGGACAGTTTTAACTTTATTTTCACATCTGTCGTATCGCATCATCTAACATCACTGCCCCGCCCAAAATCAACTTTACTTTGAAAATTCTGTAAATCTGTCAACAAAAACCCCAGCCAATTTATCGTCTTATAATTTTCTTGTCAAATCGTCAAAAAAAATCCTAAAATTAATTGATTTCTTGGTCAATTGCCAAAAACAAGAGAATATTCAACCGTAAAATCAATGTTGTTTCCATACCTTCCCAGTCTTCATCATCTTCATTATCGTCATCTTCACTGACATCATGGATGTCAATTCTTCCTGTAGTCTTATCTACACCTCTGGCTTCCTTGGGTTGGAAATTTATAAATCCTGATAAAAAGATAGAGATGTTTAAATGTTTAAGATCACAGGACTGATCCAATCCACTTATCTTTCCCTTTATCCGCAAAGCTCAAAAGCTGGCTTTGGTAGAGTTTGCTCTAAAGAATCCTCTGACATAATGGGGAAGGCCTAAAGTAGGAGCTTCATCCAGAAAATAAATGCTGCCAACACAGAGGAGTGTCCCGTGAAATGTTTTATAAACTCTTCGAATTGACCAGGATTGAACCTGAACCTTTTAATGTTTTAAGGCTCTTTTTCATCTTTCGTCAAGAAAATGTATCCTAAAGAGCAAAAGTGTAGTCACTTGAATGTTTCTAGCATCTACGTAAAAAGCGAATGTGATTAAAAAAAGAGGAACAAAAAAGCAGACATAAACAACAGCAAAATACTATTCTGATATTAATGAATAAAATAGTATTCGTTAGAATAAAATCTTGAAGTAGAGATTATATTTGTTATGAAGGATTTAGAAGGAAAAGCTGTAAAATAGATGTGGCATTTCCCACAGCAATATATTTGACAATGCGATGCAATGTAATTCCAGATAAAAAGCAAGAAATTTGAACCAATATTTTTCTATAAATGAGTGTATGAGTGTTGCTTTTTAGTGTCGTTTAAATAAAGATTCAAATAGCCGTACTATCACAATGATGAATACAACAGCTGTCTAATACATCGCTGTTTAGTATTGGGTTAGACAATTTATGATATTGCAATTTCAATACATGTAATAAGTTCTTATAATGAAATATTTGCCAAAAAGTGAGGATTTGAAAAACATAATGGGTGTACCATCGTTTAGAGCAAAAAAAACGTTTAAACTTCATACTTTTAGGTGTCACTGATTCATGTAAAGTAAATGCAGGAAAGATAAAAGATAAAAATAAAAATGGGCATTGCTTTAATTAAGTCAACTTTTTCAAGCTTTTTCAAGAATATTGAAATTAAAATCTCCTTATCCTATGCAAAAAGGTTTCAGTTGAGAGATGTGTTTGCTCCTTAAAATTGAATTTTAATATAGCAAGGCCACAATGTTTTGCTTTATGCTCAAATTTGCCACATAGATGTTTTAACAAAATTTCATACATAAACATGTATTAACATATGTTTAATAAATGTTTGTGTGACAAATAAGCCTGTCTTCAGTGTTTGCAGATTGAATGAAAATGTGAGTTCATTAATTTCCGGTGTTCCCTTACTTATCCTCTGGCTCATAATGACTTTTCCAGAAGCAAAAATGGCAGTTAATACTACTGATAAGATTCAGTCTGAGGAAAAAAAAGAACAAGATATCTGTTTTCTGTCTCGTTCTGGCTATTTTGATAATGTCCCTCTGTTGTTTGATTGTTCCAAATTGCATTGATTTGAAAATGATTTGAAAATAAAATATTGCTTGCATTTATTACTACATTTCTGATTCACAACAACTATTTAAATAATTACACTACTTTCATCTCATGGAAAATGTAGATTTTAAATAGTTGAATTGATCACGTAGATACGTCTAAGTTTATTTTGTGTCGGAAAATTAAAAAATGGTATTTATGGGAAAGTGTCGTTGGTGGCTGAGTTCTTAGGCAGCTCGACTTGAGATCATGAGGTCCCAGGGTCAAATCCTAGCAAAACTAGGTCCGACATTGTATTCGTTTAACACGCATTTTCCCCATTCGATACAGGTGCAAATGGATACAAGCACTAGTTTGGGAGTAAAAACCTGCGTCAGATTAGTATACTGTCCAGGAGGTGATTTTTATCCCTTGTTCCACTTCACACTATAGCAACTGAGATAAGCTCTATGGACCATAGTGGCCTTGAAGGAATTTTCTATTTTTATTTACATGAAAGAGAATACATAACAGAAGAAGACTCTATATTAAAAAATTACCCTGAAGAATTAATTGACAGCAGTTTAGAACTTAGAAATAAAAGACATAATAATATATTTATAATATGGATACAAAAGATTATTTTCTGAAAATATTGTTAAATAGTATCTCTTATCATTCATGGAGATCCTTCTCATGATAGAAATCAAAGTGCTGTCCTGTTTAATGAACTGTTATGGTTTGCAACCATTTCAAAGAAGATGATTTTCCCCCTCAAACTCTTGCCATCACACTGTATAGTGTTACATTGTATTTTATGGTTCTTGTTTTTTGTTAGCAATTTGTTGGCCGGTGGGGTTGATGCCTTTTATTTTGGTGAGGATTTTTGGCGCTTTTTGTCATGTTTTGTTCCGTTGCTTTTTGGTTGCTTTTTTAGGGACATGGGGCGGGGATTTTAATACTCTCTCGTCATCAGTTTTTAATTATATTCCTGTTGCAGGACAGACCAGTTGGGAAGAATGTGATTTCCTGACTACATTGTTAACCTGACCGGTCCAAGCACGACCTAAACGTTATGAGCGCCTTCGGTCCCATATACCGAGCACACCGTATAGGTCGCTGTGTATGTTACTTATTTTGGTTGTGTTCTATAACATCACAAGCACAATCTACACATTGCAAGTGGCTTCGTTCCTATGCCCAACACACTGTGTAGATTGCGGGAGGGTATTGTGTTACTTATATTTGTTGTATTTTAATCCATATTTCAATTAACAAATCAATCAACACAAAATGCTGATATCATGTGCTAAATATGCTCAGGAGCTCAGGTGCAGGTAAAAGTAAGACTCGGGGGTGTCAGGGTTCAAAGGCTTAAATTGGAAGCAAAACTACCAGTAAAGGCTACAATGTCATAAAAAAAAAATGCTGTATCAGGAGCTATGATAAACTCCATGCATAATTTTGCATTTGAGCAAAATTAATATAACACATTGAATTTGACTAAATTTTAATCTAAGGGAATGCTACATATTCGATAATTTACTTTCTTGTTTAAAAAGGTGGTCTTCATTTCCTCCATAGTCATTGTTTTCAGTGGAAATTTGATAGCTCTTATTATAAGTATGATAGAAGACTGAGTGTTTTAACACTTGTTTCATCACATTATATCCATCTTTAACAAAAGATGTTCCCTTAATTACATTCATGCTGTTTTTGTATGAAAAAGTGTTGTTGTTTTGTTATTGGGTTATTTTAGCTAAATAAACACTATCCTTCACTGACTACTCACTTGGCTATCATTTCTTTAATCCACGTCATTAAATAGATTTCCAAACAATACTACCACCTAATTCGATTCCCAGTTCAGGCAAATTGTTTTGGCCCTCCGGCCAACCCAGCAATGAAGTGGACAGCTAGGTCTATTCAGACTCCACAAAAGTAATGGCAAACCACTACATTATGCTGTGTGGCAAGAAACATCAGGACCCTACCCCAGATCACCTTACTTTCAACTCTGATTATGAGACTTACTTGAGTTTGCTTTTTACTTTACTTTAATTCTAATTTTAATAAATAATAATTGTTATAAACATATATTCTGCATTGCTGCAGTAGTCATCGCCAAGGTACAGCTGAGCAAACATGCACACACCATTCAGAGGCATGTTTTGTAAATGATTTTTTTTTCTCATAATATCAGACTAACCGAAAATATGAATCTTACAATCTGTATAAGAAAATATATTGTTATACATTAGACAGCTTGATCCAACATTAATTAATGCAAAACTGCTTAGCAACTGAAGCCCTTCATTTAGAACTAATAAAAAACCCAAAAACAAACAAAAACTAGGCACACAAATAAATAACAATAACAACAACAAAAAAGAAAATTAAATAAAAAATTTTAAAAGTTTGTTTTCGTAAACATACAATCAAAGAAACCTGTACTTGAAATTAATTAATTGTTAAATGATAGGAATATATTTTGTCTACTAAGCACAGTATACTTTGGCTGTGACTATTGTAATAGATATACTGGCAACTGCAACACATTAAGTTACAGTTGTAGAATTAGTGATTACAAGCTGTGAATGCACCTTTGTTGTTCTTATTATTAATTTCAGTCATTTCTAAGTTTACAATTCCACCTGAATATGTGTTGGTTGGTTATCGAGTAGAAATAGTCTTCAGCTTTTAAAATATATACATCGAAACTTCACAACTTTCCAACAACATCAATTTTACCTCCTGACATCCATGAAAGAATGCATTCTCACACAGCACAATAAAGAAAAAAATTTGACTCAAAGGCTGAGAATCAAAGTTTTGTCGCTTTATTACGAGAGAAAAAGAAACTCAAACTGATTCTGACATTGAATCCAACAAACTAGATGTGGCAAGTTTAGAACAAAGCAAATAGTGATAAAATATCTGAGGTTCTTTTATTTAAATGAAAAAGAAAGGTAACAGACATTACAAGCAAAAAACTTACATTATAAAAGAATGATAAAGAATAAGATAAAAAATCAGAAACTGATGGGATTTACGTAATGACAAGAAGCCATCCTTTTCATACGTATACAGAAAAAAGTACTTTAACTATAGACTTTAAAAACATGAAGTAAAATCCAGAGATTTACACATTTCTCTTTCCATTACATAAACAACGATTAGAGATTTCATGACACATAATGTCAGGAGAAATGTATACAGTATGCATGGTGTTGACGTATATGACTGAAGTAAAAAAAAAAAGAAGATGTACAAGTAATTTCTACTGAAACCAACCAACACAAAATCATGATGAATATACCCTTATTTGAATGAAAATTGTTTTTGTTTTTTTCGCAAGTGTTCTTTTCCTGAAATGTATATAAGATAAGGAATTGAGAAACTTTGCCATAGATTTCGTTTCACATAAATATTTGTGGTTTACCATTACCTAGTGTGATATTTTATTTCCTCAATTATGTATTCTTTTGGCTGTGTTAATCCATTTATCAATGTTGCTTGCTTAACAACAAAATACCTTTCTCTTCACATGCATGTGATGAAATCTCTTCTCAAAACTTCTTTTTCAATCAATTCTATGATCACAACATATTTCATATAAAACATAAAATGTTGCGATAAACATAGGATGGGGCACCATGGGAGACGATGAAAGAAAACATAAACTCTGATATGCAAATCGTTTCATTGAAATGAAACAAGAGATCTCGGAGATAATAAGACATTTAAAGTTAAATTTTAAAAACTTTGAATTTGCTTTGGAGGGGGGCAGAGTTTACATTCAAGACACAAGTATACAAAACCTTTGTTCAATCTTGTGACAAACGTAATACAATGCAATGATCAAGAGATGATAGAGGTAGTAAATGTGTTTGCTTATAGCAGCTGTAAATTTTGGCTTTGGAGATGAAATTCTTTATGTGATAAATGAACCTTTGATCTGTTGCGGTATACTATCGATCATGGAAATATTGAGTTGAAATCAAAGGATGAAATAGGGCATTAAAACACGGGTAACATTATATCTAGTAATTTCATGTTTACACAATTATTTAAATGACAATATGAATTATACATAAAAACATCTTTACAGATGAATCAGCAGCTTTTTTTGTTTTAATTCTTGTGTCTGTCATTTTAAAAACCCATGATAACAGTTCTTTGTTTATTTGCTATGAAACTATTTAAGAGACATGCAAGAAAATCGATAATTAATTGATTGTCAGTTTAATTTTTCTCTTAATTTTTTTGTCTGTGTAGTGATGAGCTGAGCCAAAGATTGCACACAAATAGAAAGCAAAACATTAGTGATTTCTACTATTTTGGACAAAACTTAAAATAAAACTTTGCAACCAATCACATGGCTCAGTCTCAAATTGGTTCCCCTGTCGGATATAGAGTTATTGCATTTAAAACTTGTTGCTACCTTAACACTTTACAGAAAGTAACTATACATTTGTCATAAAAAGATGATGAAAGCAATATTTTTGATAAAATGATTATAGTGAAGATTTCTTACATAATGATTTCTCAATCTGCCTCTCCAATTTCTCATATTCTTCTTCTTTCTCAAAATCATCTGCCTCATCCCAGGACTTTTCCATTTCTAATAATTCCTTTTCCTCTTTTTCATTAATTTCAGATGAAAAAGACACTGTCAATCTTTGCTGACGTCTTTGTTCTGCATGAGGAGAATGAGGGTCAACTAGTGAACTACCTTTAGGTGTTCCCAGCTTAGTCAATACGCTTCCATTGTTAGTTTCATTGAAATTCATTTCATCACGGTCAAACTCAAAACCATGCAAACCAAGATCTTGATTGTGAAAGGACGTGTCCGGTGTGTTTTCATTTGAATTTGAGACGCAATCTTGTCTTGTTAACTCTCTAATTCTTTTATCTGTCGGCTTTAAAGTCATTGCTCCATGTCCCTCATATTGAGTTTCCTGAACATTTTTGTCATTGGCAGCAGATGGAGTCTGATTATTACCATCATCAAAACCAACAGCAGACAATGAGGCTAGCAGTCCATCAACATACGCCTTTGCTTGCTGGTCTAAACTATCTGATGAAGTGTCACCTTCAGCGATAGAAGTTATAAAATTGTCATCTATACTGGAATCAGCCTTAACATTTTTTCTTTCAGACTTATAATCACTGCCTCCAATCATAGGGTCAAAGTTAGTGTCAAGATCACTAGTACTATTAACTGCAAGGCTAAATGTATCCGTATTATTGGTCTTATGATCTGATATACTTTTCTTCTCTTTACCACTGTCACAGTTTTCCTTTTGAGATTTCTTAGAACTTTCTAGCTGATTTTCTAAAACCTCAATGAGAGCATCTATACCATCCACATCATCTCCTTTCAAAGTATTAGCATCATTTTGAGCCTCAAACTCTTCTCCAGCATCCTTACTTATGATTTGATCAGGGGAGGAAACTTTAATTTCATCATCCGGTAAATCTCTGTCTCTACCCTCAACAGCTTTAAATTCAGAAACATTCGTCTCCTTTCTATCCAATTCATTGTGTACGTTAATGTGGTCAGCTTCTTGAAATTTATCTCCTGTTTCAGCTTTAGAATCATCACGTAAGGCCTTTCCGTTTTCATCTTCATCAACTTCACTAAAATCTTCTGAGTAAGTATCGTCGTTGTTGGAGAAACTTTTTTCGTTTTCATTGCTGGCTTTCTTTTCATCTGCAGGATGCTTCAGAGGGAGCATGGAACCTTCCATTGCATTTGATTTGTCTAACGTCTCCATCTTTTGATGATCTACACAGTTTAATCTGTCCTGTGATGTGTCTTTATCTACTACTCCTTCCAGCTTGCCTGTCACAGTAGATACTTTTCTATCACTTTCTACTTCCTTTGAATTATTTTTACATCTTTGCATGACTGGGCATTGGCAGCACGACTGTCATCCAGTGCCTCACTTGTTACCTTGTTTAACCCTGAACCTAACCACAGATTTCTTAAATTCTCGGCAGTCAAGTTGTCTATGCTTGGTCTAGGGGATGCACGTATTTTTGGTTTATTTTCATCAGGTTCAATATTTTGAGAGCCCTTGGGCTCAGTCACCATGATGTCAGATCTACAGGGCGGAGCTTCCAAGTGTGAACCAGATCTTACTTTTTTATTTGACTCATTTTCTACTTCAGAATCTGGAGGAAAAATTTTCTCATTCTCCGATCCTGCAACAGGTCCCTCATGTGAAATACCACACTGTTTCTCTTTAGGAGATAACACTGAAATGTGCAACGTTTTTCTCTCGGTTTCACTGTGGATTTGGTCATGGGAGCTTAAAATTGTCACCAGTCCCTGTGTGCTTTTCACAAAGTCATTATCAACGTCAGGAGCTTCTTTAAAAGCTTTGTAATGGCGTGGGTATCTCTCGCTTTCATTTTCCACATACTTGGTGCCAAAAATTTCAACATGGCTGCCATCTGCTTCCCCGCCTGGAATAGTTGACATTTCGTACCAAGTCTCCCCATTACACACGCTTTCTGGGACTTCATTATCAGCATCTTGAAACTCGTCAGATTGGAGACATTGATCATCTTCTGACTTTTCATAAATTTCTAAATTTAAATTTGGCACCGCTTGAATCTTTGGTTCCTTGGAGCAAGTTGGAGGAGAAAGCGGTTCTTCTGAGAATGAGTGGTGGTATACATCAGTCTCTTCTTCTTTTTTTTTACATGAAAAATGTTCGTGTCCCATGAGTTCATTGCCTGATTCTCTTGCAGAAACTTTTCCAGTATCACGATCCTGTGACATGACCTTTGTTGGTGAACACACTTCTACAAGGACATTGTCTTCGTTATCCTTTTCAGAGTCTTCCTGTTCCATACAGTGAATATATGAAATGCCTCTCGTATCTTCAATGCGTTTCTTACGCCGTTCCTCCCTCTTTTCTTTCGCCTTCCTTTCTCCATCCGAGTGATTTCTTTGTCTTGTTCACGTCCTATGTCTATCAAAACTCTGTAATTTGGTGTGTCCTCCTGGACATTGTCCTTAGCATTCTCAATAAAAGTCACATGCTGATTTTTACATTTTCGATCTGATTCTGATAGGATATAATCCCTTCTTCTTGCATCCGAGTCTTGTTCTGTGTCTGTCACACTTGCTCTTCCATCTCGGAGCAAAATCTTGGAGTAAGTTTCATCCCCATCTTCGTCACTCTCACTTCCGTCATCACCAACAACTCCTCGAATCACCTTCATCTTTGGGCTCAGATCAGAGATGTACATTCCTTTTCTTCTATTCTCATCCTGCATGTCTCTAGCCGCATTTTCAGATTTGATTCGGAGCTGCACTTTCTCTTTCTCTTGTTTTTTCAAATATTTGTTCTCACCCGTCTTTGTCATGGGATGGACAAGAACCTCATTCTTGTTAGGAACATCAGAAAAAGGGGCTGCTTGCTTCCTTTTATTGGCATTATCCATGTCCCCGTTTGCAGCACAAGGCTTGGAGAATTCGGTCTCTGAACTGTCTTTAACAGGTTTTAACGTATTCTCTTCTGTTGGATTTTCATCTCGCTGAGATTTCTTCCCCCTGTCAATTTTTTTTTTCTTTGAGAATTTCTTAACCCTTTAGAAGTCGCAATACCCCTGAGGTCTTCATACATCTCATTACTTTTAACAGTCATTTCAAAATCACCTTCCCCACGAGATGTTGAATCAGCTGGACAGATGTCTACATGGAAATCATTACTGCCACCCTTCGTGATTCTATCTTCTTTATTATCAACCTTCTCCTTGTTCGTTTCACTTGATACATGGGGTTGTCTGACTTGGTCTTTGCCAGATATTTTATCATCACGTTTTCCATGACGCGCAGCGCTCGGTGACAGAATAATTAAATCTTTATTTGTTTTTTTAGGATTTAATTCATGTTTTTTAACAGAAGTTTCCCTATCTAAATGATCTACAGATCCGTTATTACTGTTCACAAATGTTTCATCCTGACACGACCCATCTACCTGCCCTTGTTCATCATCACTAAGAAAAGCCTGACCTTCTACATCACCTTTTTCTGCTTCTGTCTTCCTGGGAGACGCTGCCATTTCAGATTCAATGTCTGACACCTCGTCAGCCGTAGCATTTCCGTCTGAGGAAGACTTTGCGTCAGCTGCACCCTTTTTGCGATGCTTTGTGGTCCGTGCACCAAGATTTTGTCTCTTTGCAGGTCTTGACTTGACTGGTTCAGCTTGTCCCATGGCGCTGGAAGTTGACGATTTCTTCCTTT
>JAXRKP010000891.1:100000-150000 GCA_037039925.1 Doris montereyensis | reverse complement strand
TATTAGAAGGGTAAGTAGGGCAGAATATGCAAGGGTCAAGTCTCTCACACACATTTAATGCAAGTCAAGGTTGGAAAGCATTTTGTTATTACAGTACACACAGGATGCAAGGGATTGCAAGGCAAGTCATTTTATCAAGTGATTAATTTTTGACAAGGGCATGCACATAAGAGTTTACATATATCCTTCATCTTTGAAGGACTACATACACCTTTGAGGTAATTAAAGCAAGATATTTATATTGAAAAGGGCTATATCACATTAAATGAAAATAGATGCAAAAATAATCATTACTCTTGAAAATTGTCAGGAAAAAAAGTTTTGGCCACATGGACACGTAGATAATTTTGTTGTTGAAAGAGCAAAGCAACAGTATTTTATAATCAGAATCAATAAAGAGGTTATGAAAAAACCCATTTAAATACCAAAAACAATCAGTGGAGATCAAAGACAGGTTTTTCTCATTTAGTGGATTACATTTTTCAAAACTAATTGGTACATCATTCAGTACCAGGGAAAAGTTTGAAGAGAGAAAGATAGCTTGATGGTTTTGACTTCTTTTGATCATTTTCATGCTTCATCTGTGTTATATATATGCAATTTTAGTTGTCCATTCTTTTCCCAAACAAAAACTTTCTGTATTAGCCAATTAATGATGCTTGAGTCGATTTACGATGAAGGTATAAACTTTTCGTTTGAAAATAAGAGAGTTTTTTCAAGTCAATTAAAAGGTGCAGAGAGAAGGAAAGATATTATACCTGTCACAAAACATATTTAGGTCTGATCAGTGAAAATATCTATGCAGATAAAATAAATTTCCTAGTGTTTTTGACTATACTCATGTCCACCCTTAATATGTTCTGTACTTTTTTTAATAGTTTATAGAATTCATGAAGGTCCGGTTTAAAAGTCTATTATGATTAGACAATATATACCTTCTTATAGAAGAAATTACAATTGTTAGATACATTCACTTTTTTTGCTTTTTGTTTAACTCCTGTCTGCTTTTGTAAGAATAGAAAAAAGAAGGTTTTACAGCTTTCAAATGACTTGGAAGATTTTTACAAAGTAAGAAGCATAGCAAAGTGATTCAACATATGGTTGGAGTGACAGTGATGTTCAGAGTTTCAATTCTAAATTATAGTGATTAAAATAATTAGACCACCTGAAAAACAAATAACGGCACAAAAACACAATATACCAGTGATAAATACTAAACTCAAGATAAAATATACCAGCACCTACTGCATGACAAAATTTAGTGTTGCAAAAATGTAAGGAAGCAAATGATTTTATATTTGTATAAAACTTAGGCTGAAGAAAACATTTATTTTAAGTAGATTGATAAAAAAAACCATCTGATATTGCTTCAAATTTTTAAAAAATAAAAAAATAAAAAAATTTTTGTTTCAAATATGTTTGTTTCGATTTGTTTTTCTTTGTTGACATGGTAACTGCTTCTTGACAGATGATCGCATAACCCCCCCCCCCCACCGCACCTACGACCCTTCATAAAAACAGACACTTGTTAGAAGATGCCTTGATGAGATGAGAGAGTGACCAGAGCAAAAACCTATGAAGGATGAGTTCACTCCTAGGCCTGAAAGAGTGACACTTTGGTTGGATTATGGCAAAAATTACACTCAACGTTCTATACTACTAGACTGCTAGACGTACCTTCTTCAGGCTCACTGTCCTCAAAGTCATCATCTTCGTAGTCATCTGTAATGGTGTTCAAATTCAAAGAAGAAACAGTTTTATATGATGAAGAAACTTTTAGTTAACATTTCAAATGTCTCAGAAAATGACTATAATTGCTTTTATTTTGTGTTCTTATTTGAATCCTAACCCAATTTTATTTTGAAATAAATACTAAATGCCTCTGAAAGAAGCTTTACATTCAAAATTGTGTGCATGCCTATAGCACTAGCATAAATTTCTGAGTGATTTTTCATTATTGCTTCAGATGCTTTGTGCATGAAGCGAACCATGCCTTTTACTGTCCCATTTAATGATTTCTTTCAATTAATTTGAATCTTCAAAGATTAAACATCAAACAGTCAAGAAAAGAAAAACAACCCACCAAATTTTATTTTTATTTTTATTTTTTCAAATTTGTCTACTTGGTTTTGATAAATGATCAAATGTAAAAATATAGTTATGGCTAAACTGCTTCATTCAAGGCTCTCCATGGAAAGGAAGATAGAACAGAAGGGTATATCATTATAAAGAAAGAGTCATAAAATGTCTCATTAAATGATATACACAATCAAAATGTGATTGGAGATTTCTCAGAAATGAGAGAAAATGGTCACAAACTTTTCTTCATTAAGCAGCGGTGAACACATCTTTTCATTACCATACTTTTCCTGTTGTTATACATTTCTGTTGTTATTTCTATGTAATTTAATTTTTTTTAAATATTCTCTTTTTATTTTTAAGAGAAAACTTTTATCTTGATTTTTACAGTTTGAGATTTATCAAAAATAATTCAGTTTGATCATGCTTGATGATGGTGATGATGATGAAGATGATGGTAATGATAGTGATCCAGAAGTACATGCACTCATTAATAAAAAACAAAGTGCAAATTACGTGAAAGAGCAACAAATCCAGTGAAATAATAAAATAATTCAAAACTGAATCAAGATGTAACTGAGTTTCATTCCCTTAGGAGTTATGAGCAAAGAACGTCCATCAGATTTCATTTTATTGCAATGGATTAGTGATTTGTAGCATTCTTTTCAAGTTTGATTTTATATCATTAAGGGGATCTATATGCTTTGCTGTTGGGTCCCCTGGTAAGACTTGGTTTAGATGAGATATTTTAATGCAAGTCATTTTATCATTCAACAGACTGCGCCAATATCACTTTTACCATGGACTGATTATAAGATTTTTAAGTATTATATGCAATGAACCAACCTTTGATATAATACTCATTTTTTCCCAAGAAGTTTAAGCATTAAAAATAACAAAGAACTTAACAGATCTTGTATAAAATATTTCACATCATTTTCCCTTCCACATCTTTGCTGAATGAGAATTTCAGACTTTATCAGACTGCATATAATTTTTGAAGCAGCAGTACTTTTTGCACTGATACATCTTTTTCTAGAAGTTAGTACAAAACACACCAGGGAACGAAAATTATTTTAATTCGTGAACAAAACAAAAATCGGAATTTGCAAAACCCATAAAAGTTTCAATGTTGAGACAATAAGTTCATTTTAACTACATACATCTGTTGCTTGACATAAGAATCGGTCTTTTTGTTAAAATATTGTCATATGCTAGTTTTGCTTTTTCTTAGATAGTTCGTGAAAATGGGATTTTATCATAGAAACTACAGGTGAAAAGAAAATGGAGTCATGTCTATTCTTTTTTTTGCTTTAGTTTTTTCAAACATCTCATAACTACACTCATAACTCAAAGCATAGCAGAGCAGATGATGATTTAATATTTTTTAAGCAATCTGGCAATTGAATTTCTAAGGAGCAAAGATTCAAGGCTGTCTGTTCCTCCCAGTAAGGCAATGTGAAAAAAATGCTAAGAGTCATGCAAGATGTGAATACACAATGTCAGCAGTCACACACACACACACACATACACACACACACATACATACACACACACTCACACATACACAAGCATGTTGTGATTGGCTACTAAGGAAAAATGCTAAGACAGGTAAAAATAAGTCTACAATCTATCCAAAAACATGTGCAAAAATACCAAATTTGAAATAAATCTCGCAGAATTTTAAACCTATCACAATATAATTACAAACAAGAATGGTAAATTAGCAAATCATAAACAAAAGGTCTAACAACACAGAAAGTTAAAAGGGTAAACACGTCTATATTTCGATATTCATATTTGTTGTTGTTGATGCAATTTCAAAATTAATTTTTATTTGAACTCTCGGGTTGCTAAATCAGCAGAAAAATCAACGTGTTATCAGACAAAAAGCCTCTTTTCATTTAAAGATTGATGTAAAATTAGTTATATTTTCTCTCATTACATTTGGTAATATGAGAAGTGAAAATATAAAAAACACACATACAGCTACTCAAAACACAGCAGACACAAATAAAAAAATATGTGACTTTACAGCAAACTTGGCTTAGTGTAATGGATATACCTGCAGCTTCACTTTCATCACCATATTTCTTATCTTCCTCTACATGATCCACAGGAACAAAATTTCTTCTTCAAGCTGTTCCACATAGCCTAAACAATGTCATAACAGCAAAGAGAAATCACAGTGACTAAACAAAGTCCATGGAGATGACTGAGAAACAAATTGATGATGGAGACTTGACAAACAGGCGCAATTTAAACGCTATCATACACCAATACAATGTGTCAGTGATTGTCAGTATGACAATGACTTGTGATCAATGAACCAATGGCTGATTTTAAAGAAGAGACCCAAAAAAAGCATAATGCAAGAGATTAAATGAATAGGATGCGATTACAGAGTGCATGTCATACTGCGTCAACTCAAGAAAACACACAAAAGGAAAGGAAAGGAATAAACCAAAAATACAAGACAAGAGACAAATCAGTATGTCAGGAAAGGAGGCAATGACACCAGAGTACTGTTTGATTGATCTTGAGCACACAAAACAAATTCATCTCAGTGGAATTTAACCTGTCCCCCATATAATTTTGGTGAGCTCAAGGTGAATTAAGAGAAATCAGTAAGATGACAGACATGTAAAAAGGTGACAGGAAAGAAGTGGGACCTACCTACTTTTATGAACCACCAACCAAATAAAAAGACAAATATATGAATATAAATAAATAAATGTCTCTCAAGTATTTTGATATTAAAAATTGCAATCTACAATTAGTTAAGGAGAGGAGCAGGTTCTGAAAGCCATTTTGAAAACCCATAGAGCAAGCCAACTAGGACCTCGATTTTTGAGTTGTACGTATCTAAATTAGAGGAGAAAATATGAGAAACTAAAATTTTGTCGGGTGGTGCCATGGCAACGCCGCCATATTGGATTTATGACGCTAAAAATAACATGCATTTTCAAAACGTAAAATCTGTATCAATTATTTTGGGATGTGTCTCAAAATTGGTACACTCCTTCATTTATATCTATAGAATAAAGGATGCATGGGTTTGGACGAATCTATCAAACTTTTAGTTTTATGGTGTGTTGAAAGTTGCATATAAAATGTTTACAATTTACAGCAATTATATTCAACTAAAAATTCATTTTTCGGAAAGTATACAAAATAACATCTGACACATGCATACTTTTATTTCATGCATCACAAGCAAGGTTTGTGCCAAATTTCAAGTCAATCGGATAAAAAATACAAGCTAAGTTAGAAAAAATTGGTCCAAAATTGACATTTTGAGATATTCGTATTTTTCTCTTATTTTCTGTTATTTGAATACATTTTTCTCCCATAAACCTAAGAAAAGAGTAGGATAATACTTTGAAACATCATAAGACCTTGAGAGGCTCTCAACTACTTCTTATTGACACTGTTTCAAGTGCACCAACACCTTTTTACTCATTTTGAGATGGTGCCTTTTGATAATAGGTGCGTGGAATATGTTCCGTAACTTCCGGCCGATCTAAGGCAATATTCATAATAGATCCTCAAATAAGGTTGTTTTGGATAGTGATCATTGTGGCAATCAAAATGACAATCAACTTGCCATACTTAAGATAATATTTCTGGCTTTTATTGTATAATAACTGTGTTGAAAGATAGGCCTGTATTGTTTCTAAAAAATTTGTATAAATTCAAAGAATCAATACTTAGCTTCTTCATGATATTATTATGACGGGAATGAACTGCGCTATCCACTAGTATGATAGACTAGATTTGTCCCATTTTCGGCAAAAAATGGCATTCCCAGAACCCGCTCCTCCCCTTAAGCATCTAGTCAGCTGAAAATTGCTATAGCTGATGAAGGAAGTACAGATGAATTTATAATAGTTGTTTGATCAATAGCTGGAGATAATAGAGAGATAGACAAATAAGAACAAAGTCAAAGGGATAGAAGGACAGGAAAAATAGACAGAAAGAAAGATATACATTTAAAATGCTTAGGATTTTAATAAAGATACAGATACACGCAACAGATAAACAGAACCTCTCACCTTTATTTTCCAATGGCTTTTGCTCTGGTTCTTCTCGGTTTGTCTCAACTACAACAACCTCTTCTTGTTGCTTTGGGGGCCTTTGAGTTTGGGCCTTGGGGCTGCAGACTTTACACGGATGCCTTTCTCCACCTGACACCTGATGACAAATTAAAAAGAACTTGTGACAAACGTAACTTTAAAACTTCTGGATATCATTTGCCCTTTCCCTCATCTCGCTTGATTATTCAATTTGAGTTCAGTTTCAGATATGAAAAATCTAATTTCAAAGATTGTTCTAAGCACAAAATTTTTTTGGGGATTTTCATACCAAAAAAAATATTGTGCTTGTTCACTAAGTAAGCATGCATGTTGTTTATGCTGATCAAAACGTAGATGAAACATTGTCTCTATGGAGGCTTTGCCCAAATATGGGAATGCTTTGCTGGTTGTGATATAGCAGAATCCGCTTTAACTTTCCTGTTTGAAATTGAATTCTAAACATGCTTGACTAGACTAAAATTTGACAACTGTTGAAATCAATTGACCCGACCACCAATCTCTAGACTGACTTTTAAAAAAAATAATGGTAATCCACTATGAACAGTGATCTCATGGTAAGGAAGAAATGTTTCAACTCCACAAACATCGTCAACTCTTTTTATCTAGGCTAGGAGTACTCTTGTATTGACTACTGATTCGGGCAATGAGTATTCTCATAATGAAATAAAGAAACAACTTTAAGCCTGTCGTTACTTTTTATTCTAGGATACAAAGGTGTGACTCTGTATACCTCTGCACAAAAAGTTACTTTTCATTTCCCATGCATTGGAACCACGGGTTGTTTGTGAAAATTATGTCATGAAAGCATTGAATGACTGCAGATGAGACGCTACATGAAATTAACATGGATTTGAGAGCAAAATCGAAGTCGAAGATGATAAGGACATTTCTATTCCCGAAAAACTTGAAATTATCAATTCAGAACCTAGAGAGGATCTGGTTTTGTCAACGCTGTATCTAACAAATTATCTGCAACTAGATCTAAACCTACTAGATTTGAGTAAGGCCTACAAGAATGAATAAAGTTTCATTTATGTTAAATCTGCGTAGCGGGCTGAGGACCAGTGGGTCGCATATAGTGGCACTTCTAAGATAAAATGAGTTAAGGGTAGGAAGAAAGTAAAACTGAAGACAGATATGATAACTTGACAAAAGAGATGCTCAATAGATGTTTTTCTTCTTCTTCTTCTTCTTTTTCTTCTTCTTCTTCTTCTTCTTCTTCTTCTTCTTCTTCTTCTTCTTCTTCTTCTTCTTCTTCTTCTTCTTCTTCTTCTTCTTCTTCTTCTTCTTCTTCTTCTTCTTCTTCTTCTTCTTCTTCTTCTTCTTCTTCTTCTTCTTCTTCTTCTTCTTCTTCTTGCTCTCTTCTTCTTCTTCTTCTTCTTCTTCTTCTTCTTCTTCTTCTTCTTCTTCTTCTTCTTCTTCTTCTTCTTCTTCTTCTTCTTCTTCTTCTTCTTCTTCTTCTTCTTCTTCTTCTTCTTCTTCTTCTTCTTCCTTCTTCTTCTTCTCCTCGTTCTTCTGCTCTTCTTTTCTTCTTCTTCTTCTTCTCCTCCTCCTCCTTCTGCTCCTCCTCCTCCTTCCTCCTCCTCCTCCTCCTCTCCTCTTCCTCCTCCTTCTCTTCTTCCTCTCCTTCTCCTTCTTCTTCTTCTTGTGATGATGATGATGATGATGATGATGATGATGATGATGACAATGATGATGATGATGATGATGATGATGATGATGATGATGATGATGATGATGATGATGAAGATAATAATAATAATAATTATTATTAATATTAATAATAATAATAATAATAATAATAATAATAATAATAATAATAATAATAATAATAATAATAACTAATGATTCTACCCGGCTTTGATCAGCTGCTAGAACAACATCAACGTGATCCCTGATTCTTACTTTTCATGGTCTTTTGATATTTCACTCTTTGCTGTTTTGCAAGAAAATGTCTGCATGAATTCCATTCTTTAACTTACTTGTAACAAGGTTTAGCTCCTGTAATGGTTTTGAAACCGAAATGTCCTTTTTTGCCAGCAATACGCTTTCCTTTAGCGTGACGATATTCACAGCAAGTGCTGATGCGACAATCTATCTTGCCATCGATGTAAATTGACAAGGCAAAGGGATAACCACAATGACGGTAGGAGATGAAGGAAAATTCCGCTACACGAGGAAAATAAGAAGGAATTCAGAAATTTAAATTTCACTGTGTTAAGGAAATCAAATATTGAAAATAATTCTGGCAAGAGGACATATAAGTCAAGGGAACCAATTTACTTTTTGTCTCTAATCTTAACATCTGAGTAGTTCTTAAATTGGTGCATAGGGACTTTATTCAAGATAATAATTGTTCTCTGAAGGTGAGCAAAAAGATCAAACAGTTAAACATATTTTGATGTTTATATGAGGAATGACGAAAGTTTGATAAATTCTACATCTCCATAATGATTGAGCATTGTTTTTGCTTTAGCTTGTATTTACTAATAAATGATCATTTTCTATACAGTCTCTTTTTTAATTGATAATCAACTGACTCAAAAGGAAAATTACTTTTCTCCAGCTGAAGAAGATTAACTTTCAATGAATTTTCCAGCTGCAAAAACTCTCTTATCATCAAGTGTTTTTTTTTACTTTAAAACCTCATGCAAAAACTTATATTGAAAGCATACTAATCTTCTTTTCTTTTAAACTTGGTAAAACAAACAAAAATTTAAACAAAAACCACAATGATAAACAATCTTCAGTCAATTGCTAATGACTGAAAATACAATGGGCTCTCATTAGTATATCACAAACATTTCAATTCAACAAAGTCATTTTTTATCCAGTTAAAGTGTATTTTACACATACTGTTGGGCTCCATTTTATCTCTAAAGACGGTCAATGTATTCCCTCCACAATGCTGTTGCTCTACCACAATATCCTGCCGTTTGTCAAACTGTTCACGAGCCAAAGAGAGGGCCTGGCCGTGGTAAATCATGAAGACTTCACACATGCTTTCTTGTTGTCCACGGAATTGTTTGGCAGAAGCAGACGGGTGGAGATAGGCCTGATCCTGTCATAGAAAGACAAAATAGTTGAAGAATGATAGAACGGAAGAAGACATGCATGTTTGATTAACATAGATTTTTCAAATTCGGGTCATTAACATCCCTCTACATGAGACATTGCGCATAAATATAATAAGCCTGTAGGCTTTTTTAAAAGCATTTTCCGCAGTAAGAGAGTAGATAGATGTTTGCATTGGTAATAATATGCTTTGTTCGCAAAATCATTTTGCCGAAATAGTAGCAAAGGTACATTGTATGCTGTTGTTTACCCCTTTTTGAACATTCAAATGTTATACCCAATGCTACTGTTTTGGGTTTTTTTAAACAAAACAAGCCAACAAAAAGATATAAAAAGGACTTAAAATATATATATCTTTCAAGTTTAAAATTTTTTAAATAGAAATGTTTGGATATGTATCTCTGATCAAAATAAACATTTCTACTATACATTTCATTAAGCTGCAAGTTTATATTGACATATCAAAATACTAGAAAATCAAAGTGATTTGCATACCATTTGTAAATTCTTACCATCTTTAGTTTAGTGCTGTTGAAGGATCAGAAGCTTAAAAACCTAACGAGAATATCATTATCGTTTAATATCATTAAATGAACCATTTAAAAATCTATCAAGCAATTTAATTTTAATGGCTGACCTACTTAATAGTATAAAATACACAGGAGGAAATAATTTTTAATCTATTATTATTATAACTATAAGCATTGTCAAGAAGTTAACTTACAGCAGTGGTCGGTCTCTTTGGGGATTGCAATCTGCCAGCATCAACAGGAGGCCTGTAGCGATGAGCACTGCGTGAGTTCCTCCATGATGGGGCGACTTTGGAGGGATTGGGACTTGAGGAACCAAGTAAGGGGAGGCCATGCCGTCCTTTCCTTGTTCCACTTGAGCCATCAACATTGCATACTTACGTAAAGCAGTTGTGTCAAGCTGCAAAGAGAGGAAATACATTACAATTATTTACAATTATGTCTGGGTTGTTTTGGGTTGGGTTTTTTTTCAAATAAACTTATTACTACTTATTAATGATTGTCTTTACATTCTTTCACTTGTAGTTTTTAAGAGATTTCTTTCTGTTTTCTTTCATAATAATAAAAATCATAACTTTTGCACTCTTGAGTCAATAATTTCCTCTTTCTTGAACTAAATTTGAATTTTTAAGAAGATGACAAGAGATACAGATTCATAAATTTTGTGAAACAATATCTTCACTTGTAAATCTATTTTTCTGAATAAGATGAACTCACTAGAATGCTCAATTTTGCTTTTAGCATCTTTTTGAATTCTTTTCAATAAAAATGAGATATGTGATATCTGTATTCCTCTGTAATATTTCAGTAAGAAGTTTTTCTATTTAATTATTTATTTGCTTATTGAGCAATTGACTTATTATTTGCTTAGGGTATCATTTTTGTTTGTAATTATCTTTCAAACATGTGGCAAAACATGGTAAAGAGAACTAAACAAATCAGATCTGTACATCCATCATATATTTTCTCTTACATCATACTAACAATACAGATATCATCAGATCAGAATAGCTGTAATATGAATAAGGTTAGCATTCTAACATTCTTTTGAGGTCTTTCATATTGTGTCAATTTTTATCTCTAATCAGAATGGTAACAAGTTGTATTTATGACTACTTCTTCCTATCACATTCTCTTTGTCAGCTGTAATTAAATTTCATTTTTTGAAACAAACTTCAACGTATAACTATTGCTTATACAAGGATATTTATTTATTTTTACACTTTCTATCGCTGTTATTTTTGCAAGGAAAATTGGGATACAGTATATACTGCCTAAATGCCTAATACTAAAATACCCATTTCTCCCAACAGCCCACAATCTCAGTGAAACCGATCTTTTTCTTTATGCCCGTTTCAAAACCAAGATTATCCGCTAAATGCCTATCCTGGACTGCAGCTGCAGGTATTCTCCAAATTATCATAAAATACCTCCATAATTCTTTATTTTTATTATACATGTGATATCCCATCGCTAATAGAGCTAACTCGTTTGATGCCTGTCAACAATTTGCCATGCATTGTAATTACCCTTCATATACCTATCCAAGGTATTGTAATAAAATATGACAAGTGACCAGTCTTCTTTTCTTAGCTCCATCCTTAGTACCCCAAAGTCTTTGTCCTATTGGATCACAGGTGTGTCACTAGGCAATTAGAATTGAGCTGTCTTCAGGACTCCACTCACAGCTCGTTCCTTGATATCATAAGTTGCATGAAATTACCTAGTGTTTTAAATTCACCAAGCATGCGTCATAATCAAGAGTTTTGTGATCCCCCATCTCGCATTGGCCATATCTGTTGTGCCTTCGGATCTTCATGGTGAGCAATGCTCAACTTGCCCACACGCTCACCACCTCAGTGATAAAGAATTTAATGGTTTCCAGGTGTCCCAATTTCTCGCATCAAATTAACGTAAAACTGAGGACTCTGGCTATAGATCTTTATCCTCTATCTGTCAATTGTCTTATTCTGAACCATACTTGATGAACTCCTTTGGTGATCACCACCAATTCTTTGCCCTGACCGATTTTTCTATAAATGCCTGTGTCGCCTTAATGTCCGTTTGCTCTGCTTCCCAAGCCCCGGGCATTTAGGCGGTAACTACTGTACCTGGGCTTCTTGTGCAGGATATTATATTTTCATGGGAATGTTTCTATCTCAAGTGGTATATTACTTTCTTTCACTGGAACTGATTTACCACAATACTTTTCTGATCAATGTAAGCAGCAAGTTGTGAGCGAGTTTTGACAGTAGGCACACCATGTTTGCGGGACCATGCGATTGATTTCAAAAAATCGTTTCATGGACAGGCTGTTTACGTGTGGTCAGTTATCTACATCCAGGTAACATTGTTTTTGTTTGTTTAATTTTAATTTACCCTGTCTACCATATGCAATGATCTCAAGATAAAATTAAGAGGAACCAGCAAGATGAAAAGACATGTGAAAAAAAAAAAAAAAAAGACGTAGTGCCTATCAGCAGGTCACGCCAACCACCCACACACCAAGGTTTTGTTGTTTTTGTATTTGACTTACCCACATCCATAACTAAGGGGGGTTTTGGTAGGATTTTGAATTTTGCCCAGACTGCCCTGTAAACAGCCAAGGGATCTTTAACGTGTACAGAGTGCTGTGATCAGCACACAGGACCTTCTTTTTATTGTTTGGCTACGATGGGACTAGGTGTCGATCCACCTACCTGGACCAGGGGGGTACATTTTACTCGAAAAAAACTTGAGAACATTTTTCAACGTTGGCTGGGCTCGATCCCACTACCTTTTGGTTGACAGGCCAACACCTTGCCTCTGGACTACCAAGTCCCCACACACCAAGGTAATAAATATTGAAAAGTTAAGGACAGAAACTGAATATACAAAGCCACTCTAATCCCCAATGTAATCAGTAATATGCAATCGAAACTTACAGAATATAAATGACGAGTGTCTATGGGGTCCTTGCTTGAATATTTCAATTCACTTTCATCAATATGGGATGGGCTGATAGGTCTTCCTTCGTCATCTAGATACACAACCTTTTTTGGGGGGATGGGAGGGGGGAGAGGGGAGGGGGGGAGATTTTTAAACTCTATTATTTTTGTTTCAGGTGTATGTCATTGGAATGAAATATAAATGGGGTTTTTTTTTAATAACAAAGCCCACTATTATACACCTAATTTATATCACTTAGCTTTACAGATAATAATTTCTCTCTTTTTTTTCTTTCTTTTTTCCTGTCAATTTAATTTACATCTTTCAATAATTCAATACCTTGATCTTACTTTTTCAAAATGGTATAAAACTTCTTTTTTTAAAATTAGAAATATCAAAGAAATTTACCAGCAATCTAGGAAAACTGATCTAATACTTTCCTTACATAGGTCTTCTTGTTGTGTCAATTTACTTCAAATACAAATACATAACCTACACAAAAGTTTGAAAAAAATCAATAATAAAAAATAAATATAAACAAGAATGAACTTGTTTAAAAATCCAACAAATCTAAAGGAAACGCACAAATTTAAAGTAAACTTTTGTATCAAAATACTTAATCGGATGAGAAGAAAACAGTTCTGATAAAATTCTTGTCTATAAGTATAAGTTAGTAGCATCTTTGTACCTAGCTACCACAAAGTAAGGAGAATTGTAAACACATCTCCACATCACACAAAACATGGATGAGCACCGCAAATTAGATGCAAGGAGAAAAATTGTAACAAGTTGAACATTAAAGGAAAGAAAATTAATTATGTAAATGAACTAGACAAAAAGAATATGAAGATCTTTGCTATTTCAAAATTTCCTGAAAGAACGCTTGAAAACCGATATCCTGTTTTGTTAACAAATTGACATAATACAAAAAAAAAAAGGAGTGATGAAAATGTACATGTGCCACAGATCCACAGATCAGGATTAAGCTCCGTAGCTTGAGAACATTTCTAATTGAAGGGGTCATTTCAATGACGTGCCTAAGTCACTGTTACGTCATTTAGAGAAAATGCCATGGACTTTGGCATTATTGGCTTTGTGAATTCCAAGTTTCAAATGGCTGTAAATGAGATGTATTTTCATCATATCATTTTCACACTTTTCAGGAAGCATGATTTACGTTTATTCCCTGGGATTATATCTCTGTCTCATATTTCCCAAAATAGCCATAAACACACTATTGAACTGATCCCTTCAATTATGGTAATCAATCAAATCTATTTTTTTCTTCA
Source organism: Doris montereyensis (assembly GCA_037039925.1). Lineage (NCBI taxonomy): Eukaryota > Metazoa > Mollusca > Gastropoda > Nudibranchia > Dorididae > Doris > Doris montereyensis. The sequence continues at coordinate 136,002 of JAXRKP010000891.1, read as the reverse complement.
TTTCATCTTAATTTTGCAACAAAAGAATCAGATATGCTATTCATTTCTTATCATTTTCATTTACGATGCAACTACAGATTTTGTCTTGATGTCTTTGAAAAGCATGCAAGCTACCTTACACATTCAATTGTTTGTAACATATTGTTCAAAATCATGACTATAGAAATATGTGTGTAGATTTTTGGTAGAAACATCAATCGCTTATAACAGATTTTTTTTTTTTTCGCATTTTTATTCCAAATAAACTTACAGTTTCATTTTCATCATCATAATTAGATGATAAAGCTGACATGGGTCGCTGCTTTTTGTGAGAAGGTGTGCTCTTTGGTCGCACAGGCCTGTATCTTCCTTTTGATTTCAAATCCGAGTAAGTTGAACTGGATGAAGGCCGAGATCCAGCTCTAGGACTAACTAAAGGAAGAACATAGTTCTCCCTTTCTTTTCTCGTGATGCCTACAAAGATGAATGTTAATTTTCTTAAAAACGATAAATAAATTGAGTAACTGTGATGATTAGAATAGTACAAAATTTGTGACAAAACCAATAGCTTTCTAAGAATATTATGAATTTTGAAACCTGTTTAACATGACTTAAAAAAAGAAAACGAATCAGGGCTTGTCTACGTCTGAAATGATTCAATAAACAAGTACATTATCTTATGTCCCTCTAAAAACAAGTTCCTTCAAGGCCGTTACAGCCTACAGAGCCGGAGCATATCCCGATTTCCATAGCGTGGAGCGGAACAGGTGATAATAATCATCTCCTGGACAGGACGCTAATCTGATGCAGATTTTTACTCCCAAGCTAGTGCTTGTACCCATTTTGCACCTGGGTCGAGTGGAAAAAATGCGTGTTAAGTGTCTTTCCCAAAGAACACAATATCGGGCCTGGCTTTGATTTGAACCTGAGACCTCATGACCACCAGTTCGGCAGCCTGACTACTCGGCCATCAACGCCATTGATGTCCTTCTACAAACAATTATGTTCATAATTTCAAGGATGATATCAAATTTCTACAACAGCAAATAACAAACAATTAAAATCATTTTCAGGATGATGTGAACAGCAGACAGTGCCCACAAAACTTGTTTTTAATTTAAATTGTGCATTTCATGAGCGACTGTGAAATAAACATGAAGTTGAGACCAGAAGAATTCACAGCAATATGAAATAAATTCTGGATCAGCTGTTAAAATATTTTTAGACTTTCAGCAGCTTAGAAATGGAAACCATTTCAGTACTCTGAAAAGAATATTTCTTAACAACCCCTATACTGAGTTTCCTTCTCCCCTTAATGAGTTGACCAGCCACCTGAAGTTTAGAAAGCCTTAAGGTCCCCAGTTCAAGGACACTCTCAGAGCTCAAACATCATATATAGAAAGCAAAAGATTTTTATTTCATTTTTTTGGAAAGAAGACCATGCTCAACACTAGAATAACAACAATAATGGTATAATAAAACAACAAAATAACAACAAAACTAACAACACAAGCCCCACACAAATAACATATTGTATTCTCATAAAAGATGATATTTTTTATGGATGAGAGAATGCTGTAAGATAACACAACATGGGTTAAACAACAATTACACATTCAAGGGTCTGCATGTTATGAAGCACCCCTCATGCATAGCAATTACAGCACTTGATTATCCCATGATAAGATCCACAGAAAAACATTACCATTTTTTCAAATCTATTCCCCAACAAATTGAACTTTAAAACTGTAGAATATAGTCAGCCAAGGACATGGAAATCTTGGGTTTTAAACCATACGTAGAATTAGATTCGTGATCTTAGGAGAAAGGCATCACTTGTAAAAGGTTTGGCATAAATTAATGTCCTGGCCAGAGAAAAAATCTCAGCTACAGATTATTGAAATCTCTTGAAAAGTGAGATATTCACTGGGATATTCTAAAATAAAAACAACACATATGTGTAAATCTAAACATAATAGGAATATGCAATTTTTAAAACATGTGTGTATAGGTGTGTATGTTTTTCTGTTTGTGTATTTTTGGATTGGTATGGGTGTGTGTGTGAATGTGTTTATGGAGGGACCAATCAACAGCTGGTGTTCAATTCATTTTGTTTATGTAGTATATATATATTAATGATTTCATTAAAATATTTTTTCCTTACAGACAATTAAACATCAATCTTATCATATTCTCTTACTATTTTGTACTCATTTAGTCAATGAGAAACTCTCTCACGCTTTTAGTGAGGCAAAAAGTTACAGCCGCTAGCCTGACAATCGTACGTGTAAAGAAGTAAATTGATAATGATTTCTTTCATGCCTTTTTCTTTGTAAATCCAAAGCAGAACACAACGTTATTAACCACAAAACAATAGAGTAGGATAAACAATGGAGGCAAAAAGAAATAACTCATAAAACCTTCATGTCAAGCTGTTCCAAAACAAACACCATTGAGGCCATTTAACACACAAATTTCTGAAGTGCATGGATTAGTAAACGCAAAAACCTTATGCCTGTGTTATGTTTTATTTCTCTCCTATCTTTAAAACTTGCTCAAATTTTGCTTATCTTCCTTATTTTGTGTTGGGGGAAGTTTCTTTTGTGTTTGTTTCAATTTTTTTTGAGAGAGGGTGGTAAGCGGGGATTGGGGGGGTGTGCAAAGATACTTATCCTTGTTGTGCTTGGGCTAAGGCTGAGATGCAAAGATAGCAGAGGGCTTATATCCATCATTACAGAGTAAGAATACCACCTTCTAAATCTATGATCCTCTGTTGGATGTAAGGTTTTCGGGAAAGGGATCAGTGGCCGATTTGTTCCAAAATGGTCTTTTTTCCCTTGCTTATTGTTGTGGGAAAGAGGCTTTTCCTCTTTTGTGTTGGGATAGGATGAGGATATGTGAAAGCAAACTATGTTTTATTTACTGTATCCTCATTGGAACTACTGGATGTTACAACTAATTCTGATTTTCAAACAAGAGTGCAATTCCAATAAAAACCAACAACAACCGTGCAATTAACACAAATTCCACACAGTGCAAAAATACCCGCTCTTGCACAGCTGAAATTTTTCCATTTGATTCTTTAATTTCTGCTCTAGCCAGTTGACCATTTGCTTTGCCAGATGGTGAGTGAGAAGAAGTCCTTCTTTTGGAGGATTTTGACCGTGCCTTTGCCGACTTGGGTGCTAAGTATGGCAATATAGAATCCTCTAAATGGCGGTGGCGATCACTCTTAAACATCCATTAAAAAACAAAAAGAGTAAGTTTTTTTTTCACAATTTCAAAGAAAGCAGTACAGAAACATTACCTTGTACAATATTTCAAAATTACAACTCATACAAATCAAACTGTATTTGAAGGACCAAAACTAATATAAATTAAAATGAGTCCCTTTATTATCAACTGTAAAGTACCAAGCCAATATAAAGCACTCACTTTAAGAATAGTTTATATTCCATTTGCATTTATACATTTTGCGTTCGGTGATTAACACAATAATACACTTACCCTGACACGCCTGACCAGCTCAATTTTAGCAATTTCCTCCAATTTTTTACGAATTTCTGATTGCCTTGATCTTTCAAGGTCAAGGGTTTTATGGACAATAGCTTGAGCCAGCATGTTCTTTACATGTTTTTTATGCTCTTTACGGGCCATATTTAAACGATAGGTATTCTCTGATACAATTTCTCCTCTTTTGGTGATCTGAAATAAATGAGATAAAAAAATATAAGATATGGAATTTCAGATGGCTTTATTATTTATTTGAGTTCCCTTAAACAAATATTTTACCTTTGAAAGAACGGTCATCCAAGTAATCTTTTTATCAAGGCTTTCAAACACACATGCATTAAGTCATTATATCCTTTTAACATTATCATTCAATTAATTAAAATCGATAATGAATATTTCTTTTGAGACTTTAAATACCTAAACTATGCATTAAATATATCTCTTGTTGCTCAACATGAAAGAACTGTGAAATAAACATCATGATATTTTTTCACAACATAAAAAAAACCCATGATGCAAATTCTATGATGAAATGTATTCTTCCTCACCAGGCCAGATTTACGCAGGTGTCGCCTCATCCGCGTGTTTGTAAAGTAGCCTGTCAGATTTCTGTCTGTAAGGCTGCTGTAAGCCGGCAGTGGCCTGAAAAGAATTTGAGAATAGTTAAATAAATACACTTCAAGAAAGCTGAAATCTTTCTCCAGATGTTGACTATTGTCAGCTATCGACACTAGATAAAACATCAAAGACAATGTCTGTAATCCATGTGCATGACATTACAATGAAAAAAGGACACTATGTAATATTGACTTTGGCAGACGGTATTGAAGGTCACCACCCAACTAGCATTTAATACCCTGAATTTTACTATTTGGGTGACAGGTCATCCAAGATGGTACTATTACTATTACAGTAGTCACCGCCCAAATGCAGGTTTTACCCAAGCACACGCATTTCATTCTGACTGATATGTCGCTATGTAAATTCCTAAAAAAATTATTAGTTGTATGGTGTCTTGGTTTTACTTTGGGTAAGTGCATGCTCATAGGTATATTCCTCAACAAACACAATTATCATCTTATAGTCCGGACAAATCATGCCTGCCACATTTTGTGTGAATGCTACCCATGCACGATACGGCGTCGGTGCGAATGAGAACAGAGAGAATCTCTGATGACACACCAATAAATCATCAGTTTGTCCTCCTGACGGTTATGCATGTTAACATTTCTCATTGTCTGGTTAGGTGGATTGGTATGAGACAAAGCGCTGATCAGAAACAGACACAGAGAGAGAGAGAGAGAGAGAGAGAGAGAGAGAGAGAGAGAGAGAGAGAGAGAGAGAGAGAGAGAGAGAGAGAGAGAGAGAGAGAGAGAGAGAGAGAGAGAGAGAGAGAGAGAGAGAGAGAGAGAGAGAGAGAGAGAAGAGAGAGAGAGAGAGAGAGAGAGAGAGAGAGAGAGAGAGAGAGAGAGAGAGAGAGAGAGAGAGAGAGAGAGAGAGAGAGAGAGAGAGAGAGAGAGAGAGAGAGAGAGAGAGAGAGAGAGAGAGAGAGAGAGAGAGAGTGTCCTTGGTTGCCAAGGAAACAGCCGCCATCTTGGATGTTGACCCAATTTTCAAAATGTATCAGGGGAGCTTCTGTTTCAGGTTAAGGGAGCAGGGTAAGGGATGATTCACAGATTATTTTGTTTGTTTACTCACATTATCTATAACAATTTCCATAATACTTGTTACTTTAAATAGACTTCAAATATGATAGGGATTCATGAATATCAAAAGGAAAGAGCAGAAAAATTTTCCTTTTCTGGGATTTTTTGTTTAAACAAAATTTCACCCATTTGTCTTCTCTTTTTCTTTGTAAGTTAGTAAGTGTATTGTACCACATATATATATACAAACTTTTCCAACAATTTATTGTCATTTACACAACGTCAATCAATGATTATACACAAACTTTTTATGCAAATTAGGTAACATGGACTGGTAAAACGTTTATGAAAAATGCTCATATATAAACGAAACATCCGCTCTTTTCGGTAACAACATGTCTCCTAAGTCCAATTCTTCCTCGAACTACATGGTTGGTTTCAGTCTCAGTCCGATTAACGATAAAGTCTTGGTCCGGTCCCTTATCATTGTTACATTTGAATTGCTCATGTTTACCGATCAGTCAGTCTATCATCCCTCGTCTGACTCACTCATTGAACTGGCCGTTGTCTTCAGTCCCATCCGTTGTCGCAATACTGTCACACAATCTCTGATTGGCTCACATTGAACCTCCTCCAACTGCCTCTTTATTTTACTTTCTTGCTTTCTTTCTTTATCCCCCACAAAAACCAGGCCCTAACTTTTCATTTCATCCCTTCAAAATAAACCCTTTTTATTATGTCCCTTGGGTAGTACCCCAACTATGGAAGTCCTTCTCAATTAGCTACTGCCGAATGGAATAGGAAAACAAAGTAGGATTTATAAATAAAAAATTACCATCAAATGATATTTCAGTTGTCGGTCTTATGTGCCCAAGCACCACGAGGATAACTTAACCGAACTGAGCTGATATTTCAGTTCAATAAAGATCTCATATCCGACTTACAGGATAGGCCAAATATCACAGGAATTCCTGACATATCTAAAATGATTGATTTCTAATTGATGAACATTGATTACACTAGCAGTCAAAATATTTGTTTTGGTATTTTTGTTTTGTTCTGGAGCCATCCCAGGTAAGCATTCATTTACATAAATAAAATTTGTAGTTCTTTTAAAATTGTCCTTAGCCTTGTTGACAGAAGCAAACAGCTTGAAGTTTTACTTTAAATAAGCCCATGGTTTGAATTCTCCCAACAAGAAACATGTTGTTTTTTTTTACAAGAATAAATTTAATTTTCTCACCAGTACAGCTAATAGAAAGACAGAATGTGGCGAAAAGCATTAATAACAACATTATTCTGACTACAGTGTACTTGTAATTTATCCCCATGCTAGTGGCATACATCTGTGACGTCCTTTCTTGTATAGATCTAGATCTAATTAATAATTAAAATAGAATGAAAATGACAGTACTTCAACATAAAGGCCTCAGACACATAACAAAAACTATTTTTTTTAAAGAGAGAGGGGAGGTTCAAACTGTGTAGAATGTTCATCCTTTTATTTGTTTGATTCTCTATTAGATTTACATTTTGGACGGAAAGCATTAAGGTATTTAATCACAACATTATAATAATTATGTTTTGCCCTCATCAGTTTGCCTCAGTCCCAAGTCAGATATTTGCGTGAATGCTTGGTAAACCATAGGCTACTCACCCTACATCAACGTGGCTCATCTTTAAGTTTGTTTTGATTCACTCCTCAAACGTAAAATTGTAGATTATAATGGTGAAAATGTGTTTGAGGCTGGATATCAATCCATATCCATCCAATTCGATTGTCCTGGTTTTCACTCTCTATTTGTCCGCCATTGAAAAACAACTCGTCGTCTGGGAGAGTCATGTGACTCATTATGTACATTCGATTCGCCGACGTACGAGGACGGGCTGTCTTCTCCTTCCGCTGGATGTAATCTATAAATAGCCTATCGATTGATTATCCCCCAGCAGCGAGGCGTCGAGATGGCTGTCAGAAAGCAATTTATCAACATGCGAGAAGAAACTGGACTTAGCCGTTACTTTACCTAAGGGCGTTGCTTTAATCGTACATAATATATAGACCTGTATAAACTTATTTCCGAGTAATTTCGTGGTGTTAGTTATTACACTTTTTTTCTAAGTCTTAAAAACAACGTAAAATAAAAGTCTATAGCCTAGTTTGCTGTACAGAAAAAAAACTAACACGAATGATTGCAAAATACATGTGTACATTGACCTAAACACACTACACTCCCTCTAATCCTCTCTCTCTCTCTCTCTCTCTCTCTCTCTATATATATATATATATATATATATATATATATATATATATATATATATATATATATATATATATATATCCATCTATCTATCTCTCGCCCCCCCTCTCTATCTCTCTCTCTCTCTCTCTCCCTCTCCTTCCCTCTCTCTCTCTCTCTCTCTCTCTCTCTCTCTCTCCCTCCCTCCTTCCCTCTATCTCTCTCTCTCTCTCTCTCTCTCTCTATATATATATATATATATATATATATATATATATATATATATATATATATATATATATATATATATATACATATATATATATTCAAGAAACTCTTCAAAAACACCGCAAGCGACCAGTGGATCATGATTGAGGGTTTGCAGCACCTGGAAGTGGATTTAGTACGAGACCCCCTTTGTTGAAGGAAGTAGAGTATGTGGTCCAAAACGCCATAGCCAATTCTTTACCCTGGTCGAGCTGAATACATTATGCGCTGTAGAAGACAGTTGATTCACAAGGGTTTTGGCAAGGTCACGTAAGATTCAGATGATCTTCTCAGCAAGTAGTTTCTTTTTAATTTTATTCTATTTACCCACATCCACAACTAAGGGGATCTCGGAATTTTTGGGTGGATTTTGAAACTTGCCCCGGCTACCCTGTAAAAGGCCAAGGGATCTTTAACGTGCACAGTTTTGCAATCTGCACACGGGACCTCCTTTTTATCGCCCGTTTCCGATGTGACTAGGCGTCGATCCATGTACTGAGACCGATTGGGAGGGGGGGAAATTTTGTACGAAAAAAACTCGAGAAATTGGTTCAACCTTTGGTGGGGTTCGAACCCACTGGTTGAGAGACCGACACTTTACCTCTGGACTACCGAGTCCCCCTCAACAAGTAGAAAAAAGGCAAGTGAGCATTGGATGTTAGCGGATGGATTGTACATCACAAAAGAGCAAAGCTCGAATGAAATAAACCAGTTCAAGCTCATTTTATTGCTTACTGTAAAAAGCAAAACATTCCTTTCCGTCAAGGCCTCCAGACAGACAAAAGTTCTGATCAGTAACGAATACATCGATTCGACTGTTCAAAAAGAGGCATGTATATTTCTGAAGTCCTTGGTTCCCTACAGCACTCCACAATGATAAGGGAAGCCATTCAAATGTCAACATTGGATAAACTAGACTTGATGTGATCTGGCTAGATCATGCCAACGCATATAGATATGTATCACACTAAATGATTCAGTTAAAAAGATAAAAGAAAGATAAAGATGAACTTATAGTCCGTATCCCCGCACAATTGCAAGCTTGTCGACTGTACATCATTTATCCCTCAGCAGGCTATATCATCCAAAGTTCTACTCAACTACCGGGGAAGCATACAACAGAGCCTACACAAACCTGTTAGGCTTTTCGTACTGACACTCTGACAAGATCATTGTCTACCTACAGCTGAGTACTCATTCACACTTGATTCAGGTGAGGAAAGTAGAGTGAAGCACCTTTCCTAAGAATACAACGTTGTGGGGGGAACTCACCTGTGTAGCTTGAACCAGTCAGTGTCGTCGTGATTGCAAACTCACAACACCTCTCATTTCGCGGTACGTTGTTCCATGTACCAACCAACACCCGTAAGATGATTGAATAATATTTCCAAGGATTCAAAACAAGATTCCATAGAAATAACTTCACAACTGACTAGATTAAGTTGGAAGTTGGCATTGCAATGGGGTGCACAATCTCTCCCATACTTTTGTTCTCGCAACGCAAGTTATTTTGAAGGCAGTTAAAGCCAGTGCAAGTCCCGCAAACCTTGGAAGTGGGTCTCAAATGCCGCCACTGACTGAAGGCATTCATGGATGACACAACAGTTCTGTCATCTAAAAAAACAGGAAACAGGAAACGAAGAATACTGAAACGATTGGGCATACTTGTGAACTGGTTCAAAATGAAATCCAACCCTAAGAAAGCTCGATGTCTCTCCATTCGTAAAAGACAAATAGCAGAGAACACATTCTTAATAGGGCATCAGAGAATACCTACCGTGACAGAGGAGCCAGTTAAGACTTAGAATATAGGGAAATGGCATGATGTCACACTCAAAGATACAAAGCAATTAAAACGAAAGAAACAGCCGAGAAGAGTATACCAAAAATTAATCAATGCGATATTCAGGGAAAGTATAAAGTGTGGTATATCCGGTTCATGTTGATTCCCGAGCTCTTATTATGGCCCCTTCTGGTACACGAAATACTATTATTATGTACCACTGCCGTTAAAGCAATTGAAGCCAAGATGAACACGAATACGAACAAGGAAGTGGTTTGGTGTACCCCAATGTCTTTCAAATGGGGAATTCTAGTGTCGGCAAGCAAACTTACACCTACCATTAAAAGGTGTAGTAGGAGAAGAAGAATATAAGATAGGAAAAGCAAGGCTGTTAATGATGCTCGAAAATTCTGAGAATTCGGTGGTGAGATCAGTTCAGCCACGGCTCAAAACTGGACGAGACTGCTTGAGGGTGAAGGAAGTGATCGGACACAAGTAGGGCTATGGACATCTTAATGAAAATGATGGTCTAAAGTGGAAGACAAAGAAAAGAGAGGCATGCTCATTCAGGAAGTAAGGCAAGAGGAGGACACTAAACGAATTCAGAAAGTAGCAAGGCCATTGGATAACCCGGGAAAACGCCTTGCAACGGAGCCTGACCTGGAAAGATGTATGGCAAATGGCGCCATTAAAGAGATGGATTTGGTCAATAAAAATTGAGTGTTTGCTTTCCACTGTGTACCGGGGAATGGATGTAAAAGGCCAGCTTTACAAAAAGCAGTGTCCAACTAGAATTTAAAGCCAAGCAACGAGGAGCGTGGTTAGCTCTTGGATGGGTGATCTCCTGTGTCTCCAAACCATCGGCGCAAACAAAACAACCCACACAAAAAATATTTTAAAAAATGAAAAACTTTAAATATATATATATATATATAATATATATATTATAAATATGTATATATATATATATATATATATATATATATATATATATAATAAGACAGACGGGCACCTAGATCAAGGAGTCATGATCTAGGTAGGGCCCGCCCCTTAGTGTGCAGAAAATTAAAGCCGAAACACTTTGATTGACGGGGGTTCTCTTCTTCTGAAGACTCCTGTCTTTAGCTCTCAGTGAATTTCTTTGTAGATTTATTATATTGTATCATATTATGTATAACCGTACAATGCGATGGATTTGATGACAAGATGTAGGTCCACGTATGATGAATATGAGTGTATGTATGTGCGCGCGTGTGTGAGTGGTGTGTGTATGGTTGCAAATGTGTGTGTGTGTGTGTGTGTGGAGTGTGATCGATCTGCCTTGTAAATGATACATAGATCTGAATTTTACATAGATAGATAGATAGATAGATAGATAGATAGATAGATAGATAGATAGATAGATAGATAGATAGATAGATAGATAGATAGATAGATAGATAGATAGATATATATATATAGATCGATAGATAGATACGTATATAGTTAGAGAGAGAGAGAGAGAGAGAGAGAGAGAGAGAGAGAGAGAGAGAGAGAGAGAGAGAGAGAGAGAGAGAGAGAGAGAGAGACAGACAGACAGACAGACAGACAGACAGACAGACAGACAGACAGACAGAGATAGATAGAGGGGGAGAGGGAGACGGAGAGAGAGTGTGTGTGTGAGAGAGAGAGAGTGTGTGTGTGTGAGAGAGTGTGTGTGTGTGTGTGTGTGAGAGAGAGAGAGAGAGAGAGAGAGAGAGACAGACAGACAGACAGACAGACAGACAGACAGACAGACAGACAGACAGACAGACAGAGACAGAGAGACAGAGAGACAGAGAGAGAGACACAGAGAGACACACAGAGAGAGAGAGAGAGAGAGAGAGAGAGAGAGAGAGACAGAGAGAGAGAGATACAGAGAGAGAGAGAGAGAGAGAGAGAGAGAGAGAGAGAGAGAGAGAGAGAGAGAGAGAGAGAGAGAGAGAGAGAGAGAGAGAGAGAGAGAGAGAGAGAGAGAGAGAGAGAGAGAGAGAAAGATAGAGAGAGAGAGAGAGAGAGAGAGAGAGAGAGAGAGAGAGAGAGAGATACAGAGAGAGAGAGATACAGAGAGAGAGAGAGAGAGAGAGAGAGAGAGAGAGAGAGAGAGAGAGAGAGAGAGAGAGAGAGAGAGAGAGAGAGAGAGAGAGAGAGAGAGAGAGAGAGAGAGAGAGAGAGAGAGAGAGAGAGAGAGAGAGAGAGAGAGAGAGAGAGAGAGAGAGAGAGAGAGAGAGAGAGAGAGAGAGAGAGAGAGAGAGAGAGAGAGAGAGAGAGAGAGAGAGAGGGTTGGAGGTGGGGATGAATTCTAAAGGCTTTAGCTCTCAGCTGGTCATTGTCTATTACAAAAAAAATAGAAACCCAGATGATGCTTCAATATTGACTTATCTACTTAAATTATGTCTACTGGACAATGCTCAAACAATATGTTTCTTTTTTTTTACATATTTAGATTTTTCTAAAAAAATTCACTTATGCATGTTTAAATATATGAAAATATATATATAACGAATACTTGTACATTCATATAATGTAAAACAGCTACTTAACTGTTCTTATGAGAACACGAATGTTTATTATAGGACAGTCTGCTAATTGTTCGAAATATTTATGAGACGTCCATGATGATATATAAAAAAGAGTTCATCAAAGCGCGTTTCGGCTTCACGCCTTCTCGCAGTCTCTCATCGAGTGCACTCCAATCAGTAATCAGCAAGAGAAAACAAAACATGTCTAGATCTAAATCTAGCTTTATCCCTGTTCACTGTGATTTCCTCGCTTGATGATTGTTCTAACCAGTGATCAAGAATGAAGAGATCAAAAAATGATCATATCCGTTCGGCCATGAGTCGTTACTACAAGCGAAGACAATTTCACGTAAGCACCTCTCACTCATACTTTGTGTTTGTTTTGTCACTGAGTGAGTTGAAGTTAAGACATCTAATTTAGTTTTCGATATATGTAGATTCTAGATCTAGGCCTTGAATCTAAATCTAGACCCCCTCCCAAGATCCAGATCTAAGGGACTGCTCCTAACATTAAATTTAAAATAAAATCTAAGATTTAGATCTCTAGATTTATCCAGATCAAGATATGTCTCTAGTCTCTGGCGCCTGATTACGTAGATCTAGAATCTAGATAGTTAGTATCTGGCAGGTAGATCTATTTAGTTTTCACTTGGGAGTGAAATTCAGTGAAAAAGTAAACATAATATGAAAAGAGTACGACAGTAAGGTTTCAGCCATTATTTTAACATCTATCACCATCCCTGAACTCCCCTTACTTGCCCCCATCAAAAAAAGCCAAGCGGTAGGTGATAGTGATAGTTAACACTTGTAAGGCTAATTTGCCGGCTGACCTCAATAATATGGGTCAATAATCTCGTTCCGCTGTGTACGAAACATCCGCACGTGGCACCGATAGTTTTTTTCGCTTGCTGACGAGGCTGCCGCCCTTGACCACGACGTAGCTGTGATTATTGTGATTGGTTTGATCTTCATTGATTTTGTTATTATTGTCATGATGTGTATATTGCATTGTTTACTAACGATAGCATCTATTACAGCCTACTTTTATTAAACATGAAAAGGAATAATACTGCAGTTGGCCCATTACTAATGAAGAGGTTCATATGAAAGGTATAATACTAAAAGATAGAAAACAGGCCAGGACAGAGAAATCTTCAGTGTGCCCAACCTTCATAAGCAACAAGGAGACATAGAAACAAATAAACACTAAACAATGCTGGACGAAACTAATACTAATAGAGCCATTGGTGCCATGACCCATCGAGCAATGTTTATCAACAGAGCAAACCTCATAACAACAATAAACAAAAAGAAAGAAGAAAACGAGCTACAACTGCCATAGAGACTGAGAGAGATGAGGGAGGGATCGTGTTTGCACTCTTCCATTTGTCTTACCTCCGCTCCCATAAATTTATTTCACAAACGTGTGACTTAATTAGAGACATGACACATTCTATGGAATCGAATTTAGACATAATGCAAGGGAGGTAAACCATTATGTTTCCAAGTTTTTTGTCCTATTTTTCCAGTCCAGGGTTGAGGTTTTGTTAAGCTCCACATTTTTGTTTCAATGAACAAACAGCTCTATACCATCATAACTGACACTTTTTGTTTTAGATTTATGAAAAGTATATCAGTTATTTTATAACCTTTATGCAGTATTATGCAAAATAGAAAACTTTACTTAGTGTCATGTAAAGGAATATGGTCAATACATACCCAAACGAAAGAGTCATTCTTGATTCAATGGTTGATCCCATTCCAATATTTCATGATATTGTTAGTTATCATCCATATTTGAACTATTCACATTCAAATAAACTGCCCATTATCTTGAGTCTCTCACTATGTCTGATTGCAGTCTCAAACACTCAAGAAATAATGCTGCAATTGCTCAAGAAATAAAGCTGTAATTGCTCAAGAAATAATGCTGTAATTGACAACAATCTTTCAAAAACATGTTGCCCTTCTTGTAGCAGCCCCCTTACTCTTTCGACAGTCTCTGGCAGTGTTACTAATGTAAAGAGGATTGTAAAACTTGGTTTAGATGGAGACTATTGTGAAAACAGACGTCATAATGAGTAGTTGTTATTTTTTATTCGTCTATTCCCACTCTTGAACGCGTGTTTATAAATTCATCACCAGAACATGACCTCCACCTCTTACACCATTCAACGTGAGGCCTAGTAGGCAAGGGGTCATGTTGAGAGACCAGATGTAGCGTTGTGCGGAGATAGCTGATCTGTTATACAGGTTTTCAGTGCTATCTTCTCAGTCAATGTTTGCATAATTTACATCAAAATTTTGCTTTTTTTAACCTACCCTCGCCTACAAAATATTATGGGACAAAAATAATATGTCATATGGACATCTTTCTGCTATAGACTTGTAGATAAATGATCGTTCTACTTGAATATATAAAGAAAAGAAAATCAACATTTTGGTCCCAAACTCGCCAATCCAGATGGGAAAAGTAACTATCCAGTTCATGAGGTGGGATGTGGAAATCTTATAGAAACTGTGATAAGCTCTGACTCTGAAAAGCATAGCAGCCTTGAAAATTGAAGGAGTTTCAGTTTCTTGTCTCCCAGCAAATTCTCATAAATTTTTGCTGTTGAACTCTCTTTGTGACGGAATAATATCCTTTTCTTTTTTTTTGGGGGGGGGGGGGTTCAATATTTTATGTGGTGTTTTTTTTTTTGCTTACTGAACTTTATATTTTCCGTACAGTTAATACCTTAATTGTAAGGATTTAGTTTTGTTAGACAGTAGAACACATATATTATTTTTAACAAATTCCATCTTAAGTTTATGTTCAATTTGTTGTTAGGCATGAAACATGTTACTTTCTTTTGAAGATGTCACATCTTATGATCTTCATTTTAATGCTGATGTTTCACATTTTTAGGAAGGTGAAATGTCAACAAGGAAAAATGCAAAGAAAGAACAAAGTGTTGGAAGTTTATCTGTGAAGCAAAGGACAGTGTCAAGAATGCAGTGTCGAAAACAGCTTTACTTTGAGTAGCATTACTGGAGATACGACAGCATGTGATCAGCAATTTACAAGGTATCTTATATTTAGTTAATCACAATGCATGAAATGAAGTAAGTGCACTATATCTATGAAGTATTCAATTAACTTTGTTGAATGGAATATAAACATTTGATTTTTTATTTTGTCAAGATAGTAACACAGTAACATTAGCTTTGATGAAAACGTGGACACAAAAGAAGCAAGACCATGGATAAATAGAACTATAAAAACAATCTAAGCTAATACTAGACAGGTATACAAATCTTATCTTATACATTTCCATACCTTGTTAGGAAAACAATCATACTTGTTAGCGTTTTCTGACATGAAAGATCATGCCTTTTGAAGTGCCACGACTTCAAAATATATGACGTAAGCCTTCACAAAATCGAGCAGTGAGAGACCTAAATTGTCTTTTTAGTAGTTACATTTATATATAATATCTGTATTGCTTTTCCTCTCTATTGGAGGACAGGTTTGATACAATGTATATGACATTTGTGTCTTTGAATTCATCTTTTCCAGATTGAAGTCTTTCATTCAAGGGGCAGTCAATCCCTACAAAGAAGAGTTGCAACCTCTCTTGTTTCCCATGTTTATACACACTTATCTTGAAATGCTTTGCAACGGACACAAAGTGCCTGGTAAGCATTAAAGTGGAGTTGGATGATGTGTCCGTCCCTGACTTGTAAATTATTATTTTATTTTTATTATTATTAGATATTTGATTACCTTATATGGGAGGGGGATTCTTCTCGATCAATACTAGGCATATATATTGAATTGTATTGTGTTCTATATCACTTCTAATGTAAGTAATGATAAAGATATTCAAGAGATTGGTGTTACGATCAAGTGTCTCTCACTGACACAATGTGTAGCCCATGGGATGTAGGGTTTAAACCCACAACCCATGGTCTTGCAACTAATTATCTACCACTAGACCAGTGGTTTTCAACCTTTCTTGGCTCATGCATCCTTTCACAGTATATTAGAATGTCAATTGTCATCCCCCCACCCCCTCCCTTTCCAAATTGTCTACCTCAAAGGGGTATTCACAAAACTAGAGTCTGCTCGTTTGAAAACCACTGCACTAGACCATTAATGCCACTTCTATGTATATGTATGTCCCTGTCTAATTGTTTATCAGCTCTCTCTCTGCTATTCTTTCTCTCTCTCTCTCTCTCTCTCTCTCTCTCTCTCTCTCTCTCTCTCTCTCTCTCTCTCTCTCTCTCTCTCTCTCTCTCTCTCTCTCTCTCTCTCTCCTCCTCTCTCTTCTCCCATTTTCATTTTCACTCTCCATTATTGTTCCTTGTATGTGGTTCTTTACTTTTACTCTTTTTAACTTCTCTTTAATCTCGCTATTTCCTCTTAATTCTCACTGAGATCACCACAATGGTGGACAGGGTAATTTTCAATTAATTAAATGAAAAATGTCGTTCCTTCTTTTTTTTCCCCAACAGCTCACAAATTTCATGAAAGACATGCAGATGTATTTCAGAATGAGGAGGAACAGCATACTTTAAAAATTTTACGGAAGATGGAAACAAAATCTGACCTGATCGTCAACAAAGAAATATCCGAACTGAGGTAACTTCATTTTCTTTTCCCTTACTTGCTGTGTTTTTTTCATGCCTGTATACATGTGTGGTCTCTACCAAAATATCTTGTGGGTTGTTGACAGGCGCTGCTGGTAAGTCCTATTTCTTTCCTTTTCTTCTTTCACTTATCTTTCATCTTCTTGTTTCCTCCTAATTTACCCTGAGATCACTAATGATGGACAGGGTAAATTTGAATGAAACAAAAAGCTGCTGGGAGGTCCTACATCTGTCCTTTCACTCTTTGTTTTACCTTTCATATTCCTGTTTTCTCTTAATTCACAATGAGATCACCGCACATGGTGGACAGAAAATTTAAATGATACAAACTACTGAGAGATTGATTTTGATTAGCTACCTATCATTCCAGGCATCCTTATATCTTGCCTCTACCATTCATCACTTTTTCCGCTGTCATTCTCATAGGTGGCTGGTGGAAACTGCTGGTAGGTCCTACTTCTTTCTTTCCACTCTTATAAGCATGTTTCATCTTGCTGTTCCTCTTGATTTTCCTTGAGATCACTGCATCTGGTGGACATAGTAAATTGCAATGAAAAAAACTGCTGTTATTCTCCATGTTTTGGGAGGCAAGTCTGTCTTTCTACAGTCATCAGGAGTCCAATTTGATGGCTTGTTATTTATGAGAAATAATTAACCAATGGTTAATTTCCAGCATAAAAAAACAACGCCATGTTTTAAATATGTTTTATAATAATGATGACCTCATGTATAATTTCACACTGTATTTTGTGGAGTGGTAGTGCTGTTAAATAGGAAAAATAAAAAGAATTGCCCCCTATCCGTACTTTCATGTTATCATACTTAGCGTTTATCCAGTATTTTTTGTGTTTGTATAATGTACAAAAGGTTAGACAGATTACATTGAACTGATTAGATGTTACAGACTAAGGAAGACTTTTAAGACCATTTTGTTTTAATTTCATTCCCTATCAAACTATAGAAGTCATCACCACGTCTTGAATGCTGATCAAGTAGTGCTGGATTATTTAATGAGACATTTGAAGGTAGGATACTTTGTCTTTGGATAAACGTGACATATGCCTATGAGCAACTTCTTTTTTTCAGCTGTTTTATCGATATTTAGTGCTGTTCTAACAATAAGCTTGCTCGAAATTCGTCCATATCATGCTTATTTTGTTTGAAAATAGTGTAATTCTTAAGTCTGAAAATGTTGATTCCTATAAATATTAGGAAAATACTTTGTTTGTTATTATTTATCACAAGTTTATTTTGACATATCGTTTATATTTTGTGAGTTGTTCTTGTTTTATATGTTTTGTGCGGGCGGTTGGTGGATTCTGCTGGTAGGTCCTACTTCTTTCCTTTCCTTCTTTCACTTATATTTCATCTTGCTGTTTTTTGTTAACTAAATCTGAGAACACCGCAATGGTGGATGGGGTAAATTTCAAAGAAGCAGAAAATAATTTTTGGTTTATATTTTGTGTGATGCTTTTTATTTATTATTTTTATGTGTCTTTTGTTTTGTACTTTTTGTTTTATATTTGATGGTGATTTCCTGTCCCCCTGTATTGCAGATAGGAGACAGTACAATCATGCTGCAGTTGTTCAATCAACACGTCAAGGTCATTGGTAAGCTTTGAACTCTTCATTAAAGAAAAGTAATTTCATAATGAGAAATTATACCTTTCTAGTATCTTGAAAGAACTTATATGTGTAATTTCTTCTTCTTTTTTTGCTGCATTGTTTAAATGCAAATAAAAAATCACAAGAAAATAACACAAAAAAAACGCTTCAGACGGATTTCCCTTGTTGTAGCAGTCCCTTTACTCTTTCGACAGTCTCTGGCATTGTTACTAATGTAAAGAGGATTATAAATCTAGGTTTAGATATGCACTGTTGTGAAAACAGACGTCAAAATGACAAAAAAAAAGAAAGTTTTTCCCTCTTATATCCTATGCTTGTGCGCATGTTTACATACACACTGACACGCAACGCCTCTTACATCACACAGCGATGGGCCGAAACGGCAGAAGCTAGGTGACCACGGTGTCGCCACATTTGGCGATTAGCCACCAATATACGGGTTTTTACTGCCATCTTCTTAGTCAGTGTTAAGATAAAAAAAAATTGCCTTCCCTCACCTGCAAAATATTTTGTAAAAAAAAAAATTATGCATCATATGGACATTTTTCTGCCTTGTTGATAAATGATCGTTCTACCCAAGTATGCTAAGAACAGAAAATCAACTTTTTAGTCCCAAACTCGCTAGTCCCGGTGACGCCCCCCCCCCACCCCACCCCACCATCCCTTAAAGGTGTATCTAATTCTGTTGTGTTTTTTTTAAAGCTTTTTGGTGTTTTCTTTTTCCCCCAGTGAGACAGTCAGAGAATCCAGTTTTGTCAGGCAAACTTGAATTGGTTTCTAAGCCAGACAATTTTTCAAATGCAGAAATCAAAGCAGAGGTGAAAGACGAAGTAGAAGAATCTCAGCAAGGCAAAGCAGAACCGTCCCTTCTAGAAGAATTAGAGGCATCCATTAAAGCAGTCCGAGATCTGCCACCCTGCCTTCCCTCTATCTGCTTTTTCACTTTTCTTAATACTTACCAAGGGTATGTATGTCTGGGTTTGTTAATGAAAATTGTTTTCAAGTCTTCTCTTTGTTTGTTACTGGATCAAAAGCTTGTTTCCTTTTTTCAACATGTATCAAGAGTGTGATGTGGCACGAGTAGCCTAGTGATCGAATTGCCAGACTTGGGATCATGAGGTCCTAGGTTCAAATTATAGTATTGCTAAGTCGGACATTATTTTCCTTGCAAAAGTCATAAAGCAAGCATTTCCTCCACTCAACCAAAGTGCATATGGGTTCCAGCAACAGCTTGGAAGTAAAAACCTACATTCTGCAATTTATCCAAAAAATTTGTTTACTTATATGCTTCTCATCTCCTTTGTATTGGCACAGTAATATTGAATTGATTTATGATGACAATGCCTAGGAGGCCTAGATCTTAATGTACAGATCATGCTTGAGTATGTACAAAGAACTCTGTCTGTTTTGAATATGACTGTTTGTTGATAGAAAGTTGTTGAATAATTGGTGTCTTTGCTCTATTATACATCCACAGTTTGTGTTCAACTACTATTTCACCTGACAAATCTCGACTTGCCGGCTGTTTTGAGGATTCCTCCATCAACATTTGGAGCCTGGAACCGTATGTTTTTACTCCATCTGAGCCTGACACGGATGTGAGCCGGATAGTTTTGGCTGCAGATTACCTTCATTGTACAGAGGAAGAGATCAAAGATAAAATGAAACTCAGGTAATTTTGTTACCACTTATCTGTATGTGTGTGTGCACCTGTACTGGTAGATCCTACTCTTTCTTTTCACTCTTTTACATGTCTTTCATATAGCTGCTTCTTCTTAATTCACCCTCAGACCACAGCATATCATGGACAAGGTAAATTGCAGTGTAGTAAACAAGTTTTTTTTTCAGTGTATATGGTGTTTGAGTTTTCAGGTGTGGCTTACACCATCTTTTTGCCCCACTATTGTAAAGAGCCTTAAATGGGCGATTAGCGGACGTTGCCTATAGGTCCTACTTCTTTCCTTTCACTGTTTCACTTATCTTTCATTTTGCTTTTCCCTCTTATTTCACCCTAAGATCACTGTATATGGTGTAGGGGGTAAATTTCAATTAGACAAACAAAAGTAAAGAGACTTGATCAGACAATATCATTCATTCTTTTCTATCATATTCTCACACCAATCTTTCTGTCTGCTTCTGGGTGGCAGTTGACAGGGGCCACTCGTAGGTCCTACTTCTTTCCTTTCACTCTTTCACATATCTTTCATCTTGCTTTTTCCTCTCTGATTCACCCTTAGATCGCTGCATGTGGTGCATAGGGTAAACTTCGAACAAACAAGGTGGGCAGTTGGCGGGTGCCACTGGTAGATCCTTCTTCTACCCTTTCACTCGTTCACATGTCTGAAGATTTTTTAATTTGCCTTTCCTCTAATTCAAATCCAATCTGAGATCACCGCAGTGTATATTACAATGAATAAAAAAAGGAAAGGAAAGCTTTTTCTGGCTAGGAACAATCAAGCATTGTGTAATGAACTAAAAGATTCACTTACTTAAAATAGGAATTTTGTATTAATGATGATATTTTTTTTTCCATTCCAGAAACCAATCGATGGAAGTTGCAAGGCTATGCGGTCACAGGGTCCTGTGTACAAAACTCAGTTTCTAACAGGAACAAATCAGTATGCCTTGTCATGTTCTGCTGATGCCAGTGGTATGTACTTTAGTATTAATGTTTTGGTGTTTAGACTTGTATTGATCTTTTTTCAGGTTATGTATTGAAAATCTCAAGACCTGTCCTCTCTCTCAGAAATCTAATACTCCTTTTTTCCCCCCTTCTTTTTAAGAAATTAAAATATCAGACTGTAATCAACAGTGATAGGGTAAGATCTGCTACAACATACAGTAGATTATAAAAAGTAGTCGATAGGCGTTGCTAATTATGCAAACTAGCATTTGACCAGAACTTTGCAGAAGTGGGCCACCAGCATTCATAAGCACTTGGGCAGATCACAGGTTAATGAACGCCATCAGCCTTAAAAATTACATTACATTTCTCTGGAAACTAAGACACTATGTCAATGTGTCTATACATTCTGTTTTCAGTCAGTGGTATGTACTTTAGTATTAATGTTTTGGTGTTTAGACTTGTATTGATCTTTTTTCAGGTTATGTATTGAAAATCTCAAGACCTGTCTGAAATATTAAAATTATTAATCAATGATTCTGCTACTATTCAAACAAGTCATTGCCGCCATCATCATCCTCATCAGAGAATATCATTACCAAACAGACACGTTTTGTCTAACCACTGGGGATAATTATTATTATTATAATCGACTATTCCAAACAAGTCATTGATTACTATCATTGGGGGGGGGGGGGGAGGGGGGGATTCCAGTTGAACAATAAAACCTTATTCATATTTGTTATTGTAAGTTTTGGTATACAAAGTTATTGAGTTGACACTTGTCAGCTTTTTACAAAATGACAAACCGATTTGCAGGTTAAGGTGGTGGACACTTACCTTCTCCCCTGCAGTGCTATAAATATATCGGGTGGTCAAAACATAACGAGCTAAACTTAAAAGGTCTATATCTCAAAAACCACAGAATATATTTCAATGAAACCATGTATGCATAAGGTATGGTTATTTTTACGTCCTGTAACATAAAATCATGAAAATCAATCACCAAATAATGGAGAAATTAAGGATTTTGCAAAATAGGTCAAAAACAGGAATATTTTATCACAAATAAAGGTTAACGCTCTTTCTTGCTGAATGAATTTATATATATCTAGATTCCGAACTTAGAACTTTAATCTCAATATAGATTTGAGTTTGTGTTGAACTTTACAGTCTAATATTTAAAACGAAGGATAAAAAAAATAACAATGTTAGCACAATTTGGATGGAATCAGCGAAATTGAATGTAAGAAAAAGTTTTGCGTTTGTCACAACATTTATTACAAAATACAATTTTAAAATTAAGTAATTTGGTCGTCTGTTGGTTTTGCTGAGCTTGGTTCATTGAGTGACAGAGTAGAATAAGAAAAAGTCCTTACCGATCATTGAGTAACAGAGTAAAATAAGAAAAAATCCTTATCGTTTCAAAACTAATGAAATAATGGTAATTCACTATTGGTAAGTGTAAAATTCCTTTTTCTTGAAATTATTTCATTTTCAGACCTTACGTTAGATAATTCCATATAAGTTAAAAATGTCTTCATCAATTCTTTTCATATTGCTACCATTCACTGATAATTAATTATACATGCCTCATGTGAAAGGGCATTAAAAACAATTAAACGCTTTAGAAGATATAGGCATTTAAATTCCAGGGTAAAATTTTGTTCCATTTATGCTAAGATATGATATGGGTTTTTTTAATCTTCGTAATGCAATCATTGATGACTTCATTCCATATTGACTAATATCATTGAAATTACACATGACAAAATTTTAGCTATCTCTCTCACCTTGTGCCCAATTTCATTGAAATCATGTCATTGGGTTTTAGGATAGACTGTTTTAAATGATGAAACTGTCTAAACACATTAGTCTGTATGACATAATTTTTCAGAATAAAGAAATGTAATAAATCATCAAATAAGGCTGCAAATGCTATTTTTTTGTTTTTGTTTTAGAATTTAATAGCTTCTTTAATCTTTGGCATATAGTAACAGGTAAAGTAATCAGTTGTGCATGAAATTGACGTATACAGATAGAGTTGAACTTTTTATAGATCTAAACAAGTAAGTCGGTTCTTTGACTTACAAGGTTTGAGCTTCAAGGCAGGAAGAAAACAGAAATTTACGTTTAGAGTCTGTGCGTAAAATGATCCATTGGTTCAAGACCTCCAATATTTATAAAGACAACGAAAGAAGCATGCATTTGATCATGTAAAGGACAAATCTCATATCTTGTATATGGTGGGCTTATGCGTTTAGACAGTTTCACCAACAATATGTCATTTGCACTTTTCTCTCTTGTTGCAGCGTTTACATTTTTCTTTCTCTTTCTCTCTAGTTCGCCTGTGGGATTTGTCTACGCAAAGTAACACAGCTCTGTATAAAGGTCATGATACTCCAGTTTGGGATGTCACTATAAGGTTTGTTTTTTTACCTGGGGGGGGGGGGGGGGGGGGGGGGGCTTGCTTTTCAACTTCTATTTCTGGTTGTGGTAAGAATGTGATCTTCCACTTACATTTCATATCACCTAATTTCTCTTTGCATTGACATTGACTTCAGCTTGTTTGTTTCGTCACAGTGGGGATAAGTTTTATAACTCTTAATTATTGATTTATTGCTTGCTTGATTTGTTGTTACTTAATTTTCATTTTGCTTTTCAACCCTTTGCTGCCAAACAACATGCACCCAAACATTTACATGGATACAAGATAGATCCTACCTTGGAACATTTACAGAGGGGGGGGGTGCTCAGTATTATCAATTATTATTTTTTCATCAGGATTAATTAAAAACTATTATGAAATAGAGCTTGCTTTTGAAATCTATGAGTTACTGGCACTTGTGTCTTCCTTGCCATAGAATAGTGTAATGGGTATGTCATCTGAACTTTGGGTGTTTGAATGCTTATTGAAGTAAAAATTGACAGATTGCAGCAATAGAAATATGGAGATGGATTTATATATTCCGTATCCCAATACATGTGCAGGCTCACTGACTACATCATTTATCTCCCAGCAGGTCATTTCATTCAAAGTCCTTAACTCCCTGGAGAGCATACAATACACAGCCTGTTAGGTGCTTCTTGCTAACACTCGCAAGATCCTCCTCTAACTTAAGCTGGGTACTCATTCACACCTGAGTCGAATGAGGAAAGCAGAGTGAAGTGCCTTTCTTAAGAGTACAACATTATGAAAAAACAATTTGGACAGTGATGGGTTTTGAACCAATGTCGTCATGACTACAAACTCATGACACGGTGGTTTTGCCACAACACCTTGTAATATCTATAGACTTTGGGAGAGAAAGAGCATGTTTAAATTGAAGAGTTTGAAAGGATTTAAATTCAACATTGCTTTATAAAAGCCTTCGAAAGGAAGAGTATTTCAATAATCAGATATATAAGGAAAACTTGATGTGAGGCCTAATGATATTGAATGATATGTTTTAGTTAAGTTCCAGGATTTAAATCTTTGTAGAACCTCAAACTATTACTATTTTTTTAGCAATATTTATTCTATTTTTAGCTCTACAGATACTTGGTTTGCAAGCGCTTCTCATGACACAACAGCTAAACTTTGGTGTTTTGATCAGAGTTTACCCATTGCGTTCTTTTTTGTTGGCCACACTTTTGATGTTGATGTGAGTATCATGGCTATAGTATGATACGGATTACACAAATTGATTTGACAATTTGCCCAATGCAGTTTTTTACTCTTCATATCAAATCCCATGGAAGACGTAATACTTTGACTCAATGTTATACAGTAGTTACCGCCTAAATGCCTGGGACTTGGAGAGCAGAGAAATCAAGCATTACAGTGACACAGGAATTTGTGAGAAAATCGGTCAGAACAAAAAATTGAGGGTAACCAGATACTATGTTTTAGAAGAGTCCTCAGTTTTACATAACATTGAATGTGAAAAATAGGGTCACCTGGAAGCCTTAGGTTCTGTAACACTTAGGTGGTGAACGTGCGGGCAGGTTGGCTACCGCTAGTAACCAAGCCCTGAAAACACAATGGATATGGCCAATGTGAGTCGGGAAGCAATAAAAACGGTTCACACCTCATCCTTATATATCGATCGTGAAACGTGCCTGGTAAAATTAAAAACGTCAGGTAATTTTGTGCAACTTACCCTGACGTTGCTGAATATCAATGCCTAAAGCCCCTTAATGCACCCCTGGCTTCTCTTTATCTTTGTACTCCCTTTACAACAACATCTCATGATGCGCAAGACTTTTGGCTCTTTGGTGAAAAAAACATGCATATTTTTATCTGTAAACAAAGTGAAAGTATTACTTGCAGTGAATGGACCAACCTACTCATGAAAGTTATTCTTTACTGACAATTATAAGCTCATCAAAATTATCTAATTTTCTTATGATTTTTCATTATACGTCCCTTTGCTTAAGCACACAGACTGAATAGAAAATGAAGGTTTAGGCACATAGACTAGAATTGTGGAGGATCCTTAGGCAGGAATGCATTAAATTACTCTAGACCCTGGCGTCACCGAATTACTCTAGATCCTGACATCACTAAATGACCGTATGCCCTGACGTCACTAAATCACTGTAGACCCTGACGTCACTGAATTACTCTAGACCTTGATGTCACTAAATCACCGTATGCCGTGAGGTCACTTAATCACTGTAAACCCTGACGTCACTGAATTACTTTAGACCTTGATGTCACTAAATCACTGTAGACCTTGATGTCACTAAATCACTGTAGACCCTGACCTCACTGAATTACTCTAGACCTTGATGTCACTAAATCACTGTATGTCATGACGTCACTAAATCACTCTAAACCCTGACGTCACTGAATTACTCTAAACCTGACGTCACTGAATTACTCTAAACCCTGACGTCACTGAATTACTCTAAACCCTGACGTCACTGAATTTCTCTAAACCCCGACGTCACTGAATTACTCTAAACCCTGACATCACTGAATTACTCTAAACCCTGACGTCACTGAATTACTCTAAACCCTGACGTCACTGAATTAGTCTGGAGTCTTTGTATTTTTCTAAGATTTTGTTGAGTTGTTTCCCTTGTCATTTCAGTGTGTGGCATTCCATCCAAATAGCAACTACCTGGCAACAGGCTCTGGGGACAAAACGGTTCGCTTTTGGAATATAACTGACGGTCGCACAGTGAGAATTTTACAGGGGCATCGCGGATCTGTTTTGGCCTTGGCTTTTTCTCCGGACGGAAAGTTATTAGCATCAACAGGTACAATATATGTCTCTTTCTTTTACTGTTATTATCACAACTCACTGTCTGACATGGAATTCATCATATAATCGGCGTTTACCAAATGTTTAACAGACATTGTTGGTTTAGAAGACAGAGAAAAATCTTATCTCACTATCATGTCAATTTGGAAATTAATTATGTGTTACAGTTTGTATAATGTGCTCTTTACCACATTAACACTATGTGCGCAGTTGGCAGGATCTACTGATAAATCTACTTCTTTCCCTCTACTCTTTCATATTGTCTTTGATCTTGTTATTTCCTCTTATTTCACCCTGAGATCACCACATTATATTATATGGTGGATGGGGTAATTTTCGATGAAATAAACAAACCAAAATTAATGCTAATTACCACCACTTGTACAATTGTTTGTGTGAATAAAAAGTCTGCCACAGATTGATGTAAACTTTTTGTCTGCTATTTGAATGACAGATTTTGTTTTAGAATTTTGCTATTCAATTTTGCTCAAAAACCAAGTGGGAACAAAAAAAGACAGAAAAGTCCATTTTTAAAAAATTCATGAAGAATTAACTTCTGAATAGATTTTTACAATTGAAACATGAAAATGCCTGAAATTAAACTTAAACATGATAGAAAATAATAGCAACGAAATATAGATAAAAAGAGTTACCTAGTATGGGAATAGGGATTTAATGTCACATCATTTTAACTCACTCTGTCATTGTCGACAAGTATCGTGTTCCGTTATTACGTCGTTGGCTGCACAACCCCACACCCGTTTCACTTTGAAAAGAAGTTTTTGTTTTTCACTTTATTTTTTCTTTTCATTGTCTTTGTAGAATAAATGAAACTTCACATGCAGAAACTACCAACATCATCTGTAATATCGTTTTTATCTGAAGAGAGCACTTTTTGAATTATACATTTACATTGGTACCTCAAATAGTACCATTACAGTGATTTTTTAAATTATGTATCAAAATGCCTTTCATTTCTCAGTTGTCTGAACCGAAAGCGTCTGGCAGTGAGTGAGTTTAAATTAAAACGTCACATAAAATGTCAAAGCCATTTACTGTGAAAAGTGCAGTGATATGATGTGTGAAAATTGTACCTCATTAGTGACATGCCTCACAATGTCTACTCTATCACTACCACATAAAACGGGTTTGAACTACCTAGGTATGCACAATGTTAGTATTGTTAGCCCTGTGAATTTTGTTTTCAGTTAACTTAGTAATGATTCATTATAGCTTCATGTTAAAAGGATTTTTGTTGCATCGATGGTTTTTCTACTTGTCATTTCAGGGGAAGACCGGCGCATTAGAATTTGGGATTTGGGTTCTGGCCAATTAGTGAAGGAATTACGAGGGCACAGTGACACAGTCTATGCGCTTGCTTTTGACGAGAACTCTGCCTTGCTGGCCTCAGGAGGATCAGACTGTTGTATAAGGCTATGGGATGTGAAGAAGGCTCAGGAAACACCACTGTAAGTGATTCAAACATTTATTACTCTTATAGGTTAGGTTGCCGGAACTGGGATCACGAGGTCCTGACTTTGAGTCCTAGCAATGCTAGGTCCAACATTGTGTTCCTTGGGAAAGGCACCTAACGGTCATTTCCCCCACTCGACCCAGTGGGTACCAGTGTACCAACAAAACCAGTTTCGGAGAGAAAAATCTGCAACAGACTAGCGTCCTGATTTATCACCTGTTCGGCTCTTTACGCTCTAGTATAGAAACCGGGACAAGCTCTGGCTTTATAGGCCATAAGGATCTCACTATCGTCACCTGAACAATCACCTCCTGAATGTTCCAACGAACTGAACAATATCAAAGAGAATTTATTCAAGCATCTAAGAGAATTTTTAAAATTAAGTTATTTCAAGTAGTGTGTGCACAAGAAATATTTTACTGACACCATGTTGTGATGTTGCATGAGTTACTTCCCTTTGCTTGGTAGTTCAGAATTAATTACCTAATTAAGCCTTGAGAAGCAATGGGCGACGGAACTTTATTTACTTTTCTCTGTCTGTTTTGTCTTGTAAGATTTAAAGTATAAATTGGAAAAAAAAACGTTGACTTCTTTGTTGCTTGTGAGATTTTTGTTTATAGCTGCTTTAAATTTAGTCTGTGGCATGCCTGTCTTTATTGGAACATTTTAGATACTATCAGTATGTAATATCAAGAGAAAAAGCTAAACTATTACTTACTAGGAGGATTTTAGGGATTGCTCTAGTGGCAGTTTTTCCACATTTCTCTCATACTGTTTGCTTTTTTGTATTTGACTCAGCAGAGAAGAAGATTCTGGCTATACTATTACTTGTATTTATATGTGGAGAAATCTCTCTCTTGGACGCAGGATTCGTCGAGAATTGTATATTGTTGCGACTCCCAACTGGGCGGTTCTGGTAGTGATGTATTTGCAGCTCATGACAATCTTTTTTCATTTCCTCTTTCTTTTTTTTTTTCCACAGGCGTGAAGGTGAATCAAGTCCCGACCTGCTGGGTGCTTTCCCTACCAAATCTGCTCTAGTTTCCTACCTGAAATTTTCATCATTCAACATACTCATGAGCACTGGAACAAGTTCATGACACTGGCTCTCATACAAGTGTGTATGTGTGTGTTTGTGTGAAGAGATTATGACGATGAGTATGTGTGGGATTGATTTATTTATTTTTTTGTATATATATAATATGTGTGTGTGTGTGTTGAAAAAATACAAGATCTGAAGAACTCATTAAGAATGTTAAGAATGCATGCATGTGATAGCAGATTTCATGTTATGCAATGAACAAGCCAGGTAAATCATATATAAAACGTTTTCATGATAAGGAAAGGAAAAGTTTTCCAAACCCTCAAGTTTACTACTGCCAGGGTATCTAGTAAGCAGGCGATTGGTGGGGAGATACAGCTACATCTTCTTTCCCTTCACTCTTCCCCTTATCTTTTGTCTTGCTGTTTCCTCTGAGATCACTGCATGTGGTGGACGGAGTAAATTTCAATGAAACAAATGAAACGGCTGTCTAGCAGAATCGAAAATCTGAAATATGTTGTATTTTTTATTCTTGAGAGGGGTCTGAAAGGGTGGGAAATGGATGTCTAGGGCTTCATACAAACTGCTGTCGCAGAGAAAAGGCAGAAATATTAAAAGTAATAATAATCATGCAAAATTTATATAGCGCCCCTATCCATCTGAGTCATGTTCAGGTGCGCTTTACAAAGGCTAACACATACATCATATAGTAGCTTACATAATGTACTCAATATTTAAGATTACTTTAAAATCAAGACATCTACATACACGAAAAATTGTTACAATTAAGATGAACAGTACCTAAATGACGATATGTGCTAATTACAAGATGGCCCTATACATGCGTGCGCACACACACACACACATATATACACACACACACACACACATTGTAGGTGCCAACCCCTCACACCCCATGATAGGTCGAAAAGTCAGTTTTAAAAGTCTCTGTATATAAAAATATAATAATAGTTAAAGAAGTCAAACTAAGAGATCTAAGAATAATTACATATACATGACAGTGTTAAAGGTACCATACATCAATAAAACACCAAACCCTTAACATGGGTTTTAGAAAATGCCAATAAGTTAAATATTATGTGAGTCGAAAAATCCAAAACAAAAATAAATATTGATGAAGAGTTTGATTATATTTAATTTCTAGTATGCTACTTGCATTACTTGTAATTGAATATA
This sequence comes from Doris montereyensis, assembly GCA_037039925.1. Classification (NCBI taxonomy): domain Eukaryota; kingdom Metazoa; phylum Mollusca; class Gastropoda; order Nudibranchia; family Dorididae; genus Doris; species Doris montereyensis. Next base: position 106,191 of record JAXRKP010000891.1, on the reverse strand, counting down.
AATTAAACTTGTACATAATTATGGGACTTATCATGTTTGTATGAAAATATATAAGCTTTTCCTGTTTCTGGCATCAGGGGCTTGTTTCACTTTCAACCAGAGGAGGATTTTTTTATTTTTGGGGTAGGAAAATTAAAGTTGCCCACTTGCCTAGCATTCAAAGCACTCAGTAATCTATAGTAATAAAAACAAAAGAATTAAGAGATTCTAGAAGGTTTATGAGGAGAATTTAAATAAAGAAGGATCAATGCCATTTTTGTCCCCATTGTAAAAAGGTTCAGGTTCATAGGCCTACATATTTTTTTTTAGACACTGACAATAATTATTACTATAGATTTCTTTGAAGCTCTCTATGAACATTGAGGTGTGAAAGCAACAGAATTAACAAGAGGATTTTAAGTTGAGTCAAGGATGAGTTAAAATTTTAAGTCTCAAAAGAAGATGTAAAATATATATGAAAATATGAGATTTTAGGAGAAAATATTTTTTTGTAGGAGTTTTTACTCTTGCTTTTGCTGGACATCCTGAATACTAGAGATGTCTATTTACTCATTCCTCTGCTGTTTGCGATATACATATATACACAAGCATGTTCATGACAATGATGATTATGATTGCTCTTTTACCACATTCTATTTTTTCAACGATTAACTACACAATAGGTTACCAGATGCACGGTGATATCAAGTACCGGTACAGTAGTTGGCGGGCTTTTCATGGCATATCTGAAAGAATGCGTAACATCGCAGGCAAAACAATCTTTATCCAATCGATTAAAATACTGATTTAACCCAAGAGTTCATTCACTAAGAATGTAAAGCAGACTATTTGAAATCTACTTGTGAAATATGGCGGGTGTGGGTGCAGTGGTTCTTGTGATTAGAGCGGTCAAAGTTTGAGATAAACCGTTTTATATATATATATATATATATATAATCAGTAAAACTGTCTAAACATGTTGGTATTGTAAGTCCGCCTGACATCATTTTTCAGGAGAAGCAAATAACATAATAGATTATCGACTAGAGCTGCATACACTATGTTATGCTGTTTTGGTTACAATTTAATAATTACTGTAGTCTTTTCTTTAGAGTGTAGTAAGTACAACAAATAATCAGTTGTGCACAAAGTGGACTTACATTATCAGAGTTCAACATTTTGAAAGATAAAAACAAGTAAGTTTGCTCCTTGACTTATGAGACTAGAGTTTTAAGGTGGGAAGAAAAATGTTTAGATCATGTGCATAACTGGAAGTTTGTTTATAAAGTATAAGGACACAAAAGAAACATGTGTTTGATCGTTTTAAGGACAAATTTCAAATCCCATACATCATGGATGCATGCGTTTAAACAATTATGATACTGATACTTGCAGCTGAGAAAGGGATGGTTCGATTGGAGTTAATGGTACTACTATATATTTAATTAATTATGGAAAAGCGAATAAGTATGAGATTTATGACATTTGTACATTTCTACTACTATTATTATGATATTATAATTATACTTAGGAGCATGAAAAGAATCCAGGAGGGTTTGTCACATGCTGTTTCATCTCATGTGCTTTATGCTGTTACATGTATATTTTTACCTTAGGCCTTCCTACATCCAAAGACGTTTTTTTGAGTCCACTGCCATCGGTGGCAAACATTTTATTTTGTTAATACTTATTTCTGGGAGATGCAAAAGACATGTATCATGATATTTCTGATTAAAATCATTTTCTACAAAGCATCATTGACTTTCAAATTTTCATTTCAATTTCTATATATTATGAGGACAACTGTACAAGTGAGAGCAAATGTTGCAATGTTATTTCATGTGTAAGACGACAGTACCAATGCTCTGAAAAAAGAAAGAGGAAAAAAACACAAAGTGCATTGAAAGAGTATAAAACTTTGGAAATGACATTGAATAATATTAAAGCCCCATACGAACAAAGAACAAAGACGACAAATACAAGGAAAAGACCAGGGGAAAAACCTGGCCACTATGAGGATCGAACCCACGACCTCTGTGTCAGCACCCATCACCACACCATGAAAAGAAAACGTGCTACCAACCAAGCTAACTACACAACATTGGAGAGGCACACTTACCTTAACCTTAACTCGCTCTGTGCCAGGAGGCACATAAGGCTTGAACATTATCCATCAATTTTCCCTATCCTGGGCTGCTCTTCTCGATCTTCCACAGGAATGCCATCCCTCTCCGTACCTCTTTTTCTCCACCATTCTGTGCCATGTTATTTTAAAGCGTCCGCTGTCTTTCTCTTCCCTTTTGGTGTCCATCCCAAGGGAACAGCATAATCATTTTTATGGTCTTTCCTTAAGACGTGGCCTATCCATGACCACCTTTTTCCTCTCACCTCATTGCTGATTTCATCTGTGTTTGTGATCTCCAGAATGTGTTGCTAATGTGTTGTTGCCATCTTAATTTCTTATCCTGAAGATCCACCTCAAACATTTTGTTTGAAAGGTGTCAAGTCTTTTCTCCTCCCTTTTTGTTAGCTTTCACTTCCAAGTTTCACATCCATGCAGGTGGGTGCTGCTGGTAGGTCCTATTTCTTTCCTTTCCTTCTTTCATCTTGCTGTTTCCTCTTAATTCACCCTGAGATCACCGTAATGGTGGACGAGGTAAATATCAAATAAACAAACATCCATCCACACAGCAGTACTGACACGACCAAGGTTTTAAATAAGGTTGCACACTGGTTACATTTTAATTTTGGTGGACAGGGTGACTGGCAATGAAACAAACCACCAATGTTTGCATGTGTTAGTGTTACTGGTACTAACTTTTCAACCACTTTTCTTGTTCCCATGACTTTTCGTCTTTCTACAAACAAGGCTTGGCGGGTGTTCCTGGTAGGTCCTACTTCTTTCTTTCTTTCATTAATTTTTCATCTTGTTGTTTCCTCTTAGTCTTAATTCACCCTGATATCACCGCAATGGAGGATGAAGTAAATGTCAATAAAACAATTTTTTTACATAAAAGGGGGGGGGGGGGGGTTCAGTAGTCCAGATGCAAGGTGTCGGCCTCTCAACCAAAAGGTTGTGGGTTCAAGCCCCAACGATTGAACAATTTTCTCAAGTTTTGTTGGGTTTTTTTCAAGTAAAAACCTACACCCGCTAAGACACCTAGATCTAGTCCTATCAGAGACGGCAGAGTGAATGTCACAGATCCCATGGCTGTTTGCAGGGCAGTCCGGGCAAATTTAAAAAATCTTACCCAAACCTCCGAAATCACCTTAGTTGTGGATGTGAGTAATATCAAATCAAACACACCCAAAATCTACAAACAAGTTCAAGTAAGGCCATAGTCATCTTCCTCCAACATTAGCCTTCCTTTCTTAAACGCCATGGGGAACATATACTGTGGTGAGTTCCACTGTTGTACTTGTACACATGTGCTTACTATTTTACATATGACTGGTGTTGTACGATATGTATAACTTGTGCTTATTGATTTATATTCTGGTGCGGGCGGTTGGTGGTAGGCTCTACTTCTTTCGTTTCACTCCTTCACTTTCACTTCTCTTTCATCTTGCCATTTCCTTTTAATTCACCCTGAGATCACTGCAGTGCATGTCATGCAAAAACGCGCTATGCGAAAATTTCAATTTGTTTTTGAAAGTCATAAATCGTAAAAAGATACCATTGGCCAACGCCCACACAAAAATAGGCTTTAGAAAAATCAAGAAAATGGTAAAAATCAACGAAAAGCAAATGCACTATGTGGAGCATCGAAAATCTTGTCACAGCCAAATCTGTTACAGAGTTACTGTTAATGTTATGCACAGAACACCGAGAGACGTGACAGAACAACCGTGGCAAGTGTCATGAGTTGACGGTCGAGATCGGATATCCGATTAAAATGCGTAACTTAGCCCTAGGGATTCTATATAACATTATGTCATTATCGATCAAGAGGGATAGACAATTAGACTATTAGAGTCAGACAGACAGACAAAGAGAGAGGAAAGAAATAGACAGGTAGATAGAGAACGGGAGAGAAAGAGAGACGAGGGGTGGGGGGCAGACAGATACAGAAAGTCACAGAGAGAGAGAGAGAGAGAGAGAGAGAGAGAGAGAGAGAGAGAGAGAGAGAGAGAGAGAGAGAGAGAGAGAGAGAAGAGAGAAGGAGGGACAGACAGACAAGGGCATTTTTCAGATTGCGTGGCAAATCAGGTGAAGACAAAGAACAACTCTCACAGTGTGTGAGTGTAGATAACAATCGGTACAAAGGTCTCAGAGCATTCCTTAATATTAGCCAAGTTAGAACAGGGTCTAGTGAACAAGTTTTATTTGGAATTAGTTTGAGGATCATTTCAACTTTCATCTCTCCTACTGGCCTGAAGGTGTTAAAAGTTCCCGAGGTTTCCAAAGCTGGTGTACTTACATCAATGGGTAGCGCGCATGGTAGGGTGTCCAGATTCGTCCTGGTGTCATAGACCTTCGAGTCAATAAAGTGCGAATCGCTGTGCCAGTTCATTGGGACATTAGCAGGTTGAGATGTTGCTTTGCTGATGATAACTGGCTTAGTGAAGTCATTTTAGGGTTTTGACCAGGTTTACACAGTATTTAGACTGCACGATGTTAATTGATCCTTCAGAAAGTCTCTACGAGTATCGTTGATCAGACGGTTCCGTCTGTTTTTTTACTTCAATGTTGCTTGTGCACTTCAAGTTTTGTTTTTTCCTCCATGTTTTTTCTGCACAGTTAAGATTATGTTTTGGCTCTCGAATTTCAGCATGTACAATGTGTCTTCGGTCGAATGACAATTTTCTTTGAAACTTCTGGGCACAGCTTGTCCAAAATAAATGTGAGGATCTTGTTATAAACTTCAATCATATCAGACATGGGTTTTATTTTTACTCTTGTAACTTGATTATAAGTCGGTTCTTGGATACTCTTTTTTTCAAACATTTTTATGTGAATTTCTTTTGTTTTCCGGTAACGGATTGTTTTACGCGTGGGGCTAGGTTTGATGATGTTGAAAAATGACGATATGTAATCGTGGTCTGATATGGTATTGATACATTCTTCTACACTCACAGATTGAAAAAATGGATCATCCTTCCCAACAAAGATCGTCCAATATAATTATGTCAAAAAGAGATTTGAGTTTTATTGTGTTTGAATTTTTGGTGCTGTCAAAATCAATGATAGTTTAAAATCACCGACAATGACAATATGTCCTGCTTATGAGGACTTTCCGAAAAGGATATTTTCAGATTCATAAAGAAAAAAATGGTTGTTTTCATTCCGTTCTTCAGTGGAACATGGTGATCGGTACATTCCGATGAGACAGCAATTGTGTCCCTTAAGTTTTAGTAAAGTTTCATTGTGTTCAAAAATTCGATACATTTTGTTTAGAGAGATTTCAATTAGATAGACGATATGGAACCTAGACCTATTACTATTAAAATATTCCTGTATAGCCTATCTCCTGAGTATCTATGGCCTACATTTAGTTATATAGCAACGGTTATGCGGTTGCATGCATTCTCTCCTCCTCTTCCATCTAGTGTGATCGATAATCACAGCGGCCATATTGTATTTCTGAGCAATATAGAAAATACAGTTACAAGGATATGTGGAAAAAAGAGCTCTTATTAAAAAAGTCTTATTATATTTAAAAAAAAAAAAAACATGCACTGCAAAATGTCTTAATTGAAAAAGGAAAAAATTGCTCACAACACCCACTATTCATTTCAGGCGTTCAATGAACTTTGTATGACATTATGATAAACATTGTAATGTCAAATGTATTTTGTTTCATCCTTTTCAACAACAATTACAAAATAAAGGAAAGAAAGAACTACATGAAAATCTGTTTCCAGTTGCCTCATCAAAAAAAAATCTTCAACATAATAACTCTTATTCTTATTTATATATTTGTCTTTTAGTGATATTAGCTCTATAAATTATTGATGGTTTGATTTGGGTTTGCTCGCAAACTCTTCTCCTTTTACGATCACGCCCACTAGCAGCATGCCAACCTCGGGCAACACCACCTCCTTCCGTCAGTACACTATATCTACCACACATCCTGCTCTTCTCCATCACCACTACCTACTACTCTTCATATTAAAGTGTTATCACTTCCAATTCCAGTGTCCTCGTGGCCTTCAATTTGGGTACATATTCGTCCAAATCACTCACCGCATATTTCATCTCGGAATTTGAT
>JAXRKP010000891.1:30000-95000 GCA_037039925.1 Doris montereyensis | reverse complement strand
CTGATGTTCCGCGCACCTGTTATCAAAAGGTGCCACCCAACATAGTTTAAGTATATAGGGGAGCCCAGCAGTTAAAAATAAAACTGGTTCAAGAAGATGTGGTCAAGAGCCTTTCAATGTGTTGTGACGTTTCAACGTACGTATTATTCTTAGTTCTTACTCTTTTCTTTTCATGTGTCCCTTTTCATTTTTTTTAAAATCACCAAAAGCAGTACATGTACTTACAAATAATTACATTAACTTCAAATGCCATGCGGATGCCTCAAATCAAATACTTTTTTTTGGACAATTTTTTGCATACTTCTTTGGCATCTTTCAACCGATTGATTGACTTGAAATTTGGTACATACCTCATTTTCAATGTATAATTAGTAATAGTATCAATAAAGTACATGCATTAAATTATATACTTTTGAGAGAGAAATTTTGTGGGTGAAATAAGATTAAGATTAACAGTAAAGTATTTTTCTCATGCAATTTTCAACATTCCATAACTCTAAAACCAAGTTTGACAGGTTTGTCCGAACCCATGCATATTTTTGTTCCTTGAACTTGTAGTAAGTAAATAATTATAAAGATGTGTACGAACTTTAAAACATACCTAACTAAATGATTTGAATGCAGTTTTAACATTTTGAAGAATCATGTGATGAATCCAATATAATATGGTGTTGTTTCCAAGGCAACCTTTTGTCAAATCTTAAACATAAGTGTGTGCTACTAAGTGCTAGACTATCTGTCACTGTCAATGTCATCAAGCTATCGGGGGATTCCCCAGGAAAGATGTTTCTCAACAAAGATTGCAGGATAGGTCAAAAGAAATGTGCATGTCATGTATTGCACTCTGACGCATGTCAAAATTGGGACCTGATCCTATTTATATTTGCATCATATTCATATCAATACCATATCATATACATACATGTTCAGTGTAATGTGTTTTGGTGTTGTTACACTGCAGCCCCTTAATAGATGCTGCAAACCCTGGAATGAAGAGGATATCCCTTGATCAAGCTTCCGAGGTAACCTCTGTCTAACTGTGTAACCACAGACACCGCTCCACTCATCACACAATGATGATGAAAGCGTCTAACAGTCAAACACAATAAGCTATTACTATTACTTATATTGTCCACAGCTGCCTGTCCGCTCCTCACTTTTGTGCGCCAAACAAGTCAAACGCTTTCCGGGTTGTCAGGACGAGTCAGCTATGTGTGACAGTTCATGTTCTAGACTCGGTTGTCATTGTTTTAGGTATGGGTGGAGTGTTAAAATAAAATTTTAATTGAAACAAAGCAGCTCAAATTGAACAAGTCTAGCAGTAGCACTCTCGTTAGCGGTCTCAAAATGGATGAGGAAAAGATAATTGAAGCGGTCAGACTGAGACCAACACTGTACAACAAAAATGACAAGAGATACAGCCATAGAGATGTGGTTCAAATACTGTGGGAACAAGTGGCTTGTGAGAATACTTGGGGTAGTAGTTTGAATTCTCCTCGTTGGCTGCGTTCACGACATAAAGGATGAATCTAATAACAACGATTCTGGGTATAATATTTCCTTTTGTACCACCAAAGAAGAAATATTTTGCGCTTTCTTGTTAACGCCATCATGCCTCAAGTGTCAAAATATACAATTACAGTGTGAGTGTGAGTGGAGCGGTTGCTGTGGATAAGGACGACCTGTGCGTTTCTATCCAGATTTTTCAAGATGAGCGGAGCGGTGGACAACTAGCCTAACAAAGCAATAATACTAATAGCTCTTTTTTTTATTACTCTCTAGCGTTTTAAAATCTTGATTTAAAAGCCTACTTATACTGTATTATAGTTGGTATCTCACTCTCACTATAAAATACAAACCAATTGCAACTTTTCTTGCATGATAATGTATTGGGTTAAGCTTTCAGATGATACATTGATATCAAATGTATGCCACCTCTACTTAAACGAAGGTTTAAGTTTAGATGTCGAGAGGCCTAAGAGCGCTGCCATTTTGCACTCTTTCCAGTAAGGTAATGTTACCATTTGCCTACTAAAAGTTAAAAGCACCTCTGAATTCCAGGTTATTGCCATTAAAATTAAAACAAACCAAAAACACTTTTTTCATGTAGACCCTCCAAATTCAACATAATAATGCAAACAAAGAAAAACAAAAAGGTTTTAACACATACACATTCTTTTATTGTCAAATCGCCTATGAAAAAGAATCAAGAGTCCTAACAAGCCTGCGTTTAGCGAGTACAGAAATATCACACATCTTCTTTGTATGAGTCCAATGTGTTTCAAAAGACAGCACAAACGCAGGAGAGGTGGTGGGTGTAGAAAAATGAGAAAAGGGATAATGAACAATAATGAACACCGAAGACACCAAGGACCAATCGTAAGCAACTGTCGAAGTTCTGATGGCAAGACTAAGACAAGATCTGATATCGTATCGAGGACACAATAGTTAAGTAACTCACAATTGTAATAGAACTGATCAAAAACGCCTTAACAAATCCATGTCCTGGTGTGACAAACCAAACGTTCTCAAAGGCTGTGTCAGCTGAGTGTCAATTTTCAACAAAAATTTTTTTGCTGTTCATTTCGCACTTCTGTGTAAGAAGACAGGAGGTAATTACCTAAAGATGGTAAGTGACACTTGTACAGCCTGAATTTTTTTTGCTGTTAACTACTCATTTAAATTTAAGACGACAGTTATGGAAAATTTAATATTGTATCCAACATACTATGAAAGAACAAGCAAACCATAGTGACTATTATGCCTTGTATCCCTTTTTTTCCTTCTTTTAAATGAGGTTAATGATTCTTAGGTTGATGTTACAGAATAATAATAAATGCTCTAATAACTTGAGATTTTCAACAACCAACAAATAAAAAAAGAAAACCCTCCCCCAAAACAACAGAACCAAAAACAGACGTAAAAATGTTTCCCTTCTTCTTTTAGTCCAGCAGGGAACAAAGGAAAAATGACAGCTATGGGTGGGGTGGACGTGGGAAGGGAATGGGGGATGAGGACTGCGGGGGGACAGGAAGGAAAGAAAAGGAGACATACAACAGAGAAAACGATTGTAGCAAATAAGAGGGTCCACATGGATAGATCAATAGAGGTAAAATACACACACAAAAAAATACACATATTTTTTAGTTGATAATGTGACACCAAACAAGAGAAGTTAAAACAAAAGATAGAAAGGGAATACAATTTTACATATCACCGACATACTCTTGACTTAAAATGACATTTGTATGTGAAAGGATGAAATAGGGAACATTATCATTTAAAAATTCAACCATCCACATCACACCATTTGAGATTATCTAATGATTATAATTCTTGTTATCCATCATGGAGACACCAATGATATCAACCTCACTACCATTACCAGGGAGAGTTAACCCTTAGCAAGTTTTATATGATTTACAACGATCTCAGTCCATCTCCCAATACCCCATACAAAAGGTAGAAACAGCAAAAACTACAGTGCGTGTTATGCAACATAAGATAGATCTCAATGACGAGAGCCTTTAAATAAACATACACAATTTTTTTAATTTATTTATCAACAACAAAATAATATGGAAATGAAGTAACTGACTATGTGTTCTTTCAGGGAAATTTTGGATGTCCAAATCATGATGAATAGGCTTATGTTTAATTAAAATGATGCATGTACGATCAATCTTTATAAAAAATCCCAATTTCTGAATTGCTCTCTTGACGGAATGTTCTAAGTGACAGTTTTTGATGCTTCCTTCTTCGACAAAATGACTTGTAGCTTTTTTGTTTGAATTATCGTTGTGCCTTTAATGTACACATCTGATGCCTGCTGTAAAAAAATACATGACTGCTTGTGTGATCAAAGGAACGACCAAATCTAAATGATCCATTATTTCTCTATCAAATAAAAAGAGGTAGCCACGGCTGACAGGCAAGTTGAGAGACAAAAGGGTTAATCTACCTTCCCAGGCTGACATTGGTACATGGAGTGAGATGGCCCACACAGAAAATGACACATTCAAATACATAAGAAATGTAGCCATTCAGTGATAATCACAGTCACAGAAACAAAGTGTTATTTGAAATGTTTCATTTTGACATACACATCGATATATGTATTGTAAAATAGTTAATCATAATATTAAAGTCATGAAAGCAATAGCAATCATCAGCAATTTAAAACAAAAATAAACTACTGGACTATTAGAACCAGACAAACAAGGTTACAAAGTTGAAACATACATTATATTTATATATTCATGATTGTGCCGCATGCAAAGGATGAACTAATCTTATATAAGTATACTTGGCTCTCAAGTTTGATACTTTAGAGATGATAACAAACAAGGTCTCTAAGGCCAAAAGCATGATGGAACATGCAGTCAGGTTGCTATCTGTCCTGGCCAGCTACTAAGTCAACTTACAAGCAGGTGGGAGGGAAGCCTAACATCCTCATCACAAAACCTCTTAAAAAACACGAACAATTCTTTTTGAATTTTTTACACTTTGCAGAAAGCTTTCATTGAAAGGGGATGGAGAATAAAAAAGAGGGTAGGAATAAGGAGTTGTGTAAAAGAGATAAAGGATAAAGTGTGAGGCAAGATACAGGGCTATCCATAAAACCACATGCTATCTAATCTAAACCACATCCTGCCTAGGACACCATCTAATCAAATCATGTAGTCAGGCTGTGGTAGGCATTGATGGAATTGAAAGACAAACTATGAAATAGTTAACTTACACGAGACCGAATAAAAGTAGAAATGACAGAAGCAGAAAGAAGAATGAGAAAGTAAAAAGGATGAAAATCTAAGAGGTATTTAGACCTGACAAGCATCAGTCTAAAGAGCAGCTACTAAATTTAATGACTTTCACTGAGTAGCTTAAACAATAGGTAAAAAATAACTGTAAAACACCCAAAAATTCAACACCTATTGGCCATTACATAATAGTTGCACAAGTACAATGACACCGAGCTGTGATCCATCCACAAGACTACATCATTACCAGTGTTTCAACCCTCTGGGGGCAAAACTCACATGTCAGTAAAGCAAGAATAACAAAGAGAACACAACTCCTTCGGCAATATTATTATATAAACATCTTTTGACTTCATAAATAAATATGTCTACTTTCATACAACGCATCAATCAAATATCTTGAAAATCGCTCACAAACTGTGGCTACGATGGAAACTAAAACTAAGGAACCCAAGTGAAGACGTGAGAACGAGGTTTGTAGGTGGGGGCCGGGACCAACATACTGAAAATGGTGACGATGATCTGAAAATGTTTCACTTTCCAAAATAGTAATCAAAACGCAACAAATGTAGGTTGTATTGTCACCTCACTGATTCTCGCCTTCCTGCTCCCCTTCTGCCTGATCTGTTGACGTCCACAGCTGGGGAAAACAATGAAAGAGACTTTGGGACTAAGTACACATACACATGTTAAATGATGCAAGGAAAATTTTTTTCTCTCCAAAATAAGATACATAATATTGTATTATACAAAATGGACCAAGTACTAAATTTACTTTTTAGAATAGGAGCAGTGAAGAATACTACTAGCATGCAAGAACAAGGGTTACAGAATGGATGCCAACCTACTCAAATTGAAAAACAGACAATGGCCCCACAAACTAATTCTAATGTGCATGACGACCTTAACTTAACTGTTTCCTGCCTACATCGATGCCTAAAGTGCCCCTCGATTACTCTGTCTTTTGACTTCCTTAACCCTTTCCTGCCTAAAAAGCCCTTTACAATGCTAGTTTTGTGTGCCTAAGCCCTTACTTCCTATGCAGTCTGAGTGCCCAAGCAAAGGAACGCAACTTTGATGAAAAATAAACATGCCTCGGTTAAAATATTTTAGACTTTCAATTTCAATGAAGAAAATATATACTTTTATATGACTATTATGAGCCTTAGTGTCAGTAACTTTCGTGAGTAAGTCGGTAAATTCATTGAAAGCAATAGCGTCACTTTGTTTACAATTGCCATAAGTAAACAATGAAAGTAAATAATAATATGCAGTTTTCCCCAAAAGAGCTGGAATTCTCACACATCACAAGGTTGTCGATTCAAGTCTTGCACACTGTGAGTTCTTGTTGTTATGCGAGTACAAAGGCGGAGAGTAAGAGAGGGACGCATTAGGGCGCTTTAGGCATCGAGGCTGATGTCGCATTGGGTCGCAGTAGGTAGGAAAGGGTTAATAACAAGATCTCACAGCATACGAGACTTGAATCAGCAAATTCATATGTGAGATATCAAACTCTTATGAGAAAAAAACCCATATACCTTTTATCTATTTTCATTCTTGACTTATGGCAATGCAAAACTATAACTTCAATGAATGTTACTGACAATCAAAGGCTCGTCAAAGTTATTAAAAAGTATATTTTCTGAAATCTTATTTTGTTCTCTAGTTTATTATAATTTCTTTATTGAAATTGAAAGATATTATAGTCTCAAAAATTAATTTTAACTAAAGACAGGTATACTTTTCATCAGAGTTGCATCCCTTTGCTGAGGGACTGACTGAATAGGAAGTGAGGGTTCATGCACACAGATAAGAATTGTGGAGGACCCTTACGTGAAAAGAGTCAACATAAATTTTTTAAAAGGGAAAACCATTTCAGATCAGTTTTGTCTGATAACTCCTGTAATAAGACCTCTATTGAATCTTATTTTCACCCTTGTTAAAAGTAATTCCTTCATATCTTGAGAGATTTCATATCATCTGATAATTTATTTACAAGAGAGTTGCTATTCGTAAACTCTAAATAGTTTTGAAACAAAACCCCAGCAAAGCAGAAATTGATATCTGGGCAAGGAGATGATTATAAATCTGTTTATCCAAAATCCAACCCGCAGCAGGTATTTGGGGGTAAAAATACAGTGGAACGCAAAGTAGCGCGGCGACATCGCCAGGACTGACCACAAAATCTCACTAAATCGGAGTTCTCGGTATTTCCAGGCTGTCCTGAAATAGCACTGTACGATAGAAATCAGCTAAAACAATATAATTCTTAATATGTCTGCAATTGCGCGCACACAACCTGTTGACACCTTGGTTATCAAAACCGTTAATTTTTCAAGAGACGGAAATTTCTTGACAAGTACACTCGTGTGTACCTGCTGTAAAAGAGGCATGTGATGTAAATTATAATAGTGAATGAGAATTTCATGTCGAGTTTGAGAATGAAAGGAGGTTAGATCTAAATCTAGATCAAAACAGAAAGTCTATTCCTGAGTCACTATCTTCACCTGAACAATCAAGTCCTGAGTGTTCAACAAATTGAACAATGTCAAAGATAATATGGATGCATGTCATATATGAAATGAAAGAGAAATTATTCAGCATCTGAACGAATTTTTAAAACAGACCAGGTATCTTTATTGACTTAAAGAAGGAAAAGACTGATGTAAATAGTTCCCTAGTTCTCGTCATTTCCGAGCTCGCTACTTTCAAGTTCTACTGTATATGTACAGTTTTGTCAGGGATCAAAATGTTGCATTTTCAATTCAGAAATTATAATATTAATTGCACGTTATAATAAAGTGTTGACATTTTCAAAAAATTCCCAAACTCCTAGATCAATTGTTATAGATATAACAACTCCAACTATACATCATTTAACCCCCCCCCCTCCTCCTCCAGCCATTCCAGTAAATCTTTTTCTCTTAACATATAAAACTCAAGCAACCATGAGGCTTCCAGAATTGGTACATCCATGCATTTGACTGACCAAGGCAAGGAGAGTAGTAAACGGTTTGTAACCACCGACAGCACAGCCACTGAAAAACAGACAAAACTTTTCAAGTTCATTCTCTTTTCATGAGCACTAAATTTCCCAGCAATGTGAGCTGTAAACCCATAGTGAAAAATCAAAATCTGTTAGACATGACTATAAATTTATCGATTAAATACATAGAAAATCATCTTACCGTGAGATTGTCTCGGAGCAACTGCATTATCAATGTACTATCTTTGTAGGAATCTTCATTTAACTGATCTAACTGGGCAATGGCGTCATCGAAAGCCTGAAAATAAAATGATATTCAAATGTACTGCTTTCAAACATTGACACATAACATTTTCCTATAAAAAACAAAAATCCTCCTGAGGAAACAATATATACATTTAATTAATGTTACCTTTTCAAAGAGATGGCAGAGTAACAGATTCAAGTTAAGCATCTTAAATATTCTTAAAAACCCAGCAAAAGATTTACGAATATATACTTTAAAAATTTAATTTCTTGTCAATGAGCAAGAATTTGCAAAAGTACTCACTTGTTTTGCTAACTTGCAGGCCTCCTCTGGATTGTTCATGATCTCATAATAAAATACTGAGAAATTCAGGGCCAATCCTAATCTGATTGGGTGTGTGGGCTGCATTTTCTCTTTAGCTATTGCTGTGGCTTCCTTGTAAGCATGATCAGAGCATTCTACATTAGCTGTAGAGGTAAAAAAAATACACAAGATTTTGAAATAAGATGACTAATAATAATACAAAATTGACAAATATATGTACGAAAAAATACTGACGAATAATTACAAAAATCAGACAGTAGACCCTGGCTTCAACCAGCATCTTGTCAATGAGACATTGGGTCCAGTATCGCTTTGACTGGCAACACTCCATGGGGAACAATTTTTTCTGAAAAGCCATCAAAACAAAATAGCATAGTCCACAGAACCAGCCGCTGGGTGGTCGCCCCATCGTCGGTCAAGGGAAATAATCCACTAATCATTTACGGCAATCGTAGACACACCTCGGATTCTCACGAAAACTACAGGATGGTCCTGATGATCTCATTGACTATATATTTAACATAAATACATGTGTAAAATTATATAAGTCCCAGATGAGATCCCTTTTAAAGGTAAAATTCTAGTCTGAAAATCAAACAAAATAATTTTGTTTGAATGGCCAGACACATACCCACAATTAATGTGCACTGATTGTTATGGTTTGGAGGATAAGTCCTAAGTTTTGCCTTTCACCTCTACATCTCATGAAATCTACATGCACCACTGCAACAGTGAAGTTTCCACCCACTCTCTTAAGCAGCATCGGGTGCATGAAAATGGAAGGGATGGTGCTACGATTAGAGATGAAATCAAGACAAAAATTGACCACTGAGATAAACACCACACGATTAGTTTTTAAAAACTATTCAACAGAGAGCGTAAAATGTCTACTTACCATTTTTCTCCTCTCCTTGTGAAACTTCAGACAGATATCTGTAGTAGTCACCCTGCATTTTAAGGTAGAAAACTAGGCCATCTGACATTTGTGGATCTTCTTTGGCTCTCTTTATAAGGTATTTGGAAAGCAATTCCTGAAAGGAAAGAAGAAAAACAAAATGCATAAAAATCATATACAGCTGCTGATCTTTTCAACACTCTCGACTGCACGAAATAATTATAATGTGCATGACGTCCCTAATATTCCAGAAAACATTGATATTTTTAAACCTTTACGGCAAAAAAAAAAAAAAAAAAAAAAGGCTGACAATCGCTGGCCTTCTGACAAAGTGCAAACACAGAATGGCATTTCCGGACTATCACCCCGATACCTCTGCTGTTCAGAGGATTCTTCACAAAAAAGTTAACCCGTATCTACGTACTTTTCAAGGTAAATACAGATTTACAGACTCAAGGCAAAAAACAAAGAAAGACGTACAAAATTAAATATGTTTTTCCGTACTGGTCGTCAGTTGTGATCATACAACTGTTTTGTTTAAGCAGATCAATTGATTTACAATGACGAGTATGCTGGAGGCAGTAAAATTCACTTCATTTAAGTTAACCATCATGATAAATGTACTAGGGCACTCAATCACACCCATGAGAATGAAGGTTCATTCATACCAATTACGACCTGACACAGGGAGAAAAGAATCACCTTCAGTTTTACAATTAAATGCCCTTTTTCAATTTGTACAGCAATATACAGTGTATCATATAATATCAAATGTTTGTTTAAGGGGGATAAGTCTTTAGGGATTGTGATAGATTTCATTTTGTCGTACTGTTCTGATGTGCAACTATGGAAATCCTTCCTCCTCACGTGTCAGCAAGACATCTCTCACCCAGCTGACGAAAGATTTCTGGATTCAAGCACATCCACAGGACATTTTGGATTTTGATTTGATTTTATCCAGATCAACAACTAAGGCAATCTTGAGTTTCTTGATAGGATATTTTAATTTTGCCCAAATAGTCCTGTAAACAGCCAAGAGATTTTTAACACCTGCACAGAGTGATGCGCCACTCCTAATACACGACGTAGACGGCATTGATATAGACGTTTCAACACATCAATGACCGAGACGGCCAATGAAGTCCTCCGCAAGAAGCGGCACATCATGAAGTCTTGGGTCACACACGACTTGCTGAAACTATGTGACAAAGGGAGTGAACTAAAGAAGTCAAATTGTGACAGTGAAGATGGAGCAAAGCAGTACAGACAATCAGACAAGATGGTGAAGAAGGGCATGCAGGAAGCAAAAGAGGAATGGATCTCAGCTCAATGCAACGATATCGAACGTAACCTCAATTTAAACAACACTTGGAAAGCGTTATTAAATAGTCAAACACCTTATGAGCAGCAAACATGGACGGCCCAATGCCGTTCTCGACAAAAACGGGAAGTGCCTGACTGAGAGCAAAGAGATAACACACAGGTGAACAGAGTATTGCTCAGACCTCTACTCTCTCCGCGGGCGTAGGCGACACAGAAAAAGCTCAACACACATCTGACGAAAGACACAGAGAATTTTCCCACCCTTCGAGAAGAAGTGGAGGAAGCAGTGAAATCTCTGAAGAAAGGAAAAGCTCCAGGCAAAGACAATATCCCGGAGAAATTGTCAAAGCAGGGGATGAGGCCATGATAGATGCTTTAAGTGTAATCTGCCAGAAGATCTGGGAGTCAGGAAGATGGCCGACTCAATGGACCCAGTCTTTAGTAATCACCCTTCCCAAGAAAGAAAACCTACAGCAGTGCAACAACTACCGCACAATTAGTCTCATTTGCAATCCTAGCAAAGTTATGCTCAGGATCATGCTGAACAGACTGAAGCTGCAGGCCAAGGCAATCATAAGTGAGGAGCAGGCAGGATTTTAGAGCAGGCGCAGTACAACTGAGCAGATATTTAACCTCTGAATTCTGTGCGAACATTACCTTCAACACGAACAAGAGCTCTACAACGTATTCATAGACTTCAAGAAAGCTTTCGATAGAGTGTAGCAGGCTGCACTCTGGGCGACCATGAACCACTACAACATCAACATTATCCGTGTCATACAGAACCTCTATAACAAGGCCAGCAGTGCAGTATATCTAAACGGGGAGGCTGGAGACTGGTTCAGAACCACTGTTGGAGTAAGACAAGGGTGCTTGCTCTCTCCGGCCCATTTCAATGTCTTCCTCGAACAAATGACAGACCACTACTCGACGGTCACCAAGGAACAGTGAGGATTAGTGCAAGAACAATCACAAACCTGTGCTTCGCAGACGATATTGACGGACTCGCAGGCACAGAGCAAGAAGTGAATAATCTGGTCAGAAGACTAGATACATCTTCCGCAGCATACAGCATGGAAATCAGTACAAGCAAGACAAAACTGATGACCAACAGTGACACTGGAATCCATACTGACATCGCCAACGGAGAGAATCTTGAAACTGCACAAGTTTAAATATCTGGGAGCAATACTGTCGGACGAAGGATCAAAACCTGAGGTATTAACAAGGAGTGCAATGACAACATCCGCATTAGCCAAGATGGGAACCGTCTGCAAAGACAACAAAGTTAAAATTTATGCGCTCCCTTGTTCACTCAGTGTTTCTTTACGCCTGCGAAACATGGACACTAACTGCAGACATAGAGAAGAGATTACAGGCAACAGAAATGAGGTGCTTTAGAGGACTGCTCGGCATCTCTCACAAAGACCATATCAACAAGGAAGAAGTCAGAGACAGAATAAGACAGACCATTGGTCCTTAAGAAGATCTCACCACTGTCAAAAGGTGCAAAATGAAATGGTTTGGACACTTGGTGAGAGGAGGGCTTCCAAAACCGTTCTTCAAGGAACTGTCCGTTCTTCAAGGAACTGTCAGAGGAGGTAGGAGAAGAGGCAGACAAAAGAAGAGAAGGAGGACGATATCACTGAATGGATGGGCTTGAAGCTAAGTGAGCTGATAAGACAGGCGGAGGACAGGAAGGAGTGGAGAAGACTGGTTATTTGGTCATCGGTAGCGCCCCAGCAGCCTCCGCCATGGGACAGATAGAAGATAGAAGAGAGTGATGTAATTTGCACACAGGACCTTCGTGGGTCACCGTTGCATTTACACAAACCTCGCCACCTAAGCTCCATCTCACCACAAGACTAAACGGATTTAAACACACGGACGCGTCATTAGCGTGGGTGTATTACTTAACATCAAGTGGGAAGCAAATATACGGAGTCCGCCAGAAAAGGTTAGCTGGCACTACTTAAAATTTGATCTCACGTTGTTTAAACAAGTATAATTTCATTGGAAGTCCATTCATTACATTCATTCTATAAGAGTCATTGTAGCTGAAACAGTGTTTTGAGCTTGTAATCACGACACTAGTTCAAGCCCCACAGCTCGCTGGAGGTGGGTTTCACCCCACAATGTTGTACTCTTAGGAGAGGTACTTCCCTTGCCTCACTTGACCCAGGTGTGAAATGAGTACCCGGCTATAGATCAAGAAAGATCTTGTCAGAGCGCTAGTGCGAAGAGCCTTAAAGACTTATGTACTATATGCTCCCCTCTTCCCCCAAATAGTTGAGCAGGACTTTGATTGAAATGGCCTGCTGGGGAATAAATGATGTACACTCTATAGGACTGGGCAAGACTCACTTTTCTATTACTCCTTGATATCAACTACTGTCTTCTCTGATCTCACATTATTCCAGTACTCGCTTTTGCGAATACTACAAGACTGCCTCGCGCTTTCATGACTGTGAATATGAACACTCTGAGCCTTGGTTGTGGGAGAAGAGGGTGGTGGCGCTTTGTGACCTCCATGTTGACACCATGACAGAAGGCGAGGGTGTGGTAGCGAACCTCAAATTAGCTAGGCTCATGCTAAGCGTCAAGGAAAGGGATGCAAAGGGTGTAGTGGGAGAGGGGAGGGTAAGGGCAAGCGAAAGGTGCCGATGAAGAGAAACGACTATGCCTTGCATTATTTAACGGTGTTACTAACCCTGACTCTCAGTCTGGTCTCGTCAAGGCAAAGAAGTTAGTAGTTACAGTGTAGGTTGGTATCAAAACAGGAGTTAGTATTCATCACATCTGGTCTCAAGGCCGTGGTCAGATTCTAACAAAACGCCTCGAAACCTTGTATCAAGTAATGACTCTAGTAGGCACAGGCCTTACAGGCGCCTTCCCTGCACTTCTGGGATACGGACTATCAATCCATCGTTATCATTGACTCAAATAAAACTTAAAACCAGCTTTCTGATTGGTCAGCCAATCATATTGGCTAAAACTGATATTTACTTCATGGAATAGTAAATCTTGATATTCTAAGAAAGTATGCGGTGTTAGGTTTCAAGGTACAAAGAAAAAAACCCTTTTGATACAGAGTAAGAAAGAAATTCATTAAAGTGGATTGTTTAGGCTAAAACTAGATTAGTAGATCTACCGCTCTACACATTAAAATTGCATTTTCTGTCAATAGTGCGGGGTTTGTGGTGTGTTATTGATGCTAGAAAGAGACAAATGTGTTGTAGTCTACTCTTACACAAATTGACCACAGCTGCCAATTGTGTTTTGCTCATTTGTCATGGCTTTAGGGCAGCCCTTCCAAACTCGACAATATTACTTCGCTTATAAGCTGAAGACAAATGGGAGAGATCTAAATCTAAGTTGTAATGACTAACCCGGCACTACTACCCAACAATCACTTGCGGTGTCACCAGAAGCGACTTTCCTGTAAGTGAGGGGGTAATCGGTTCCAATCGAATGTGCACTTAATCATTATCATAATTATGGCTCGACACTTGACCAGTAACCAAGAGAAAGACCAATGGAAGTTCTTAACTCATGTCCAAATTATCAGAACAAGAGAGATCTAGATCTTATGAAAGCATAGAAATATCTAGCTCTAGTCTACCTCAACTAGATCTAGCTAGATCTATCTACCTGTGACTAGATCTAGATCTGAGTATCACTATCTTCTAGATCTAACCTAGATTAAGTAAAATGGTGTGTTTATTGCACCGTGGTCTAAGTCTAGTTATAGTGATAGATCTAGTGTTCAATACATCGATCAACAGAGATAACAAAATCAAATGGAAGACCAAATCAATGGAGTTAGTCTCAATATCAAATTTGTATGACATGCCGGGAATGTGAAAAATGTCGCTTACCAGGACATCCTTGCATATCGATTTCAGCTCATCCTCGATCGTCTCTCTGTATTTCTTAGCCATCTCTACCCTTTTCTCGTTGCTTTCTGTTTTTGATTCAATACTTGAAACAACTCGCCAGGCAGATCTTCGTGCACCAACAACATTCTTGTAAGCAACGGAAAACAGATTCCTTTCCTCGTTGTTCAAGGGCTCAAGAGAACTGGAATCTTGGTAAACATGATCCACGCATTTCTTCATGGCGTCAGCCATATCATCGTACCTCTCGGCTTGCTCTGCGAGCTTTGCCTTGAGCACGAATGTTTCCTTCGTAGAAAGGCCTGATTTAGTCATTTTTAAAGCCTAGTTTTCCAAGATGCAGACAGAGGATCTGCTGGAATGAAACAGAAGTAAATTCAAAATGGCGACTTCTAAGCCCTACTTTTGGGTATTACTCACATAATCGAATCACGTATAATACCTCGATTTTTAGTTTTGTTCATTATAAATAAATCAAATTATGAAATAAAATCTACAACTGGTATTAAAACTTGCTTAATAATTCATTAATCAGATAAATAACATTGCATTTGACAGAACTCATTGTCCATGAGGAATTGTATTTCCGCATATGTTGTAGGTATAAGATATTCATGAGCCAGAAAAGGTCCGAAGCCAATCCGGTCGGATTTTGACGTCACGGTTTCTATAGTAACCAGCATTCCTGAAAAATAGTTGAGTTGAACTGATGTATTTCTCTGTGCTGAGATCGTTCGAGTCTTATTTTCAATTTAATTCTTAATTTTGTCTAATATTTTCTTCTCTCCCTGTTGCGTTTTCGCTCTTTTTATGTACTAATTTTATTCGAAAATAAACACCGCTCCACTTGTTATTGCCGCAACAATCGCCTCATTTTAATTCTAATCCATAGCGACCGGAAATCTCAACAACGAGAGCGGTATTTTGAATGACGCAATTTTACCAATAATTTATCAACTTAGTAAAAATAATGCTTGTGTCTTCTTTTCTTTCAGACAATATGTACATGCAACTTTTTTCTTTCAACAATTATAATTGCCCAATCCTGATCACCAGTCAAGTGCAGGTCTTTTACATGCCTACCTTCGAATTATCGTTTTAAGGCCAAGCAATGAGGCAAGGGACATGTCGGAAATGATGTATAAAAATAAGGACAAAGCCACGAAGCATTAAATTATACTGAAGTTCCGTGGGTACAAAGACGAAACAAAGTCAAAGGAATGGACAGAACAAACATTTGGGACCCAATAGAATCG
Organism: Doris montereyensis; assembly: GCA_037039925.1. Classification (NCBI taxonomy): domain Eukaryota; kingdom Metazoa; phylum Mollusca; class Gastropoda; order Nudibranchia; family Dorididae; genus Doris; species Doris montereyensis. The sequence goes on along the minus strand of JAXRKP010000891.1, from coordinate 79,313 downwards.
AACCCGTACGTCAGCGTCGGCACCCACGCCTCGCCTTGAAAAGAGCGCACTACTTATACATTGTCCTACATAATTTGTTTTGACTTACATGTAGGCCTGTTTTGTTTTAAGTGCATGTGCACATTACAGATCCATTGGATGTTTACAGGGCAATCAAGGCAAAATTTTAAAAAATCCTACCAAAAACCCCGATATCACTTAAGTTGTGGATGTGGATAAAATCAAATCAAATCAAAATCCCCGGATAAGTCACTACTATCATCGGATTACAACGGCAAGAGATGTTAATTAGTCTTTGCATTCCACGAAGATGTTGGTATGTTTTTTAAACAAAAATATAACCTAGGCACCAAACTCCAATGTATGCCTAAATGAAATGTGTGCGAGCATCAAGGAGAAAGTGCTCTTCACTATGAACTAAAATGTACCAACGAAATACACTTTTAGGCAATTTCTAACGACCTTGAATTACAATTATTATTGAACCTAAACGTTTATCTAGCAGAAAGAAGACATGGTTCAACAAAATAAGAAAATGTAAACCAGAAAGAGTAACTACTAAATGTAAAGAAGTTAAAAGGAAAGTTCAACAAGCATGGAGAACAGCTCACGCAGATTATAACAAGGTCATGATAAAGATAATTCTAGATTTCAGACCTAAGAATTTGATAATACAGTGTATTTTAAAACAATATCCCAAATCTAACGCTGAATTCTGGAACAATCAATTGACTTCAATAGTTTGTGACACACTACAAAATTGTAACCCCATCGTCCCCACAGATGAAAGATACCGGTATACTGAAATAATCCTATAAAAGACACAAAAACATTAAGTCGCCAATGCATCTTACCCCCGGCAGGGTAATAGGCCACGTTAAAGCAAATTCCATCTTCATCTGTTTTGGGCTATCCTTCCAAACGCTCCATGTGAGCCCCCATCTCTCGTATAGTGTCTATGTCAACGCATCTTTTCTATGTCTCCAGTGAGTGGCCTTCCCCTGCCTCGTGTTCCTTGTGTGTTCTTCCATTGCAATACCCGTATGGAGATGTTGCTACTTGCTGTTTCTATCCGTCGCCACATGCGGAATCCACTCTCTTCCTTTATTGAGTTTGTGTCCTGTTCTGGTCCAAATGTTCTCCATTCTTACCTTGTATTGCTATTTGATTTTCAGATTACTTTTCATACATCTGTTGATGAAGGTCTGGATTTTGTTCGGTACCGCTACAATGTACCTCTAACTCTCTTTGTAGTCCTCCACGTTTCGTAACCATACAGGAGAGCTGACTTTACATTTGAATTAAACAGCCGAATCGAATATGTGTGGGTAGTGAGATAATACACGTATTTCCCTTTCAAACCTTCAAACCTTTGATAGTTGGTTGAAGTCTGTTCTTGCTTTGACAGTTCTTGCTTTTACATCAGCTTCAGTCCCGCCTTGTTTGTCAACGAAAGGCTAGGTCTTACCAGGTAAGTAAATAAATTTACTTCTGACAGAGTAATAAGATTGTTTTTTTCGGGGATAGGATTGCTGTATACTGTGCCCAGTTTTACCGCTTTAGACTTTCCAGAGGAGTAGGCCTATGATATGTAAACCAACACTCATTGTTAGACGGTTGAGTTCGTTTGTCCCTGCTCGCATCTGGGCGTGTGTACGAGATAGTATTTCAAGGTCGTCTGCAAAGTTCAAATCATCCAGTTGTTGCCATGGTGTCCATTGAAGTTCGTTTCGTCTGCTTTTGGTAGCTTCTTTCATGACCCAATCGATCGCCAGGTTGAAAAAAGAAAGAGTGAGAGTAGGCATCTTCGTGGCACTCTTGGTTGTACAATATACCTGGAAAGGCTGTGAGAGTTTTCCTTCATGAAAAAATGTAACAGTTTGTCTCGTCGTAGGTGGCCTTCTTAAGCTTGACGAGTTTCTCAAGTGTTCCGAAGTGCCTCATAAATTTCCGTATAGTTTCTTTATCCCCGCTGTCGAATACTTCTTCGTAGTCACTATGAAGTTGACTAAAAGTGGTGAGCTCCATTCCAGCGAGTGTTCGTCAATGATGTGCAGGGTAGCTATCTGGTCAGCACATAATCGATTCTCGCGAAATTCTGCCTAGTTGCATTGGAATGTGTCATCTGCTGTTTATTTGATTATCTCCAAGATTATTCTGTTAAAAACATTCACCTATGTAGTTGTTGTAGTTGCCGATATCTTCCTTTATTGGCAGCTTGATCGGGATGGTGTCCTTCCTTCTTTTCCCTGGGTATTTCTTTTTCCTTCACGACCTTTTCAAATAGGACGTTTAGGACGTGCAACATGTTCAGTGATGCTTCTTTGCCTGATCCCAATAGAGGAGTGCTAAAATTAGTTCTTAATGCTTATTTAATTATCCTCGTGGTGCTTGGGCAGCACATAAGGCCGACACAGTGGATCGCCATTGAACATGATCAGATGCCGATTTTGTCATCTGCCCCCACGTCAAGTTTTGGTTCGACTGTAGGGTTTATACGGTTTAGTAATATTTTGCTGAAAATTTTGCTGGTGATAGAGAGTAGCATGATTACCCTCCAATTTTCACATTTAGAAAGCTCCCTTTTTTGGTAGTTTGACGATGAGCCCAACACCCCACTCATTTGGTAGCTCTTCTTTTCCAAAATTTCTTGAAATATGCTTTGTAATATTTTAGGGTCATTTCTTTTTCTATCTTAATCATTTCCGCTGTCACCTGATCTTCACCTGCTGCTTTCCCTGTTTTGAGACTCTCTATTGCCTTTTAAAAATTTCATCTAAAGTTGGGGGTAGTGTGTTGATGTCCAAGTAATTTTATGCAGGTTTAATGGCGTGCGGAGCCTTGGCGGTTCTTAGTTTAAGACACACTCGAAGTGCGCTTTCCATCTGTTCATTTGGTCTGCTTCGCTCGCGAGTAAATTTCCTTGTGTGTCCTTGATCGGTGTGTCATTTTTCCTATACCCTTTGGAAAGTTCAATAGCTATCTGGTATAGAGTCTTCATACCTTGTCTTTGGCTTGCTTTTTCTGCTCTTTCTGCTAACATGTCATAGTAAGGTTTCTTGTCCGCTTTGATTGACTTTTTTACTTTTTTATCTAGCATCGTATATTCATTATGGATTTGTTCTTTAATTATTTCTGATCTGGTGATCATTAGGCGGCTCTTTGTCTTTTTCTTTCTTCGATCACTTTCCATGATTGATCTGATATCTACCTTTCTTTCTTTCTTTTGCTAGATCCCACTACCCAGTAATTCCTGGCTCAGGTCTAGCAGTTCCTGGTTGAATTTTATCAAGGACAGTTCTTGCTCATCCAACAGATTTGACAACTCTATTTTAATTATTTTTTTTAGCAATTTCTTCGTTTTGCAGCTTTCCAACGTCAAATTTTCCATTCCTGATGTCACTTTTCTATGTTTTCCTCAATTTTATATGGATTTTAGTAGTCAGGAGCTCATGGTCACTTGCAACATCGACTCCCCTTCCTGTTCTCATATTTAACAGTGATATCTTCCATTTATTTCATTGATAGTGATGTGGTCAATTTGGTTTTTGTTTTTCCGTCTGGAGAGGTCCATGTATATTTGTGAATGTTTCTATGCTTAAAGATGGTTCCTCCAATGATTAAATTGTTTTCTGTGCAAAATTCCGCCAAACGTTCTCCATTGTCATTCCTATCTGAAGCTAGTCCTTCACGTTCCATTATGTGTTCTCTTTGACTATTAACTTTTCCAACTTTGGCGTTTAAATCACCAAGAACAATAAGTAGATCATGTCTTGGGGTCTTTTGTACAGGGTTGTTAAATCTTTCATAAAACTGTTCTTTCTCCTCCTCACTTGTGTCTTCTTGTGGGGGCGTAACACACGATGATGGTCATCTTTGCGTATTTGGAATTAAACATAGCTTTCAGTAATCTTTCACCCATCGGTTCCCATTCCAACAAAGTCTTTTTTGCCGTTTTTGATAGTATCAGGGCAACTCCATTCATATGTTGATTGTCTTCTCTTCCTTAGTAGAGGATCGTATGGCCAGTAGTGAGATCTCTTTTACCATTGTCAGTCCATCGTGATTCGCATATAGACAGGATATCTATTTTATATTTGTCCATTCCATTTATTGTCTGCGCAAGTTTTCCTGTCTAATAAAGTGTGTGCACATTCCATGCGCCCACCAAAATTGATTGTTTTGGATTCAGAAGACTTGACATAGTCTGGTTGCTGGCTTCCTTTCGGCTTTAGCCCTCACCCATCATTGGTACAGTGTTCTGGATCGCCAGGCCAGTCTGGTTTTGTTGAGCTGCGGATCAAGAACTCTGTGTCAGTCTTTCATTCACTTGTATTCTTATATTTTAATCCATTGTCGGTTTCTGTAACATTTTTTTACAAGATAGGGGCGTTAACCCTATGCCTAACCCCCATCCTGGAGGACCAGGATTTATTTTGGAGATTCACTCCTAGACAGGTAGCTTTTCCAAGCTCATGAGCCCTGTCTACCCATGGGTTGAAATCGGAGTTTTCCTTCTCCTAAACAAACTGCCTTTCCAGGCTAACGAGCTCTGTTCACCTCGGTTCGCCTGTTAGCCACCTCACAGGACATCTAGAGCATTTTCTAAGGGCTGAGTTCCCACTCTGCAGCTCCACTCCGTCCTCACTGGCTAACACCAGTTTTGTACGCGACTGCTTATTCGGTATTCACAGCTGACCTCTATATCTAGAGGCCGTTCCCCTATCCGCAACCTGGGGACGCGTCTGGTAGGAGATGGTCACCCCTGGACAGAGTGCTTTATATCAATGGATAAAAAGCAACAGATGCGGGTGAAATATACGGGAAAATGTTGAAAACTTGTGCATATGAAGTAACTGACATCCATGTATTCTTTTTCCAAGAATCTCTAAACCAAGGTCAAATTCCAAATGACTGGAAAAAAATGCAAATAATGTCCCATTAAAAAAAAAAGAAAGATCAAAAGCAGAGAACTTAATGCCTTTTTCTCTAACTTTAGTAATTTGTATGCTTTTGGAACGCATAATACATGGCAAAAAATAAATATTAAAACAAAATTGAAGTTGTGAAAGCAACTCATAACGACAATAAATGACCTCAGTCAGAGTCATGCCTTGAATCAAGGAAGCCCAACAGATCATATCCTCTTGGACTTCTTAAAGGCTTTTGACAAAGTGGACCACAATGGATTGCTGGTGAAACTGAATGGACATGGTGTGAAAGAATGGTTCTTTTCTTGGGTGGATCAGTTCATTTCTTCATGGATAAACACAGAGAGGGTAATTGTTGAAGACGTTGAATCTAGTTCCAGGTGTCCACCAAGGAACTGGCTTAGATCATTATATTAATGTTATTGCCCAAAACCTCTCACCAGCAGGTACCAAATCAAGATTTTTTGCTGATGATAGTTTAATGTATAGAAGCATAAATAACAATGAGAGGTGAAATAGTAAGTTACAAAATTACCCAAATACACTACAAGAATGGGAAAGAAAAGTGGACAATTGAGTTCCATTCTGACAAATGCCACTAAAAATATACACACAAAAGAGTGAAAATAGTAAATTCAAACTATACGCCTACATACAAAAACTCAAAATAAGGGGCTGTGTAAAATACCTGGGAGAAACTATAGATGATCAATAACAAGGGAATAAACAATGTAAAATACTGTGCAAAAAAACCCCCAACTCAACAACACTTCCTCCGACCCCTACAAAAAAAGCAAACAAACAAAAAACCCAACCCAAAACAAAACGTAATTTTTTTAGCTTTCCCTAGTAGAAACTTTTGCAGCTATTTTTAACATGTCAAGTAGAAGTGTTACACGTCTTTGATAAAAGCAGTGTTGGATGGGACCCACACCACCTGACATCAATACAGGAACTTGAGAAAGTGCAAAAGAATGCAGCCCGCTTTGTAACCAATAATACATACATACACAAAAAGAAATACCAAGGCCAGTATGAATAAATTAGGGTCTACAATGGATACCTCTGGAGAAACAAAAACCAGACAAAGAAATAAAATATTTTCTTTAAAGCTATAAAAATGGCCAATTGTCCACCCCATTAGATCAGCTTAAACTAAATACATGTACAAGAATAACTATATCAGGCTGTCAAACAAAATATGGTCTCAACTTCAAACATTGATTCTCATGTGGATTTATTTTACCTTAGGACAGTAAGTCTTTGGAACAAAATGCCGACATAAATTAAAGTAATAACACTGCAGTCTTTAAAACAGAATTAAACATGCCACTTTAAGATTAAAACTAGATTACTCATAATGCTTTGTGGTTGAAGTACAACCCCCTCCCCCTCCTCCCAAAAACACCCAAAGCAAACCCCAACAAAAACAAATAATCAAACAAACAAAACTAACCCAAACAACACAACAACAAAAAAACAACACACAAAAAAATAAATAATAATAAAATAAAATAATAAAACGACAAAAAAGAAATCCAACAAAATTGGTCAGTTGTTATGAAGAAGAAGAAGATCTAGCCAGAGGGTGTTTATTAGAAATATGACATAGATCTGTTTCGTTACCCTTAAATCATAAGTAGGTTTTATCGGACATCAAGTCCTTACAGAGATGGGCGAACATATGGTACCGTGAATTCGGAAATATAATACTAGTTGAGATGAGACCATAAGATAAGATAAGACCAAACGCAATTGTCCAAAAGACAGGCACTTTAGGGGGGTGTCATAATATTTCTTTTCGTTTTCCGTTCTTGCATTCAAATATCTTCCTTTTAAGATGACATGACAATACTGAAGTTAATATTAAAAAAACAACACGTTAAAGCCAAATCTCGTTACTTCACCAACTTCAGGATCACACAAAATTGGCGGTATAACGAGAATGATGGTACAACGAGAATTGTACATTTCCCCCTATACAATCAAGGAGGATGGTAATGGCCGTGGCGGCATTGATTTAAAAGGGATGATAACTAGAACTAGAACGTTGAGTTTCTTCTTTGTGGCTATGGATTAAATTAGATTTTCTAGAGGGATTATTAACAGGATCCAATAGAAATTTATGGGGTTTCGAAACAACAATGGAAAGAATTATACCAAAAGATCATCGTTGGATATGGATAAGGATACATTAAAAAAACGACAACGACAAAAACGTCAAATCCAAACGAATGTTTTATTTGGATCATTGTACGTCTATTTCAGCAGATGTTGGGCTACAAAGGTTTCCTGCAAACTTCATAACATGGATGCTGTCGAGTTGATTTTTAAATATGATATATATATATATATATATATATATATATATATATATATATATATATATATATATATATATATATATATATATATATATATATATATATATATATATATATATATATACAGCGTAATGTTTTGCCTTTATCTCTGTATCCGATCAACCATTGTATTTGCCAGTACAAGTAGTTCAAATTTCACACTGTATGTTTTCCGTGTGGCATTTTTTTCTGGAAGATAACACAATCTTACCAGAGCGGTGTATATTAAGAATTTATATGTAAATGGATATATCCTCACAAAACCCATTAATCATTCAGAAGATATCGTTTATTTAATTAGATCATATATACATATTTCTTACTTGACTCAGGTGTGAATGAGTACCCAGCTATAGGTAGAGAAAGATATTGTCAAAATGTTAGTACGAAGTGCCTAACAGGCTAATGTACTATATGCACCCAGGGAGCTGAGGACTTTGAATGAAATGGCCTCCGGGGGGGGGGAGGGGTATGATGAACAATCGATGAGCCTGCACTTGTTACTTTTGAATTGGAAGTTATATATTACGCTCAATTTGCACCAAGACGGTACTATATTATTGAACAATTCAATTAGTCAGCTATGATGCTGCTGCTGCTGCTACTACTGCTGCAGATAATGGTGATAAAGATAAACGTTAGATTTTAGTCAGTATTCCCGCACAAGTGCAGGCTTGCCGACTTTACATCATCTACGTCATATCCCAAACAGTAGGCCCTTTCATTCAAAGTCCACTATGGAGAGCATACAATAGGCTTACAACTGCAGGTCAGGCACTTCATACTAACAATCTTATTTCTGCTTATAGCTGTGTACTAACTCACGCCTGAAATAATGAGGAAAACAGAGCAAAGTACAGAAAAACCAAAAAAAAACCCAAACCCAGCAACAACAATATTCCATATAAACCAGCCAGCACATGATTTTGAACCAGTGTCGTCGTGATTACAAGCACACTACAACAAGACCGAGTGCCCCGCACCACCTCTGTGATGATGATGATGAAACATCGTAGTATTTAAACAGCTCTGTGACCTTTTTTTCAGCTCATCCTTTTGGTTAAATTGATATCTTACGCACCAAATATGATAATTATTCACTCGTCTGAGAATGACGTCGATTTGGCCTTGACATGATCCGAATTCGCGCCTTTTATTGACCGATTCCACAACTAAAATCGATTACACATACTTTCAAAACCGAAACGGTTCTTTTCACATGAGTCATCATACTTGTTCTTCCATCTTTTATTCCTTTCCCCACCCTAGCATCGTCTCATTCTTTTCTACTTTCATAAGCATCTCTCTATCACTAGTATCACATTGGCATGTTACCTGACTTCACCTTTGACTCTGTCTATATAACGATATACACAATGCGTTAGACCCGCCTGTCTATGTGTATGACCACACCCTCTTTCCCTCTCTTGCTTTCTATCTCTCCTTCCCTCACTCTTAACCTCTCCACCCCCTCTTTCTTTCTCCCTCATTCTTTCTCCCCCCCCTTTTCTCTGTCCTTCACTATACTATCTCTTTCTTTCTCTCTCCACCCTCTCTCCCGTTCACTCCCTATCTCTCTCTCTCTCTCTCTCTCTCTCTCTCTCTCTCTCTCTCTCTCTCTCTCCTTCACTCACAATCAATCTCTCTCTCTCTCTCTCTCTCTCTCTCTCTCTCTCTCTCTCTCTCTCTCTCTCTCCCCTTCTCTCTCTATAAACTCCGTATGTCGTCCCCCCTCTCTCTTTCTTTCTCTCTTTCTTTCTCTCTCTCTATCTCTCTGTTTCTCTCCCCCCCTCTCTCTCTCTCCCTTTCTTTCTCACCCCTCTCTCTCCCCTCTCTATCACTCTTTATTTCGTTTTCCTCTCTCTCTCTGTGTGTGTGTGTGTCTCTCTCTCTCTCTTCTCTTCTCTCTCTCTCTTCTCTCTCTCTCTCTCTCTCTCTCTCTCTCTCTCTCTCTCTCTCTCTCTCTCTCTCTCTCTCTCTCTCTCTCTCTCTCTCTCTTTCTCTTTCTTTCTCTCTTCTCTCTCTCTCTCTCTCTCTCTCTCTCTCTCTCTCTCTCTCTCTCTTCTCTTTCTCCCCCCCCTCCTCCTCTCTCTTTTCCCGCCCCATCTCTCTCTCTATCACTCTTTATTTCTCTCTTTCTTCCCCCCCCCTCTCTCTCTCTCCCTCTCTCGCTCTTTCTCTCGCTCTCTCTTTTATTTCCTCTCTCCTCTTTCTCTCTACCCCCCCATTTGTCAATAGACCCTTTTTGCAACTGTACACCTTTCACTCATGATACCTTATCATGGCCGACATATAGCACGGAGGAAAGTTTATAGTCATGTAAAATTTTTAATTTTCTCTGCTTTAATAACAATATGACGTATTCATTCGTAGCGCCGGTCCATAACGCCGTAATACAGTAGGTATCACATTTCCACTTTGGTCACGTGATACAAAAGATGTTAAACATTATCCCATGGACATAACCTTGACACGACGTAAAGTGCCGTATGCTTTACATCCCACTAATCCCAGGTATCGCTGCTCGTCAAGGTTTCTTCTGAGCTGTGCGGGTGTGCACGCGCACCAGGGAGAAAAGGTGCGCACAGTTTAAACATGTATGGGCACACTAATAACAAAAACCAATTTCTTGTCTAACGTTCATTCCCATACACACAATGCACACAATTGGGATTTTTTCGTCAAATTTGCACATCACCAAAGAATGTGCGCGCACAGATTAGAAAAATTATAGTGAACTTGCTGGTGTCCATTTGACCTGGGTCGATTCCCTGCTTCCAGGCCCAGACGCCCAATAGCGAATAGCTTTTATTTGAATTTTTTTTTGGTACTGGTAGCTTGTTTGTATATCACCAAGACCTACATATTTCAGAGCCCCTTTATATATAAAAAAAAATAATGGGCCCCTCCACCAATGTAACACTTTTCTAGTCTGTGTACGTAACTTTTCGGTGTTGAGCAAAGGTTGACGAACGAATCCTATTTGTGAGAAATTATGCTATTATTTCTAAAATTTTATTTTGTGCATGCTGTTGTTTTTCATTGGTGTCGGTGTGCACATATATTTCTCAACTGTGCACATATTTTCACCCTGTTGTGCACGCGCACAGCTTAGAAGGAACATTGTCCTTCACATGTGACCCTCGAATTGTCAGTGGTGTCAATAGGTGTTCTTAAGGAGCCCGAGCAATCGAACTTGGCCGTATTATAGGTTTACAAGTAGAAAATCAGTAAAAATATGTACATGTATATTACAATTCAAATGCCTCATACACAGTAACAAAAACTATGTTATAATTCATCATCAAGGGCCTTGTGAAAGTCATTACTGGGCTCTTTTCTGAAACATGAGGCTAATTCTGTACGAAGAATTCTATATCCATTACACGAAATTGCCATTCATATATATAATACATGTATTAACGAAAGCACACATTCTATTCTATTTGCCTTGTTCAATGTACATCCTCGATGACGATGTCTTTCCTTGTTTGGCTTGTGGGTCTACAAAAACCCAAGGTTCCAAGGAACCGCCCCGACTGAGCCCCCCCCCCACACACACACATACTCTGTCTGTCTGTCTGTTTGTCTGTCTGTCTGTCTGTCTGTCTTGTCTCTCTCTCTCTCTCTCTCTCTCTCTCTCTCTCTCTCTCTCTCTATATATATATATATATATATATATATATATATATATATATATATATATATATATATATATATATATATATATGTGTGGCTGCTTGGTCCGATACAAATACGTGTTTTCTGTGGTATGTTTATATAACATTATTATGCATATTAAATAATAGCACTTTCAGCACATCGATATATTACAAAGCATCAATAACGATGAGGAAGAAAGGTCAATTTGATATAATCTAGGCTAGTTAGTAATTATGAAAACTAGCTATTTAGAAAATTGATTTTTTGCCAGATGTCTTTCTTTATCTTCACAAAGGAACTCCACTAAAGAGTTCCTATACAAATTATCATCCAAATTTGGAATCTATGAAATAAAATCAAGTAAAATCTTGCACTAATGCAATTTGCAATTGAGGAAAAAATCATTATGCAAGACTATAATTTAATTTATTAAAATTCTGCACAATTAATTATATTAAATATAAATGTTATTTTTATTAATGTCCTGAGGTGAGGTTTTATCATTTGATGCCGAATTAGAACCTGTGATGTATATTAACTCCGGATCTGCCTTTTTGGCAGGAAAGAGCCGAAAGTTGTGTTTATGTAAAGGTCGAGGTTGCAAGAAGCTCTCGGTTACACAAGTAACTGTTTTACAAAACTACAGCTTTAGTTTACTTGAGCCGTGCTAATTGTAGTGCATACCTTTCTTTCCATCTTACAGCAAGATGGCTGGACTTTCACGCCTGCCGTCAAGCATATCAGCCTCTCTTGGTAAGAAATGGACTTGTAAAAAAATCTCTTCTTTTCTCATATCTGCTCTTTCTGCAGCGACCCAGCTGTATCAATGATCATAATAATAGAATACATACTAAATATGACATAAGATCTACATCTAGTTCTAGGTAAGATGCCCACTTTATTAGATTAATTAATGATTAATGCAGCCTAGGTTCAAAGGTACTCCTTATCAATTGATGTCCTGGTGATAGATCTACTGTGACTAACAGGAATGGTTGGCCAGATCGAGATAGACTCTGACTCAGGAATAATACTGTCACCAAATTTTAAAATGGGAATATTTGGAATAATGAAGTGAAAATAGCAGCGTCGCCAAGCCCGCGGGACAGTCCTGCATTACTGCCGAATGTCCCGCCGTCCCGCATACGGCTCGCCTGTCCCGCAAACGACTCTCCTGTCCCGCAAATCAGACTTTCTCAAATGGTAAATTTTTATCGTAAACCCCCACTGTACAACTGGCGTTGCTATAATGTATTTCTAGATACACATGATATATCTTACTCTGTAGTGCCTGTACAACCCCACAATCCAATTTATACACGTTGTTATTGTAGTGTACTGTTATTGGAAGTAAAAGGGAAGGGCTTCCATAGTCGGGGTCCCACCCAAGGGACATTATAAAGGTTTATTTTGAAAGGGTGAGATGAAAAGTTTGGGCTTGGTTTTTGCGGGGAATAAAAAAAGAAATGAAATAAAATAAAGAGGTAGTGGGTGGAGCTGCGTTCAATGTGGGCCAATCTGAGATTGTGTGACAGTATTGCGACAACGGATGGGACTGAAGAGGATGACATCAACAGCCAGAACACGAGCAGTTCAATGAATAAGTGAGACAGTGACGATAGACTGATTGATGAACACAAGCAGTTCAAATGTAACGATGACAAGGAACCGGACTGAGACGTTATCGTTAATCGGACTGATACTGAATCTAACCATATCATTTGAGGAAGCATTGGACTGGATACATGTTGTTACAGAGAAGTGAGGGTGTCCCGTTTATATATATATGAGCATTTTTCGCAAATGTTTTATCTGTCTATGTTACCTAATTTGCATAAAAGTGCACAGTTTATGTATAATGATTGATTGACGTTGTGTAAATAAATGACAATAAATTGTTGGAAAAGTTTATAAGACCAATAGGTGAAATTTTGTTAAATTAAAGACAAAAAATTCCACAAAAGGAAAGTTTTTGTGTTTTTTTCCCTTTGATATTCATGGATCCCTATCACATATATGCAGTCTATTTAAAGTAACAAGTATTAAAATTTATTTATGGAGGCATGCATAGGTCATCGGGGAAACGCAGTATACCAATAACTTTGTTGCTAGGGGTGAACATACATCGTTTTATTGTTAACCATCTATTAACCATCCCTTAGCCTGAAACAGAAGTTCCCCTTGACACAGCGTCGAATTCCTGTAGCAAATCGACCATCTTAGTTGTGGCCGGCAAAACTCATTAATTACCCACGTGCGCTCACCTGTCAGGGATCAAGCACGGTCAGTTGGATTCCCGGGTAGCTGATTACCCCGTTGGGATTGTTATAAAAAATTACAATATTTTATCTCGCTATAGCAGCGCTTCTCTCACACTGATTGTCTCAGTCTTTGTTTCTATCATAGTATCAACATCTTGTCTGTTCTCTGTGAAAGTATCATTCTCTTGGATTTGTAACTTTTCTGAAAAAAAGCATTTTTAATATATGTATGTATATTTCTCGTTTTTTTTGCTTTGGTCATTATATTTGATCTAATTGCTAAAAAACTATGCGAACATAGTTAAATCGAAAATGAGTTTATTTCAAAGATTGGTTATCGCACTTCACTCTGTATAAAAAAATTATTTGCGGTCACAAACCATTACAAAGTTATAACATTCTTCCTCCACCCGCTCCCTTTTTGCCCAAGTTAAGTACGTATGTAATGTGTTTTTCCTTGAGTGTAAATCATTTTTAACCGATTTTCCTTTATCCAATCGATTTTTACTGACCCCTTTTATTTTTTTCAAATAAATCTAAAATGGATCCACCTAGAGAATCATCATTTTGTACCGCATATGTGGAAAGAAAAACTGAACACATACAGAAAAACAGGCAAAGAGAAAACCATGTGTGATAAAATACGAGACAGCAGCACATTCCATGGACAACAAAATTACATGTCAGACAGACACTCATTTCACAGAGCTCGGGCAGGTATTAAAATACTATGGCAGTTGTTGGAAACAAGCACACGAAACACAAACATAGCTTGACCTCTATCAGACTTGCTTTCTTTTTTAGTGACAATGACATTGATAAAACCACATACACTGAGAAGTACGGGACACTAAGCATGAATTATCACAAATAACACATGAAAAAAGTCACACATAGATCGGGTCCCATTGCATCATCCTTAGATTAAGTTCTTACCAAACACAGAATCCCACCACAGGCATACCACAGTCGATCTTTTTATTGGCAACCACTGTCATAAATACTTACAAGAAAAGGTTTATACAGACCTTACGCAAACAATTATCACACAGACAATTGCATGCACACATTGCCCAATAGTTATTGATGAAGCACACACGATAGCGTTAGTTTTCAACAAGCGTTTAGTAAAGCCCACAAAGCAATCTCATACACAAAGACAATTAATGAATATTCAATTAATGACATTCAACAGGATATAGACACATACATGAGCATGTATAGACAAAGCTTTTAAAACAAAACAATCACAAAACAGCATATTTTAGAGCACCATTGCACCTCACATATACGACTGTACAAATTCGGGTTTGGGTTGCTGGGTGAACAGGAACGGAAAGCTGTCATCAGTTAATTGCAGGGATAGAGAGACGAGCACGAGGCATTATAAACTCACAAATGAGAATGAAGTTCATAATGAATGCACAACTATTAGAAAACAGCCCTCTGGTGCATGCATGCAGATCAACCTGCAAGTAATATTAAATGTACAGAGTGATACATATCTTATTTCATTGTGTTTAAGAGTTATTTTTTCAGTGATATTGTTTGTTTCCGTTAGTCTCATTATAGGAGTATTACAAAATCGACATTGTTCTGTTCATCGTGATGAATGCAAACTATCTTTTAGTATATACGTACATGTATGTATTGTCCTTATTTTGTGAAAGTTTGATGGCATTCGTCTGTATAGATTTTTTGTTAAAGCGTTTTACTTAATACCCTATGTCTGTTATTGTACTGAAATGATGGACCTAATTGAAGTCTTGATTGTGTGGAAACGAAACACTTCTTGATAAATTTCTTTCATCAGTCAATCGCAACACTCTCTTTAAAGTTGGGGAAGCCTGCAGATTTGTTGTCGATGGCTATCTTAGTCAGATACAAGCTGATTAATTGGACCTATAAATTACCGTTAAGTGCGGCAAAGCTAGCAAGGAGCTTAACGCTACCTGGCGGCCCTTTGCTGACCTCGGTCAGCGTGACCCAGGTGCACCGTGTCAGCAAACTAAGAGGGGCGAGTTTTGTACGCTGTGTTGAACGACCCACAACGAAATGAGGAAATAAACTACGTTTTCTTACTTTTTCTTCCAGTTCGAAGTCAGACTTTGCCTGCTCTTTCTTCCTTTGTCAGGAACAATACAACTGAAGCTAAAAAAAAACAGAAAAGGTATGTTGTATTCTTTCTCATCACATTTTCTGTCATTCATAGAGTACTCAGATTGCTCGCTTTATTTTATGATGGGAGGTAATTCACATGCCAAAGTTATCTGATTGTTAAGAACAAGATAGCATCAATGTAATGAATTGTTGATTAAAAGAGAAAATTGCGAACTGTGGGTTCAAATCCTGCAATAATAGATTTTGTGCCTTGGGAAGGACACTTAACATGTATTATTTTCACTTGATCCAGGTGCAAATTGGTATCAGCACCAGCTGGGGAGTAAAACCCTGTGACAGATTAGGCTCCTATCATGGAGGGGATGTATTATTACTTGTTTCGCTTCACACTATAGAAACTAGGCTAAGCTCTGGCTCTATGGGTCATAACAGACTCGAAGATTTTATGAGTGCGTCTTTGAAATTTATGTATGGTGTATGAGCACTGTAAACGCATTTTAATTCCTCATAGGACTGTCATTGATTGTTTGATATACAGGGATCTGATTGTGAGGTGTTACAAGTCGGATTTGGGGATAGGGTAATGATCCATTT
Source organism: Doris montereyensis (assembly GCA_037039925.1). Lineage (NCBI taxonomy): Eukaryota > Metazoa > Mollusca > Gastropoda > Nudibranchia > Dorididae > Doris > Doris montereyensis. The sequence continues at coordinate 63,380 of JAXRKP010000891.1, read as the reverse complement.
TAGTTTTGAATTTTTATCCATGCCATATGTTTTGTGTAAAAGATTCTGAATTTTGAAACATGGCCTCATGAAGGCCTTAAAATATATCACATCCATTAATTTTAGGAGAATTAAATCAATTATTCAACTTTATGCAACATCTTTTTTAATTGAAATTGAATGCTGTAGCATATTTACAATCAGTTCATTCTACCATGAATGTAATGTTTACTCTTCTGTAATCTAGACAACATTCGGGCCTTTGAAAGATGAAGACAGAATTTTCACCAATCTCTTTGGCCGTCATGATTTTACTTTGAAAGGTGCAAAAGCCAGGGTAAGTAATTGTTGAAATTTTCACTTCTTTTGTTTGGTCGGAACAAATTTAATTGACTTTTTAAAATCTTTCAACTCTCCACTGCACTCTTATTTTTTGGAAGCAACCTTTCTGTAGGCCCCTATAGACGTAAGACAATGGAAATTATATCAGAAATAAACTCAACAAAAAATAAAGTAAAATATAGAATAATCCCCTCTGTTGCATAGCATTGATGGTCACATCCTTCCCGTTCATCAGCTCACTCGCTGCCAGACATTTTAAAACTGCGAGGGGTTAAGGCATGTTTTAAAAAAATCGCTTGGCATTAGCTTCTCCAGTATGAATCTCAAAAAGGCTTTATTATGTGCAAAAATACTTGTAGAAAATGATTCAAAAGAATCTGTGATATTTCACAATGTTTAGATTTTATATTCAATGAAAGACACTCATTTTTATGAAAAGAATACTTTTTTTTTATGCACCACCTTTAACACATACTACACCTCATAGGGCTTACTGGACAGGTTGTTTTTGTCATCTTTGGGTCCTGGTTGGTGTTCGTCACTGACGCTAAATAAAAGATTAGATTAGTGTTTACATCTCTAGATCTAGGGTATGTGCTGGATCTGTATCACTGAAATATGGAAAACGGCTGGGAAGTGGTCGAATGACCAAACCCACTTCTTTCACATAATAGAGCATTTTATTCAAAGGGAAGGCACTTCAAAATTGTTAGCATGTAAATAATAGGACCTTCAACTTGTGAGAGGCTGTCCAGATTGATACCATCTTGATCAATGTAGCAAATAAATAGAGGAAAACGCAACCTCGCATGTGTTGGCCTGGCGACCGGCCGTCTACGGCTGCTAATCACATGCATGTCGTCTAGGGCAGTGAGTTATGTCACATATTTGCATCACCTTTAATGTGGATGAATTATCTCATAATGATGTAACATCCTAATATTTACATAATATGTCCATTACAGTTATCACCAATTTTCAATACATTTTATTCTTAGTAGTTTTGAAGTCGCTCCTTTATCAAAAGTAAGAAATGACGGATTTGCTATTCGCTTTCTTTACCATATGTGTTGATTTTGAGTGCTGTGAATTTGTAAATGGCTTTGATTTCATGTTCCATTCATAATGATGATATAAATGTCCTCAATATTTGTTCATAAGTTTTCAAGGAAATGACCATCATATTTAAATATGCTAGCCAGGTCATCTACTAATTTTTCATTTTAAATAGTCCTGACCCTTATCAAACATCCTAATCCTTGAGAAGTTTATATTTGATATTATCTTTGTTACATAACTTTTCCTCTGGCCTTCCCAGGGTTCATGGTACAAGACAAAAGAAATAATTCTCAAAGGTCATGAATGGATTCTCAAAGAAGTCTCTACTTCAGGTTTACGAGGCAGGGTGGTGCTGGATTTCCCACAGGCATGAAATGGGGTTTCATGAATAAACCGTCAGATGGCAGGTAAGATGCTCTAACGGTATTACTGTTCTTGGAAATTACAATCACAAATATAAACATTCTTTAAGGGTAATTTTGAAACCGTCCTGTAGAATTTCTTCAAGGCCATGACCGGCCCGCAGAGCCGGAGCTTAACCCCGGTTTCTATAGCATGAAGAGAAACAGGTGATAATAATCACTCCTGGACAGGATGCTGTCTGAAGCAAGTTTTTATTTCCAAGCTAGTGATTATACACATTTACACCTGGGGGTTCAGTGGGGAAAATGCGTGTGATGTGGCTTTCCCAATAAAACACACCGTTGGACCGAGCTTTGCTAGGATTTGAACCCAGGACCTCATGATCCCAAGTCCAGCAGCATAACCACTCCCCTTACAACTTATTACAAGGCAGAACTAGTGTTTTCAAAGAGTTTAGCATCTAAGAATTTATGTGAAAGTGTTTAAGTTACATTTAAGGGAGGGATAGGGGTGATAGGAAGATAATTCCCCTGGAGAATATCAATTTATGAGTGTTCTTCTTTTTCGTCTTTTCAAGAAATGTGAAAATATTGCATTATTCGTCTTTTTTCAAATTTAGTTTGAGTTGTGGTGAAATTGGTAATTAAAAGTTTAGGAAACAATGTGGTAACTGCATGGAACGTAGAATATTAGTGCACTCTTTTTAAGCTTATAATGATATGACACTATTTTAAGAAGCCTTGGACTTAAATAAACCTATCCTGACAAATTATAGGTGTTGCACCGTGGCTTGTTTTACAAAAGAATCATTGATTAAGCCTTTTTTTTTTGTCTACAACAAGTAATGTAATGTACTGCTTACAATTTTCATTATTATCACTTTTGTGATAGGCCAAAATACCTAGTTGTCAATGCTGATGAGGAGAACCAGGGACATGCAAGGATAGAGAAATCATGCGTCATGACCCTCACAAGTTGGTGGAGGGCTGCCTTGTGGCGGGCGTTGCCATGGGAGCAAGAGCAGGTCAGTGTATTTCATCACTGGGAAATATATTGAAACGGCTTATCAAAACTTGATAATGGTGTTATCTCAGTATACGTTTTTAGAGCTGTTAATGTGAAATTTCTTTTATCCATCAAAGATCTAGCCATGTTTGTATAAATACGTTAATTTGTGAATACGCTTGTGTCATATTTAAATATATTATTTATGGCTCACAAACCACATTATACGTTGATTAGATAAGGACCTTTTGTTAACGACTTTCAGTGTGAATGATTGAATTCCTGTAAAGCAACATAGATATCTCTTCGGCATGTCACAAATACCTATTAGTCTTTTGAAGTTACCTACTTAAATTTCTTGCATGTTTTGTTTCCTGTGGCTTATGACTGGACGCGATCATGTTTTTCTGTCTATCTCAATCACAGCCTACATTTACATTCGTGGGGAATTTTACAATGAAGCTTCAAACTTACAGATCGCTGTAAATGAGGTATGTCAGAGAATTAACGTGACTTGTTTGTTTATACTCTAATTCTTGGTTAGTAATGATAAAAGAAAAAAACCCTTCAAACTTTTTGTTGAATGGACAATAGATAGTTTCTCAACCCTTTCCTTAAAACAAAAAAAAAAGATAAAGAAATGGGAAGACAAACTGTCTCTGGTGCCAATTTTCATTCATTACAGCAATATGTATACATTTTATTGTTTTCTACAAACGTTAAAAATAGAGACATATACAGTAATTTTAAATTTTGTGAATCAATCATTTTCATTCATTTGGTAATATTCAGATTTCAAGTGTGTACCTTTATCAACATTTTTTAAAGGAAGGTCATTATAGATTCCAATAAAAGATAAATATTTGAATAGTTCTTGAGTTTGACTTTTGTTGTCTTTGAATTTCATCTATTTCTTCTTCCTTGTAATGTTTTCTCAGGCTTACAAAAATGGTCTAATAGGAAAAGATGCATGTGGGTCTGGCTACGATTTCGACGTTTTTGTGCACAGAGGAGCAGGAGCCTATATCTGTGGAGAGGAAACAGTAAGTTTTGTCCATTTTTTTTTTTTGATTTGTTTTTGTTATCATCTGAGCGTACATGAATAAGTGCATTTTCTGAGATGTTGTGTTAAGATTCACTTTATTTATTTTGAAATTTAAGGACTGTAGCCACACAATTTTCAGCTTCGTCTACACACTTTCAGCATTATCATGACAAACAAATTTTGCTGTAAAAATGTTAATATTGATTTTGTTTCACCAATAATCTAGTTGTTAGGCTGCCAAACTTAGAATTGTGAAGTCCCCTGTTTAAATTCTTGCAATATTAGGTCAGATGCTGTGTTCCTTGGGAAGACAATTTATATGTTCGTAACTGCTTGACATAGGTGCAAATGGATATCAGCATGATTTCAAGAGTAGAGTTTGTGACAGGAGGAAATTTATTTTAACTTACTCTGAACTTGTACCTAATCATAGATTGAGGTTAGTATTTATATTTTGTAATCAGTTACCCATGTTTGTGACTAGTGCCTATGGCATTTGTTTTGAAAAGTGTGTTTACCAACAGACCATCACAGTCTCCTTTATCTGAAACTTACAATGTGTTATGGAGTTATTTATTGTTCTCACTCTTTGTTTCAGGCCCTCATTGAATCTCTGGAGGGCAAACAAGGGAAGCCCCTTGTCTCAAACCCCCTTTCCCTGCCGACGTTGGTGTGTTTGGCTGCCCCACCACCGTGGCCAACGTTGGAAACAGTGGCTGTAGCTCCTGACATCTGCAGACGGGGAGGCGAATGGTTTGCTGGTTTTGGACGGGATCGTAACCGAGGTACAAAGGTATGTGTTTGAAAAGCTTAGGAAGTATAAACAATAACTCAAACCTCACTTAAATGGTTTTAATTGTTTTTATCATTTTACACTCATTTTCCCTTCAGCACTTTGAAAGAAGGTTTTTCAGTATAGTGGTATGTGAGAGAAAAGAGCTTGAGAAATATTTGAAAGATGAAGATTATGAAATTTCATGACAGAACCTCTGACGGCTGTCCATCATTCATGGAGATTTTTTAGCTTATTTATACTTGTCATCACTTATTACGTGTCTTGAACATGGCATATAGCACATTTTTTAATTGCCACTGTTCATCCAACCATTTTCAACCCATTGCTGTCCAATACGTCCATTTGTGCCCGTTAAAATCCTTCCCTAATCAGTCTAATACGCCTAATGCGACCAACCTGATAACGAAAGTACCAGTGTGTGTTGGAGTTCATTTATGTTTAAATTTCTATTAATAGGTTACTTCAGTTGCTTTCAGTTTGAGCGGGGAGAGTATGTGAAATGAAATCATCCCTGTATTCGATATAAATTGATTTACTTGTTATCGGACTGTTAATTTTTGGAGACATACGTTTTCTGACAAGTACACACCGGTGTACCTACTCTGGCAGCCTTTTGATTTTCTCAATTCCTTGTGGAATGAAGATGTTTTAGGCAGCACGGAGGCCAGTGATGTAAATTTAGGTAGTGAATCAGACTTTGATGTTGAGTTTGAGAATGACAGTAATTTGGATCTAGAACTAGATCAATAAGAACATTCTACTGCTGGTGGAGAGCCATGATCTTCACCTGAACCATCAACTTCCGAATGGTCCAACGAACTGAACAATGTCAAAGATAATATGGATGCATAATAACTTTATTAAAAAAATACTTTAGGTTCTGCAATAATTTCTTTTTACTTGATATATGACATATCAAGTAAAAGAGGAATTATTGCAGAACCTAAAAGTATTTTTTTTAAAAATAAAGTTATTTCAAGTAGTGTATGCACAAGAAATATTTTACTGACACTATATTATAATCTTGTACTAGTTACTTCTCATTGCTTGGAAAAATAGGACGAATGACCTTATTAAAAGCCTTGGGCAGCAATGGATTAAAACAGTACACTTGACAGTCAAAATTACGTACTTGTGATGTGATATCTCATTATGAGCTAAAGCAAATTAAATGTTTTAAATTAAAGTCATGATTTGCATAATGTCTGGGATTGGTTTAGCAGATCAATTAGTTAAAAACTAGATGTTTGAAAGTATGATGGCTTGCCTTACACATTGATTACGAGTATCATGTCACCCACTTTTAACTTGTTTTGTTTGTCTGTTTTATCACATGTTTTAGCTGTTCAATATCTCTGGACATGTGAATAACCCAACCACCGTAGAAGAAGAAATGTCTGTTCCGCTCAAGGACTTGATTGAACGTCATGCAGGCGGTGTCATCGGTGGCTGGGACAATCTCTTGGCCGTCATTCCAGGCGGCTCTTCAACCCCTCTTATACCTAAAGAGTAAGTTGACATGTTCTTTACACCCCTAAACCCAACAAACTGACTTGGACTATCATCTCACTCAAACATCTGATTGTGAAACAGCAGACTTATTTTTCTAAAGTTGAGCGACATTTTCACTTTGATTTTGTTGCTGAAAAAAATACTTTTGGTCTTGAAGATACTCATTCCAGAGTATTCGGTTATCATTAAAGTAATCATGATTATACTAGCAGTTGGGCTGTGGGCTGCTGGACCCTGGTTAGGGGGGGGGGGGGGTAGGGTTCAAATCCTGGCAACGTTAGGTCCGACATTGTTTTTGCTGGGAAAGATGCCCACTGGTACCACACATTTCCCCACTGGATCCGGGTGCAAAGGGGGTATCCCAAGGTTTCATGGGGCGTATAGTCTTTGACAGAATAGGGTCCTGTTCAGGAGGCAATGATTATCAACTGTTTCGCTTCCCGCCACAGAAACTGGGAAAAGATTTGACTCTATTGGCCGTATCAGGCTTGAAAGGACTTTACTTTTAATTTATCTCAGTCCTCCTGTCAGTTTTTATTTACTTCAGAGCAGGATTGTTTCAACATTGTCCTCGATAATTAATATTCCTTTGTGGAAGGAAATGTGATCACATGTTATTTCCAGAGTATTTGTTGTTAGGTCTTACAGTTTCACAATATGTATACTTGTACTCAGAATGTAGGAAATTTGTGATACTGGTCAGTGTCTAGAATTTGTAAGCACAGGAATGTTCTAAAATATTTTTCAGATGAATCCTTTCTGTAATTTTCAAAGGAAAAAAAGATAAAAAATTGTTCTTCTTTTAAATGAGTGAAATCTGTTTTTTTTCAGATTTGAGGTTTTTAGATTACCCTCAAAATGATGCACCAATTATTGTTAAAGAAGAATGGATCTGTTCATGTGCAGTAGGTTACCATGTTTGATTCGAGAAAAGCAGCAAAAATCTTAACTGATGAATTTAACAAAGATCATCATTACTTTCATGTCTATAGTTCGAAACCAATGTGTTCGAATGTATAGTTTGAAGCAGTGAATATTTACAAATCCCAACTTGTGCTTTTAGCTCTTTTTTTTGTGTTAAAAAAATCCTCTTAATAAATATTCTTTGTTGAAACTAAAAAAAAAGAAGAAGAAAATTGATGACAGTAGCATTCTAAGTATAGGCCTTGTTCATTTATTTTTTAAACTTGTTTTTCTTTATTATCAGTGTGTGTGAGGATGTTCTCATGGATTTTGACGACCTTATTCGAACCCAGACTGGTTTGGGAACAGCAGCTGTGATAGTCATGAATAAACAAGCAGATATTGTGCGATGTATCGCTGCCTAATTGACTTCTACAAACATGAAAGCTGTGGACAGGTGACTTGTTAAGTCTAAATGCTTTTATTGAATTTTCTTTTTGTTTTCAATCACTCACTAATTGATGTGAAAGATTACGGTTTATTATCATCTTCTTTTTTTAAAGTTTGAATTTGAAAATTACTTATCATGTTGTATTTGAGACAAAGGCATTCCTTTCTTTAGTGAAATGACAAAAGACAAATGTAAACATTTAAACATATTATAGGAGTAAGTGAAACATTTTGTAGTGAATGTTTATTTTTATTGTTTATTTCAATGGTGGTGTCTGGTAGATATGTCTTGTAAATCTTCCTGTGCTTTAACCAATGATAAATTTTGACATCTTTAATTCAATAAATAGGCATATCAAGTTATGTCTCTCATTTAAATTACAATTATTAATAACTGCCAAAACTTGTTGTTTTGTTTCTTTCAGTGCACTCCTTGCAGAGAAGGTGTCACATGGATGATGAAGATCATGCATAGATTTCGTGAGTTTACAAAATAATGTCATTGCTTTTAACTCATAGACTACCATTGTCGCACGGGTGCGATCACGCTACACTTATGCCGCAGTACAAGTGTCACAAATGTGCGATCATAACGTTGCTGGACCAAAACTATAGAAAGATCGTGTATACGCGATTGTGGTATGGAGCATTTTCTAAACTTATTCTCCTTTTTCGGTTTCTCGAGCTCTCTAGCGTGAACGGTTGATTTTTTAGGATCTTTTTACTGCTGCAGTGCAAACCTTCGACGTAACCCGTTTTTTTGCGAAAGTTACAAAACAACTACTACCATTAGTACTACAAGTCAGGAACAGCATAGACCGCACTGTTTGCGATCAGTTTACGGGCTCATTGTTTTCATCTATTTATTGATGGAAGTAGTGTATTGTGTAAATGGTGTCTCCGCCCCAAAAGATTTTTAGCTTCTCAATTTCACCCTTGTGCTCATCCCCACTCAAACTAATGACTAATGACACATAGCTCATTTTTATGGTATCAATATTAAGTTTGATCTCTTATGAACACTGTATTTAAAAAATAAGGAGAAAATAATAACAAATAAAAAAGTTACAAAGTTTTTAAACCTCCTTACATTTTTGGGTACCCACGTCATAATCTTATGTCGGACCTTGGGTAGTCTATGAGTTAAAGATCCGTGTGTTTAATCACACAACTAAAAATCTTTTGTTTTTCTGGTTGTGAAACCTGAGAGGAAGTGCAATTATTTTCTTCTCTGTAAATTTTATTCTTCAATGTTATCACGGAGCAGAAAAATTGTCTTCATATTTGAGTTCACTTCAAAGACAATTGAAGTTTTTCATTTTACCGGATGTGATTAAATCAAAGTGTGACATAATGTTGAGTTTGGAAGGTGGCTGCTACATAACGAATGAATGAGCTTGGCCCCTGTCAAAGTCAGGGACAGCAAGCAAATGTTCTCAGAGCCTGTAGACATGTAGACTCTGGCCGCCACTGCCGTTTACCTTGGCTGATGGGATGCCAGCCCAAAAATGACTGGTGTCTTTGGGACACACTCTTGTGCCCTGTTGGCTGTTTGACATTCATGGAGGGACTTTCTTGGTTCCCAATGTATCTAATGGATTCATTTGATCGGGAAAGAAATTGAGTTGTAGGCTTCAGTAGCCAGCTTTCGACCATGTGAGGCTTAGCATGATGGTTGCCATTTCAATTGCTCTATAAGAACACAAATTGACCCAGACCTGTTCCAAAGAAAAAGAGATACGAACAGATAAAAGTGGATAATTCTGAAAGCCCATCCATCCTTGATGGAGAATAACATTTGTATTTAAGGATAGATTTCCCTTGATACCTTTTTGTTTGTGGCATGCTATGCTACATGTAAATGCCTTCCCACACCTGATGTGAGTTTCCGAATGTTCTTTAGCTTTCAGCTTCACTAGTTATGAGATAATTGACCAGTAGCCGTAATTTTGACTAGTTCATCAGGGTTGAAAAGGCAGGCATCGCTGTTCATCTTTTTGAAAAATTATTCGACAGTAAAAATGCAGAATTATCTTTTTAAAATAGATTATTCAGTAAAAATGCTGATGTTGCTGCTTGCAGGACAGTACAATTATTTGATTTGATTTACCATTTGGAGAGTTAAGATCAGTTCTGCCTTTAATGAGTTATGTCCCTTTCAAGCCGTGCCTTGGAATCAGGGCAATGCAGAAGTGAAGCAATGTCTTAAGATGGTTTTAATTTTATCAGTTATCCCCCATAATATTATTAATATTCATCTGTTTTCACAGAGTCTGGCAATGCACACAAAGAAGAGATTGACATGCTGTATGAATTGAGCAAGCAGATTGAAGGCCACACCATTTGCGCTCTGGGTGACGGGGCAGCCTGGCCAGTGCAGGTGAGATTCCTGCAAATAAAAACATATTCATTTATTTGTTTTTGTTATTCCGTTGTTTCAATATGAGCAGTCGCTGCAATGCTCTGGTTACACAGGTTGAATTTTGTTTTAAATTATATTTCACCTGTGGTGATCGTAACCAGCGTTCCCTCTAATTATTTTAAGTCTGTGTGCGTACATTGCTGGTGTTGTTCAAAGGTTAACACAAAAACCCCCAATTGTGTGCAAATGTATAGAATACATTTTTTGTTTTGTCTTGGTTTTCATTGGTGTGCGAGACATTTCCCAACTGTGTGCACCTTTTCTCCCAGTTTAAAGGAACATGACTCTCTTTTTCTTTTAGAAACTTTGATTTAAAATAATTAAAAAATATATGTTAACATGTAACCACTGACTAATGACCTTGAATAAAGTGCTCATTGTAAAGCAAAGGATTTTAATTTGCAGAAAATACGTAAATTATGGAATGCTATTAAATATAAATTCCAACCTTATGTTTCATTCTATTGTAGTTATATATTCTTTTTGTTTAGTAGTTGCTCTAGTAATAACCAATATCTTCTGATGTAAGGTTCGTAAATAAACGCATAATCTAAGTTCTTGTGTCGGTGGGTTGTTATTGTTATCAACTTTTTTAATTGTTGAGGCAAATTGTAATCTTTTAAAATTTTTTATTGTGGAACAATTACAATAAACTTTCTTTTTTTGACATGTCTTTCAGGGTCTGATTCGCCATTTCAGGCCAGAGTTGGAGCGACGCATGGACGAATACCAAAAGAAAGCAGCATCTAATTGATGAGGAAAAAGAAGATAGTTGTAAAATATAGCTTGTTAACAATTCCTTGTATATTAATGATTCTGTCGCTCAAAGAACACCCTTTCATTGAATGATTTGTGCGGGCTGTATGGTAAAGAAACTCATATTTCTATTTATCTTACAGAGAACTGAAGACAAAAGTTCATCACTAAATGGTATCCATAATTATTATGAGCAATGTAAGTTTTGTTATAAAGTGATAGATGTTATGATTCTGAGCATGTAGACGTTATTGATTGCGAAGAAACACTTAGAAAGGACCTACCGTTGCCAGAGATGATCCTTTCTACTGTATGTGATTGTTGAGAATTACGGTTTAAGTTTAAGCTTTTGGGAGAAAGTAAAACATTTTGTACAAATGTATGTTATTATTGTGTGTTTCTGAAAAAGCAAAACAAACCGGCAACAATAAATGTTCCACAATGAAGTGTTGGGAACTTACTATTTTATGTATTGTTTCTTTCTTTTTTGCTTTATGTTATAGTTTTAAATTGTGCCTAAAGATTGATTTGAAACCGTCAGGATGATGTCAATCTCTCTGCTCAAATTTGATCATTTCTCCCATGGAGTAAATTCATTGTCATGAAGCTAGTCACACATACACATGTATATACACTCAAACTTTGCTTTAGTGCCTCCCACTAAACTGTCAGTCTCGCTTACCACAAGCATTTTGTCTTTGCATAGATCATAGCATCTGCAATAACGATGAAATATCTCATTATACCGCCACCTAGCAATGAGTTGTCGTTTTTGTTTATGTTCCTTAAGAACTATTGTAAAATACAATTTGCTATACCACCAGCGTGCATCACAACCTCCTTCCCTGAAATGATGCAAGCGGATAGAATCTTGTTTGGCTTGGTCAAAGATCACAGAATCAATGTGTCATGTTTCATCCCCACTACGTAATTCTTGACTAATGTAACCCAGACGAATGTTATTGCGTCAGGCCTACCTACTACTTCTACTTCTATTTTCACCCCGACTATCTCACATTGAAGGATTCTGGAGGTCTAACCCTGTCTCCCCTCCATTGCGGGGGCCACTAAGAGTTGATAGACATTCATGAGGGGGTCTCAAGTTGGGGGAAAGATGCGGTATGCAGTTTGCTTGTTATTTTCCCAAACTGGCTTGTGCTTGTATAATAGGTTATGTCTGTCTGTACTTACGCCTCCTTGACACTTTTGATGGTACAAACATAAATATTAAAAGTTATTCTATAGATGGTAAGGGAATCATTGCCCAGACTGTCTCACAATGGATTCTGGAGGTCTAGCCCCACCTCTCCTTCGGTGCGGGGGCATCTCAAGTTGGGGGAGAGACGCATGATGTGGCTTGCTTATTATTTCTCAAACAGGTTTTTTGATAATTGGTACGACTCGTATTTACAAACTGATATGTACTGGCACTCCCTTTTCTGATAAATTATCACCAATATGCTCTTCAAATTCAACTGTTTCAGTCAGATAGCAATATATCTTGTACTATCAAAATGCCACTTAGTAAAGACCACGTAAAATATTTCGGATGGATTCGAAGGACACTCCATTAGGGAGTGGGGCAGTGGGTGGCCCCCTCTGGACTCCGGACGGCAATACGTTGTGGCTCGACCTCGCACAATGGGGATTGAGGCATTTCCAACATCCATGGTAGCAGGGATATTTGGACAAATGTTAACAAATGTAGGAGTTCATATAACCACCAGCAGGTTTCTAAGGCTCAACCATACTCATGGATACACAAACGCAATCACAAACATAGCTTAAAGCAAGATATCGAGATAATGTAGCTCGACAATCATAACTGGATTAAAAAAAACAACTTTTAAAAAGTTGATTTTACAATTTAAGACATGTTTTTTCTCTTTTAAAACATACGTAACTAACATGATAAAACTTCCTTATATGCACCAAATATTTACAGTAAACTAACAAAGGTCACCTAGTTGGGGAGGCCGGGAACCAACCCTCCCAAAAAAAACAAAACAAAAAGCAATAACAAAACACAACCCACAAACCAACCACAAAAAAACTCAAAACAGCAACAAACTGTAAAGACATATAAGTAACATGGAGGATTGCACAATATTATAAAATTACCTAGATCTTTACTACATTGTACAATATGATAAAATTACAATAGATCTTTACTACATTGTACAATATTATAAAATTACCTAGATCTTTACTTCATTGTACAATATTATAAAATTACCTAGATCTTTACTTCAATATTATAAAATTACCTAGATCTTTACTTCATTGCACAATGATAAAATTACCTAGATCTTTACTACATTGCACAATATGATAAAATTACCTAGATCTTTACTACATTGCACGGGACAAAAAGTAGATATGGAGGCACATACATACATTATATAAATGCTGGGTAATGAAATATATGCATAAAAGTGAAAATACTATTACATTCATAACCAAAAACTCAAAATAAAGGATAGTGCAGAATACCTGCCAGGCACCTGTGTGGGAGACAAGGTGCCCCCTCCCCCCATGAGTCTCCTGCTGCCTTGCAGGAAGATTTGGTTAAGGGAGTGGGGCCCCGACAAAAATCACAACCTGCTGCCTTGCAGGCCGGTCTTGGTTGACCAAAGCCTAGAGGTGTTAACTCAGACAGAAAATCACGACCAAGGCCCGTTAGGGGCCTCAAGGTGGCAGCCCCACCACCTACCTAAGTTACAGTGGACTAATCACCTGCTTACCAAAAACTAAAACAAAATTCAAAGAACCATATGTGCAATACTTGGATCGACCTCTCGAAGATGACCCTGGAAATGAACAAGGATTGTGATTTTTGGAAAACAGCTAAAAGTAGTAGAAATAGCTGTAGAAATGAAAAAGATTCAAAGTAGATATTTTGGCTATCAACTATCATCACAGAATCAAAGAAAAAAAAGACAAGGAAAAGAAAATGTAGGGCCAAGTCGTTCTTCTCGGGAGTGGTAAATGATAGCTACAATACTAGAAAGTTGGGACAATCAAAAGTCCACTGCTATAACTTATAAGTTATAAGGAGTAAACATTCAACCAATAGGTAAATACATTATTACACTTAAATAGCGTATTGACCAAATGAAGGCGTCACCAAAGAAGAAAAAGACATCTTTGAAAACAATGTGCAAATAACTACAGAGAATCTCAAACCCAAACAGAAATTAATTGTTTAAAGAGTTTTAAATGCTCAAGTAGGCAACAATTAGAAACATCAGATGGCGTAATAGAAGGAGAGACAACAATTTCCCCAAGTGGAAAGAGACTTACACTAGACTAATGCCTAAAAATTAACATGAAAATAGCCAACACCTTTTTTCCCTCATAAAGTTATCCACAAATATACAATAGTAAATGAAGATGTAAGAATGTAAGTGAAAAGTCAATCATATACTACATAATATTAATAGTTAGTAGTTCCCCCCTTTTTTTTTTTTACAGTACAATGGATGCAAGTTTAACAGAGGGGCTGAAATATTTAGTCACCATCACCTGGTGATGGCAAATATGAAATTACTGACTACTGACTGAGAAGAACAAACAGAAAAGGAAAGAGAAGAAAGCTACTGAACTGAAAATTGAAGAACTAAATAAACCAATAGTAAAACAGATATACCAATCCAGGATAAAACGATTTATCAGTGAAAGTGAAAGACAGATTGATTTGAACGATGGCGGCACACAAGCAGAAAAGTGGCAACTGTATAAGGAAACACTTCTCAGTTGTACTGAAAAGGTCTGTGGTTAAAACATATTATCGGAGAAAGGAAAAGAACAGCATAATGGAATAAGAATGTCAAAATTAACACCAAAGAAAAGAAGGAAGCTCGGAAGAAATACTTAACGGTTATTACAAACGAAAAGGTCAGAAGATATGATATATTATTTGAGTATATATCGCCATAGAGGAAGTTTCTCTGATTCGGTTGGTTTTAGTTAAGCAGGTGACCACTGCACCCTAGGTAGGTAGTGGGGCTGCCACATTGAGGCCCCTACCAGGCCTTGGTTTTGATGCTTTGTCGCCTTTGGTCAGCCAAGACCGACCTGCAAGGCAGCAGGTTGTGATTTTCTGTCGGGGTTAACTCCCCTAGCCTTTGGTCAGCCAAGACTGGCCTGCAAGGCAGCAGAAGACTCATGGAGGGCGGTGCCGTCTACTCCCCGTACAGATGCAAGCACCTGCCCACTGCCCGGGTCTTCTACTGTGTGAGTTAGAAATTAGCCACTCGAAGGTCAGCATTGATTATCATTGGCTATCATCTGCTGAAGATGTCCACAAAGAGGATGTCGTGACAACCATTATTATAATATTAATATTATCATCAGCCATCGCACCACAGCGGATGTGTTTGATTTTGATAACTTGCTTCAACAATAAATCAATAAATCAATTATTTATGAGATGGGAATTATTAAAGTTTCATGAGAAAGAACACAAAACAAAGCTCCTTCATTTAAATCTAACCATCATCAACGGCTGCAGAACAAAAGATAAAAATGTGTCAGTGTCATGCTGACGATCGATTTTAAACATGAAACGTATCTTCTTTGTTTTACGTTTACGTCCACCACAAAGTTTGCTAGTCATTGATTCCCTGTGGGGGATGATAATAATTATTCCAATGACGGCACGATCTAAAAAGATTTATTAAATTTCTTTTAACGTTAACAACCAAGTGTTACAGCTGAAGAATTCTGTGTTATGTGTATGAAATAATAATTAAGGTTTAGGAAACATGGAATATCTAACTGCCAGCTAATAATGTAATTGACCTGCATGTAGAACCCCCACCCCTCTCCCCAACAAACTAAGCCTAGCATAACTAATCAAACTTCACATGTCATTTTCATTTTCACCGAACCCCTTGTCCTTTCAGTTTTGAAAACTTGAGAGTGCAAAAATAAAAATAAATAAAATGGAAATGTTCATTTTTATTTTAAACCTTAAGCTGTGGGCTCTTTCTAGCCCGGAAACACAGTATTTGATAAAGGGCCTGAAACAACATGCAATCACACACACACACACACACACACACACACACACACACATTCACATTCACACATATTTACACACATTTGTAGCCATATGGAAACACCAACATTGCGAGAGAAAGGTCAATACGATACTGTTTTTTATTTGAATTTGAATTATTATTATTATTATTATTATTATTATTATTATTATTATTATTATTATTATTATTATTATTATTATTATTATTATTATTATTATTATTATTATTATTATTATTATTATTATTATTATTATTTTTAGGATTAAAATAGTTCTTACGTGATGCCTATCTTTATTTTTTTTGCATTGAACTTAAGAAGTCTGTTCATTAGTCAGTTATCTATTTTGCTTCTCCCACTACACCACGTTGAACAAACACTTTGTGATGAACTATTCATTAATTCATTAGCGATGGAAATAAGTATTTAATATTAGCAGTCCAATTTACCGTCATAATCTTTATTTCGAGAGACCAGAGCATTGATAGAATATTCTAACAAAGAAACCCATAAAATATTTCTTTGTGAGGAAAGAAAGCGCAGCTAAAGGGAGAAGGAGACGGAAAGGGCCAAATGAAAAAGAAGGTATGAAGTATAAAGTGGAGCAAATCGTTCATGCAGTTTTCTGGAAGACCCAGAGCAAGCTGTCCAACAATTTCTTTCGCACTATCTACACCTAGCACACTAGCATGTTTTCTCTTTCTTCTTTAAATATATAAAATTATATATATATATATACATACATACACACACACACACACACACACACACACACACACACACATAATGATAATGATGATGACGATGGAGATGATGATGGTGATAATGATCATGACGTTGGTGATAATAATAATAATAATAATAATAATAATAATAATAATAATAATAATAATAATAATAATAATAATAATAATAATAATAATAATAATAAGAATAATAATAATAAGAATAATAATGGCAATAATAATAATAATAATAATAATAATAATAATAATAATAATAATAATAATAATAATAATAATAATGATGATATTATACTAATATTGATGATATTATAATAATGTGTATCCTCGTCCATTCGAAGAGAAGTTCTATACACTAATGAACAGTCCACCGAATGTTTAAGCAAATTAATGTGATTATTATGACAACGTCTGTTCATACGTTAGAACCATTGTTTAATTTTAAACCAGAATCTTCCTGACTTCTTTTTTATTTTCATCAACAAAGTCAAAGACTTGCCACATCTACGTCTACTTGGCCAGTATTACAGTATTAGTAGACGCCATTTTTGCCTTGAGGTTAGTAGACTCGTGTCGTGTGTGTGTGCACACGTAGACTCACTTGCCTTAAGACAGCCTCAGGCTGGCCTCAAGGCGTCTTGAGGCGCCCTAAGTCCTATGCCTGAAGGCCACACCTTAAGGCAATCATGTGTCGTGTAAGGCAACAGGGGATTCATGGAGGGGGGTGGGCACCTAGTCACCGTACACCTGTTTACTGCCCGATTCTGTACATTGTAATATTTGATTCTATCGGTTTCCACTCCCTTTTAGGTAGTACGCGCGGGGGCGTTCGAGAAAGCACATGACGTCACAAGCGTGCGAAACTCCAACCCGAGAGACCAGCCGTGAGCAAATGAAAATGAGTATCTCAATAAAATTCGATATAAAACCAACTACACGCATAAACACTAAATCATTTCAACCAGCGTACTAGAGCAACATATATTATAAGGAACGTAGCTAGCTTGGCTGGTAGCGCACTGTCTTTTCATGGTGAGGCGATGAGTGCCGTCGCAGAAGTCAAAGGTTCAATCCCCCATATTGGCCAATATTTTGCTTGTTTATTCCTTGTATTTGTATTTGTTTCGTCTTTGTTCCTATGGGGCTTTAATAATATTTAATGTCATTTCATTCAGTTTTGCCTTGCTGTTTGTCCCCCAAGACGTGGTCTACAAAGAAATTGTACCATGTTAGTGTGAAGGAGATGGCCGTCTTCACTGATACGAAGTCCATTCTCGACGCTCTTGAGAACTGGCAGCTGGCTTTGCGTGACCATATCCTAGACACAGAGGTCATGGTTTCCATTTCCGTAGTGGCCAAGAATTTTTCCTTTTGTTTATTCCTTATCTTTGACTCGTCTTTGTTCCTATTGGGCTATTATATTATTTCTCAGCTAGTATATTATAGTTCTTGAGTGAGCGACTTATGTGGCAACCAGCAAGGCAGCTGACTCGAAACAATCGCCTGGAGCGATTCGGCGAGGCCCGACGTCCGAATGAGCTGGCCGTCTTCGCGGACGCGAAGTCCGTTCTCGATGCTCTCGAGAACTGGCACGTGGCTAGAGGACGCCATCTTTGACCAAAGACAAACAGTGAGGCAAGGGGCATATTCGAAAGTGAAGGAAATGACATTGAATGATATATACGGCAATCCTACAGGTTGATCAGGATGTTGTTCATGCACAGAGCATGCAGACGTCATACTAACTGACACTACTGACAGCCAGTTTGATCGTCTGGTTGTTAAATCGGACGAAAGTCAGACGAAAATCTGACAGTGCGTCATACGTATCTCAAATCGGAGAAGATATAAGGCAGTGCCTGTTAATTTTCCAACATGCTTAGCCGACGCCCGTATACACAATAGAGTCGATTATTCACCACATGCACGACGATGCCGGATATGTGACGTCACATGGTTGGACTGGCTAAATATTTCCAGTGCCAGTATCTCCTTGACGATTGACCACATACACACACACACACAAAAATGTTTCATTTGCGAAACGAGTGACCTTGAATTAGGTCAAGATTAGAGCAGAATTTGATTTCCTTTAATGATAAAAAAAATCGTGAATAATTTCCGTTTGTACACATTTTTATGACTGATGATAAATCCGGAGACAGGATAATGTAGGAGGTCCCATATGCTTTTGCGCATGTGAACGAACCTTCGGTGGTTGGAACTCGAAAAGAGAGGGCGATTCAGGCCGACACTCTGGCAAAAATTAATTCCTACCAAAGCCCTATTTAGAAATACCCATGCAACCTCTTGTACCTCAGACTTATTGACAAGTTCATTACTCTGAATATGTAGTAGAGGTAAAGATCAGAGGGAAGTGTGGCTGGGCATCCATACTTTCCTCAAAATAGAATTTGCACAGACGTAGCAGCGACAGCAACTGTTACAGGATCGTCAGTATTGACGTAAGGGGCCGTATTATGTAAGCTTGTGGTGAGAGCAATTCCCTTATCCCCCCCCTCTCTCCCCTTCTCTCTCTCTCCCCTCTCTCCCCCTCACTCTCTCTCTCTCTCTCTCTCTCTCTCTCTCTCTCTCTCTCTCTCTCTCTCTCTCTCTCTCTCTCTCTCTCGCTCTCTCTGCATACGTTTCATTACCCCCTTTCTATTCCTCTCTGTCTCTGTCTCGTCTCTATGTCTCTGTCTGTCTGTCTGTCTGTCTATCTGTATATCTGTCTGTCTGTCTGTCTGTCTGCCTGCCTCTCTGCCTCTCTCTCTCTCTCTCTCTCCTTTCTCTCTCTCTCTCTCTCTCTCTCTCTCTCTCTCTCTCTCTCTCTCTCTCTCTCTCTCTCTCTCTCTCTGCATACGCTTCATTACCCCTTTCTATTCCTCTCTGTCTCTGTCTCGTCTCTATGTCTCTGTCTGTCTGTCTGTCTATCTGTATATCTGTCTGTCTGTCTGTCTGTCTGTCTGTCTCTCTCTCTCTCTCTCTCTCTCTCTCTCTCTCTCTCTCTCTCTCTCTCTCTCTCTCTCTCTCTCTCTCTCTCTCTCATGTAAATTCGTATTCTTCAAATTACATTCCTCTTATTTTAACTCAAACTTGGGCTACGCTAGGCAGGATCTTGTAAGGAGACTCTACAAGTGATCGATGAACAGCACACAACATTTATTCGATAGCAAACAGTATGATCCAGGCCCAAGCCTCCTTACTATATTATGGAGGCTCAGATCCAGGTACATGTGTGACCGTCTGGTAGGGCTCTCATGTGTGATGAGCGTATGTTCAACATGTAGGACCAACACCTTGGCTCTGTTAGACCCCGATTTAGGCCAGGTCACTGACTGGAACCCTTAGGTCCCCGACAAACGAACTTGATTTGACTTGATTTAATTTACCCACTTTTATAGCTAAGGTAATCTCAGGATTTTTGGTAAGCTGTTTAATTTTGCACGGACTATCCTGTAAACAGCCAAAGGATCTTTAACGTGCACAGTGTCGTGATCTGCACACGGAATCTCTTTTTATCGTCCGCCTCCGATGGGACTAGGTGTCGATCCACCTACCTGAACCAGGGGGGGGGGGGGGTTTTAGATTTTTTCGAGAAACATTTTCAACCGCTTGCGGAGATCGAGCTCACTACCTTTTAGTTGAGAGGCCGACAACTTACCTTTGGACTACCGAGTCCACGACAAATGAACAGTTCAAGACCGCTTCGTCAAAATATACACATGAAAAAGCCACACATTCAGAGCCTCAACACCTCCATAATTTGCTCAAGTTTGAGACAATTTGAAGTGCTCAATACAGATACACTATACAGCAGATATAGATGTGTCTCAGATGAATGCAGGTTTATGACAAGCATGTTTAACTGTAGAACAAAATAAAAGTCAAAATGTTCTAAATATTCTGCGAGTTGCGGGACATTGAGATTGCGGTACTGACAAAGTGACCCTCCTGAAGCTATACAGAATGCGAGTTTGGTTTAAGCTTGACTATGATATTTCTATCGTTAATGGAAGCACTACCAAACATAATTTTTAAAAGATAGACTCCGTTCACCATCACGTTCTCCGTATTGCCTAACGCCTAACCCATGTGAACTTCACCCGTAAAGTCTTTATTATATTGAGGCCAGTGAACCATCTTTACTTAACCAAGGGCTCTTGCTGTTAATGAAGTACTACTTGAAATTAAAGTCACTACCCTAAATTTCGGAAACATCCAAATCTACTTCACCATTCGGATTCGAATTCTCCCCTACATTTTACGGGCAAACATGGATTATGAATAAATGATAATAACTTTCTAATTCCCTCTATGGACCATAAACGATACAAATTTCGATTCTCCTTTGTCCCATTACCAAAACTGTCTTCAAATTGTGAAAGAGAAGTACTACAAGGCTTTAGTAAAACAAGTCTTAAATTATGATAGCTGTGTCTGGGAGCCACACCAACAGGCCTACATATATGGAATTTAGAAAGTGTAAAAGAATGCAGCCCACTTTGTAACTAATAACTAAACGTACACTAAAGAAAATCCATCTTCAAACATTGATTGTCACACTTGATTGTCTTCTCATTTTAGCCTAGTACAGTAAGGCTGTGGAATAAAGTAACAACATAAATAAAACTCAGCAATAGCACTGAAGACTTGAAAAACTAAATTAAACAAATCACGTTAAAACCAAATTTGGAGTAATATTTTGAGTTTAATAAAAAATATGCGAGCTGTCAGTAATGCTCAAGAGTTGAGTTGGTCAGTTATTATGAAAAAGAACAAGAAGAAGAAAAGACAATCCAACCAACTCATTTTTCAAGAGAAATTCTTTCGTTTGAAACAAAGTGACTATCAGTTGCCATATTTATGTCTATGTTGAAAAAGTAAAAAAAAAGAAAAGTCAAGTTCCTTCAAGGCCTGTATAAAGAGAAAGCAAATGGATGAAACTCTCCATTCTTACCATTAACCTAAGATATTATGACACAATTGCAGAAATATCCATACGAAATATCTATTGAAATTAAGTTTCGATATATAATGTAACTATTTATCGACTGAAAAATAGAATTCTTCATAACAAAATATTGCATCAAAACACTAGAAAGAAAAAAAGGGGAAGAAGAAAAAAAAGGGAATCAAAACAGAATGAATACACCCCCTCCCCCCCCCTTACCACTCACTTTTCCTAGCAAGAAGGGAAAACAAAAATGTATACCAACCCCATAACACTCCCTCCCCCAACGCACTCAAAAAGAAAAAAAAACAGAGAAGAAAATATCGACGGAAAACGAAAGTCCAACAGAATCGAATCAACCCCATTAATTTACAATCCGTTTCTAACTTGTGTAATCATCGATAATAAAATGAGGGTTGCATGGTCGTGATAGCAGTTAGTACAATACACTACATCAACCCCCTGGTAGCTAGAATCAATCTAATTTAAAAGCTGGCCGGTTTACAAAGCACTTTCTCTGGCGTGAAACTTCAATATTGTTAAATATCCACGTGTAAAGTAAGGTGAGAATTCAGTGGGCAGGGTACACACATTTTACTCTGAACTCTTTTGATGTTTTTCATTTTTCATCCTTTCTTTTATTTCTTTCTTTTTAATAAAATTTATTTTCTTGCTTTCTTGAATTTTTTTCTTGTTCTTTCTTTGTATTTTTTTCCCCTCTCGTCATTTTCCTTTTCTTTCTTTCTGTCTGTTCTGTTCTGTTCTGTTCCCCTTTTTTTTTTTGCTTATTTGTTTATTTGTTTGTTTGTTTGTTTCTTTCTTCTCTCCGTATTTCCTTCTTTCTTGTTTCGTTCTAATTTTTTAAACACTGTTGCTTCAAAGGATCCAAATAAGTAGGTATAAAGCTCCAAATCATGATAATTTGAAAGGACCACTGATACGATTACGGTATAATATGTTAAACCTATCCACACCACAGTCATCCGAAAACCAATGAAGTCGATTCTTATAGGTGGGGTGGGATAAGACGGGGGTGCCGGAGAGGCTTGTTCAAGAGAAATTCGAATGGGCGCACCTCCTTTCATCCAGAGTTTCAGCTTGTTCATCTACACATTGCTGACAACTCATTTTCATCCACAATGGACAACTCACCTCGTTTCATCCACACATTGCCGACAACTCACCTCGTTACATCCACACATTGCCGACAACTCACCTCGTTTCTACACATTGCCGACAACTCACCTCGTTTCATCTACACATTGCCGACAACTCACCTCGTTTCATCTACACATTGCCGACAACTCACCTCGTTTCATCCATACATTGCCGACAACTCACCTCGTTTCATCCACACATTGCCGACAACTCACCTCGTTTCATCTACACATTGCCGACAACTCACCTCGTTTCATCTACACATTGCCGACAACTCACCTCGTTTCATCTACACATTGCTGACAACTCACCTCGTTTCATCCACACATTGCTGACAACTCACCTCGTTTCATCTACACATTGCTGACAACTCACCTCGTTTCATCTACACATTGCTGACAACTCACCTCGTTTCATCTACACATTGCTGACAACTCACCTCGTTTCATCTACACATTGCTGACAACTCACCTCGTTTCATCCACACATTGCTGACAACTCACCTCGTTTCATCCACACATTGCTGACAACTCACCTCGTTTCATCCATACAATTGCTGACAACTCACCTCGTTTCATCTACACATTGCTGACAACTCACCTCGTTTCATCTACACATTGCTGACAACTCACCTCGTTTCATATACACATTGCTGACAACTCACCTCGTTTTCCATACAATGCCAACTCACCTCGTTACATCCATGCTGACAACTCACCTCGTTTCATCCATACAATGCTGACAACTCATCCATACTCTGACAACTTTCATCCATACAATGCTGACAACTCACCTCGTTTCATCCATACAATTGCTGACAACTCACCTCGTTTCATCCATACAATGCTGACAACTCACCTCGTTTCATCCATACAATGCTGACAACTCACCTCGTTTCATCCATACAATTGCTGACAACTCACCTCGTTTCATCACACTCACCTCGTTTCATCCATACATTGCTGACAACTCACCTCGTTTCATCCATACATTGCTGACAACTCACCTCGTTTCATCCATACAATGCTGACAACTCACCTCGTTTCATCCACACATTGCCGACAACTCACCTCGTTTCATCCACACATTGCCGACAACTCACCTCGTTTCATCCACACATTGCTGACAACTCACCTCGTTTCATCCACACATTATCGACAACTCACATGCTCACCTGTTTCATCTTACATTGCTGACAACTGCTGACAACTCACACTCGTTACATCCACACATTGCCGACAACTCACCTCGTTTCATCTACACATTGCTGACAACTCACCTCGTTACATCCATACATTGCCGACAACTCACCTTATTTCATCTACACATTGCTGACAACTCACCTCGTTACAACTCACAACTCACTCGTTTCATCTACACATTGCTGACAACTCACCTCGTTTCATATACACATTGCTGACAACTCACCTCGTTTCCATCAATGCCGACAACTCACCTCGTTTCATCTACAATTACCGACAACTCACCTCGTTTCATCCACACATTGCTGACAACTCATCCATCCACATTACTGACAACTCACCTCGTTTCATCCACACATTACCGACAACTCACCTCGTTTCATCCACACATTACCGACAACTCACCTCATTTCATCTACACATTGCCGACAACTCACCTCGTTTCATCTACACATTACCGACAACTCACCTCGTTTCATCCACACATTGCTAGTTTCATCAACACATTGCCGACAACTCATCTCGCTTCATCCACACATTGCTGACAACTCATCTCGTTTCATCTACACATTACCGACAACTCACCTCGTTTCATCCACACATTGCCGACAACTCATCTCGTTTCATCTACACATTGCCGACCACTCACCTCGTTTCATCCACACATTACCGACAACTCATCTCGTTTCATCCACACATTGCCGACAACACATCTCGTTTCATTCACACATTGCTGGTTTCAGCAACACATTGCCGACAACTCATCTCGTTTCATCCACACATTGCTGGTTTCATCAACACATTGCCGACAACTCATCTCGTTTCATCGACACATTGCCGACAACTCACCTCGTTTCATCCAAACATTGCCGACAAATCACCTCGTTTCATCTACACATTGCTGACAACTCACCTCGTTTCATCTACACATTGCTGACAGCTCACCTCGTTTCATCTACACATTGCCGACAACTCACCTCGTTTCATCCACACATTGCTGACAACTCACCTCGTTTCATCTACACATTGCTGACAACTCACCTCGTTTCATCCACACATTGCTGACAGCTCACATCGTTTCATCCACACATTGGCGAGAACTCACCTCATTTCATCGACAAACAATATTCTCACAAGATGCATCATACTCTTACAATACTAATCTGTAATCAAATATGATTACTAAATTCTGTCATGACATCCTTTTTCAAAAGCTGACATTCGTGTAAATGCTATATATATTTGAAGTTCATTCTGCTCATAAAATGTATATATATTTATTACATTCTGCAAAACATATTTAATCAGTGATGAACTGAATTTTTAGTTTTCACTATGAGCTAAAGCTGTACTCACTTTTTCGACATTGCGTTGAAGTTTGAACAGTTGTCTATTAGAAACCAATGCAAGTATAAACTGCGTATGAATGCAGCTTACCTACAGTAATGGGTGTTGCGTCGATGGCCGAACGGTTAGGTTGCTGAACTGGGGATCATGAGGTCCCGAGTTTGAATCCTAGCAAAGCCAGGTCCGACGTTGTGTTTTTTGGGAAAGATATCAAAACATGTATGTTTCCCACTCTACCCAGGTGAAAATGGGCACAATTACTAGCTTGGGGAGTAAAATCCTGCGTCCTGGCCAGGAGGTGATTATTGACCTGTTCCGCTTTAATAATACAGACACCAGGATAAGCACCAGCTCTATAGGCCATAATGCCCTTGAAGGAACTTTTACAGTAATGGGTGCCATTTCCAACCTAAACATGGAGGTGGTAGCAATCAGAAAAGAATGCATCAGTCTTGATTCTTGGCGGGTTCAGATTTATCAGTGACAAAACTAAATTTAGAGGCGACACGGTATACTGGAAATGTTGCAACAACAACAACAACAAAAGTAACGAAAGAGTGCGTCTAGAATTCAAGACTTTGGTGAAAAAAATATATTAGAAGTAAGAGGTGTCGACAATGGCATCACACTAGGTCAAGAGTGGCATCACACTAGGTCAAGAGTGGCATCACACTAGGTCAAGAATGGCATCACACTAGGTCAAGAATGGCATCACACTAGGTCAAGAGTGGCATCACACTAGGTCAAGAATGGCATTTTTAGGTCAAGAATGGCATCACACTAGGTCAAGAATGGCATCATACTAGGTCAAGAATGGCATCACACTAGGTCAAGAATGGCATCACACTAGGTCAAGAATGGCATCACACTAGGTCAAGAATGGCATCACACTAGGTCAAGAGTGGCATCACACTAGGTCAAGAATGGCATCACACTAGGTCAAGAATGAATGCATCACACCAAGTCAAGAATGGCATCATCAAGAATGGCATCATAGCTAGGTCAAGAATGGCATCATACCAAGTCAAGAATGGCATCACACCAAGTCCAGAATGAATGGCATCACACCAAGTCAAGAATGGCATCACACCAAGTCAAGAATGGCATCACACCAAGTCAAGAATCACACCAAGTCAAGAATGGCATCACACCAAGTGAATGGAAATGGCATCACACCAAGTCAAGAATGGCATCATACCAAGTCAAGAATGGCATCACACCAAGTCAAGAATGGCATCACACCAAGTCAAGAATGGCATCACACGAAATCAAGAATGGCATCACACCAAGTCAAGAATGGCATCACACCAAAGAAATGAAAGGAATTGACACTATCATGGGCGGGGACCCGGTAGTCCTGAGGCAAGGTGTCGGCATCTTAACAAAAAGGTAGTGGGTTCAAACCACACCAACGATTGAAGAATTTTCTCGAGTTTTTTCGAGCAAAAAATCTACCCCCACCCCGCGCCATGTCCAGGTAGATGGATCGACACCTTGTCCCATCGGAGACGGACAATAAAAAGGTCCCGTGCATGTTAAAGATCCCTTGGCTGTTTTTAGGGCAGTTCGGGGGAATAATTAAAAATCCTACCAAAACCCCCGTGTTCATCTAAATTGTTGATGTGGGTAATTAAAATCAAATCAAACTATCTAGAGCGCATTGCACGGATAAACGTTTTACCAGCACGTCCTGTAAATAATATCTATTCAACTCTGTTCTTTCAATTTATTATCCATAACGGAATAATCAATATCATAATGCAGCCATGCCGATCCCTGTATAATAGTCCAAAGCCCATGAAATGCATATCCTAGTCATGTTTACCGCCTAATTCTCTTATAATCTATTAAATTATAAAAAGAAAATTAGTGCCATCCGCGCAGACACCAACTGTTATCGCGCCTGGCATTTAGGTTTCTTTGGAGAAAGGAATATAGATTATCATCAAGCTTACGCTCAATGCAACAGGAAGCAACTATATTGACCACGTGAGCAATTAGGGTAACTTTTCTTGCCCAAGGAAAAACCCGAAATGCCTGAAGTGGGGCTAGAACTTGAACCAAGTACCTCTGAGTCACAGTGGAATGTATTTTATCCACTCAGCCATCTCATTCCCCGATAATTTTATACCGACATCGAGTACTGTCTACCTGGCGACTGTCAATGAAACGGGGCCCATCCATTCGAATTGGCTGACATACGACATTAATGTATGACTTTTTTTTTCTTTCTTAACAACCAATGGTGCTGGTCTGCTGGGGGTGGGGGGGGGGAGACAACTCTTTGTGGTGAAAACAATGAAGATGTTAAGTTGAACAACAACAAAAGAGAGGCGTCTCCCCTTTATTCACAATCTAAATAAGGAAACGGAAGTAATGACAGTGTTTATTTTCCAGCAGCATTACAGATGTTATCTGTTTGATTTGTGAATTGGTTCAGTGCAAAATTGGACGCTGGGACGCTGTTTATAGAGTGCATCCCATAATAAGCTGTTAATGCGCTATAATGGGCGTGTCACATGCTCCTAGTACAATGTAGACTGAGCCCAATAAGCTTTTAAATGATAGAAAGGAGCTATGTTGGAGTGAAATCAAAGGTGAAAAACGACAATGATGACAACTCCATCAATAAAGACAAAACAAACACGTAGAATCACGGTACGCAACATCACGTTATCATATTGGTGGAGTTGTCGTTCATTGTCGTTTTTAACTCAAAAAGCTTTTAGTGCGTTATCGTGGTCATCATACACGCTTCTAGTATACAGTAAAGTGCTCATCGTACGCTGTTAAAGCCATATCGTGGATTCGTACATGCTACTGGTACAGTGTAGACTGCATCCCACTCGCTGTTAGTGTCCTAGCGTAGGCGTCTCACATGTCACTAGTACAACGTAGACTGCACCCTCTACACTGTTAGTGTCCTAGCGTAGGCGTCTCACATGTCACTAGTACAATGTAGACTGCATCCCATACACTGTTAGTGTCCTAGCGTAGGCGTCTGACATGTCACTAGTACAATGTAGACTGCACCCCATACACTGTTAGTGTTCTAGCGTAGACGTCTGACATGTCACTAGTACAATGTAGACTGCACCCCATACACTGTTAGTGTTCTAGCGTAGGCGTCTGACATGTCACTAGTACAATGTAGACTGCACCCCATACACTGTTAGTGTTATAGCGTAGGCGTCTCACATGTCACTAGTAGAATGTAGATTGCATTTCATACACTGTTAGTATCTTAGCGTAGGCGTCTCACATGTCACTAGTACAATGTAGATTGCATTTCATACACTGTTAGTATCTTAGCGTAGGCGTCTCACATGTCACTAGTACAATGTAGATTGCATTTCATACACTGTTAGTGTCCTAGCGTAGGCGTCTCACATGTCACTAGTACAATGTAGATTGCATTTCATACACTGTTAGTGTCCTAGCGTAGGCGTTTCACATGACATTAGTACAATGTAGATTGCATCTCATACACTGTTAGTGTTCTATCGTTGGCGCCTCACATGCCACTAATACAGTGTGGACTGCACTCAATTCGCATGTTACTAATACAGTGTAGACTGCACTCAATTCGCATGTTACTAATACAGTGTAGACTGCACCCAATTCGCATGTTACTAATACAGTGTAGACTGCACTCAATTCGCATGTCACTAATACAGTGTAGACTGCACCCAATTCGCATGTTACTAATACAGTGTAGACTGCACTCAATTCGCATGTTACTAATACAGTGTAGACTGCACCCAATTCGCATGTTACTAATACAGTGTAGACTGCACTCAATTCGCATGTTACTAATACAGTGTAGACTGCACTTAATTCGCATGTTACTAATACAGTGTAGACTGCACTCAATTCGCTCTTAGTGTTCTATCCTGGGTTAACATGTTACTATACAATGTAGACAGCACATACTATTCGTGGGTGTCCCAATACAGTGTAGACTGCACCATTTGATGCTAGTGTGCTATGGTGGGCGTCTCACATGTTACCAATGTGTAGACTGCACCCCATTCGCTGCTAGTGTGCTATTATGGGCGTCTCCCATTACTTCTAGTACAGTTTAGACTGCAGCTCATTCGCTGTTAGTACGTTATCATGGGCGTCTCATATATTAATAGTACAGTGTAGACTGCACCATTTGCTGCTAGTGTGCTATGGTGGGCGTCTCACATGTTACCAATGCAGTGTAGACAGCACCTCATTCGCTGCTAGTGTGCTACTATGGGCGTCTCCCATGCTTCTAGTACAGTTTAGACTGCAGCTCATTCGCTGTTAGTACGTTATCATGGGCGTCTCATATATTACTATTACAGTGTAGACTGCACCATTTGCTGCTAGTGTGCTATAGCGGGCGTCTCCCATGCTGCTAGTTCAGTGTAAACTCACCTTATTCGCCGCTAGTGTGCTATCCGTCTCATAAATTACTATTGCACTGTAGACTGCACCATTTGCTGCTAGTGTGCTATCGTGAGCGTCTCACATGTCTACTAATGCAGTGTAGACTGCACCTCATTCGCTGTCAGTACGTTATCATGGGCGTCTCCCATTATACAGTTTAGATGCACCTCATTCGCTGTCAGTACGCTATCATGGGTGTCTCCCATGTTACTAGTACAGTGTAGACTGCACCATTCGCTGTTAGTACTCTATCATGGGTGTCTCCCATGTTACTAGTACAGTGTAGACTGCACCTCATTCGCTGTTAGTATTCTATCATGGGTGTCTCCCATGTTCACGTACAATGTAGACTGCACCTCATTCGCTGTTAGTACTCTATCATGGGTGTCTCCCATGTTACTAGTACAATGTAGACTGTACTCATTCGCTGTTAGTACGCTATCATGGATGTCTCCCATGCTGCTAGTACAGTTTAGACTGCACCTCATTCGCTGTCAGTACGCTATCATGGGTGTCTCCCATGTTACTAGTACAGTTTAGACTGCACCTCATTCGCTGTTAGTACGCTATCATGGATGTCTCCCATGTTACTAGTACAGTGTAGACTGCACCTCATTCGCTGTCAGTACGCTATCGTGGGTGTCTCCCATGTTACACGTACAATGTAGACTGTACCTCATTCGCTGCTAGTACTCTATCATGGGCGTCTCCCATGTTACTAGTACAGTGTAGACTGCATCCCATACGCTGCTAGTGTGTTACCGTAGGCGTCTTACATGCTACTAGTACAGTGAAAGGAAGTATCAGTTAAGGCAAATATTTAGAATAAAGGTGTAAAATGTATACTGACACTGACTTCCATTCCTGCACGGACTCCACACTTTTTCCTTCTATACCCACTAAATCCATTTGGACACCCCGGCAGGTCAATCCACTGCACTTGACCTTTTTATTCAAAAGGTCACCCTAGATTTTGACAAGACCACTTTTAAACCCATTAGCTACTCCACCCTTTCTGCTGCCGAAAGATAAGCCTTATTGGATTTACGCAACCGCACGGACATTGTTATAAAACCGGGGTACAAAGGTGAGGCTGTTGTCGTATGGGACAAGTAGCTATACATCCAAGAAGCTGAAGGTCAACTTACTGGCATAGACAACACGTTCTACACCCCCATTCCTCGGATAACACGTTTGCTAACAATGATAAAGTAGCCCTTACTATTAACCAACTAATTAATTCTAAAGGTCTACCACCTAACGCGAAAATTCTACACCTCAACAACAGCCAACTCGGTAAACCGTGCTTGTATCTCCTTCCTAAAATACACAAAGCTCATATCTCTGGTGAGCCATTGTATCAGCCTGCTCCGACCCTACTGAACACATCTCTGCCTTTTTGGACTCAGTATTCCAGCCTCTTGTCCAAACTCTTCCCTCATTCATGAAAGATACCAATCAAGCCCTCATTTTCTTTGATGATATTTCATTTACAGACACAACCCCTAGACGTCTCTTCCTCATGGATGTTGTCTCCATTTACACATCCATACCTCATTCCATGGGCCTTCAATCCCTTAAATTCTTCCTCGATCAGCGATCTGACCAGACAATCAACATTACCACCCTTCTCCGTTTGGCAGAACTCGTGCTAAATCTTGATTCTTGTGAATTCAATGGCTAGTTGTTTTTCTTAGCAAATCAGCGGAGTTGCCATGGGCACGAAGATGGGACCTTCATACGCTTGCCTATTCATGGGTATTCATGAGCATAGATTATTCCAGGCGTACCCTGGTCCTCTGCCCAACACCTATAAACGGTATGGTATATTGATGATGGGTTTGGTATCACAACCATGTCTGCGACTGATTTAAACTGTTTCTTCGATTTTTCCAACAACTTTTGCAAACTTATCAAGTTTAAATTTACCCAGTCTACATCCACTGTTAACTTCTTAGATATCACCGTTTCTCTCTCCGAACATGGTTTTACAACTACCATATTCTACAAAGATACAAATAGTCATAGCTATCTCCACTATAATCCTCTCATCCACCACGCTGCAAAGATGCAATTCCATACTCTCAATTCCTCCGCCTCAGACGCATCTGTTCTGCCGAGCACTTATTCACAGAGGAAGCGCCTAAGATGTTTGATTTCTTCCTACGCAGAGGCTACCCTAGGGCCATCATTTGTCAAGCCTTTCAGACAGTTAAAATTGTACCCCGTAAAGATACCCTCAACATCGTAGGGAAAAAAAAAGACCAAACACATACCAATTATCCTCCCGTACCACCGCACACACACCGTGTCATTAATATTGTCCGCAAGAACCTGCCTATTTTACACGCTAGTGACGAGACTAGACATGTTTTCCTTCCTTTCCGTTGATTGCCTTCAAGAGACACACTAGCCTTCAGGATATCCTTGTGCACAGTCGCCTCTCTACTGACTCCTCGCTGTCGGGCACTATCCGATATGAACTTTAAGACATGCCCCTTTGTGGACGGCTCCACAACCATTCAGTTCCTAGACAGACTTGGACAGTGAATGGGCAATTCTCCTGCGCCTCTCGCAATGTCATTTATGCTCTTCGCTGCAGTCATTGTGGAATGGCCTACATCGGAGAAACTGGCTTGCAACTCTCCAACAGATTTGGCCATCACAGGAGAGATATTGAAAACTGCGAAAGCAAGCCGGTGCCTTTGCATTTTAATGGACCAGGACATCGAGGAACTCATGACCTGAAAGTGTGCATTCTCAGGTCATGTCAATAGAGAACTAACTTATAATAAGATTGGGCACAATCAACCCTGATGGTATGAACGTCTTACAGCAATTCGTATGATTTTCTCTGGAGGAACTCCCATAGTCGGGCACACGCTATCACTATCCCTGACCCTTCACCATCCTCCGTCCTACCCCATCCGCCCCACCACCAACCCCCATGAAAATATCCCACCCTCACCCTCCCCTCCCCTCCCATCCATCCCATCCTGGGCAAAGTTGGGTCCCTCCGGCAGTTCGTCCCCCGTGTTCTTATCTTTGGTAGGCATTTTTGCATCTTTCTCCTTGTTCACCACCACCGAAAGCAACTTTGTGGACGGCTGCATACCATTACGGAATACACACAGCTTCATCACTAAGGAGGCAGTCTTTCCAATTATTGAGAACTTCAAGCTTCGAAAGCATATCTGCTAGTGTTATCTGGCATTTCAGATAAGTCGTTAACTCTATCCCCTTAATTGTATCGATACATTTGTAAATTTGTATACATTTCGCACTTTTATTGTAAATTTTTGCCTTGATTGATACTTCCTTTCATTTATTCTCTATCATTTCTTCTTTCTAGACCCAGTGACTAGTGAGATATAGATGTAGTCTTATCCTCTTCTTTCGTTCTTGTTTGGCATACTCACACCTCTCTCTCTTTTTCTTTCTTTCCTTCTTTTCTTTTTCTCTCTCTCTCTCTCCTTCTCTCTATCTCCTTCTCGCCTTTTATTACTTACTTATTTTCATTTTTTGTCCATTCTAGATCTGAACCTTCCATTCTAGCTCCTATATATTCTTCACTTTCCCTTCTACTCATTCTTCTTATCATCACCGTCTTTTGCTTTCTTTCTTCCTTATCTTTTTTGGCTTTCTTCTGACATCACATTGTATGATGCCTTAGGTAATGTTTAGATCTAGATCTAGATTCTAGATATTTCTAGTTTGTTGTCTAACGAATGCCTATACCCGACACGTCACGTATATGTTCTGTCTCCATTGGTAGAGTTGTCACTTATTGTCGTTTTTCACCTTTGACTTCACTCTACTGTGGCTCCTTTGTACAATGCACGCCACAAGCTGTTACCACAATACGCTAGTGTGGGAATCTTA